>PEGC01000221.1:0-13002 GCA_002921095.1 Cladosporium sp. SL-16
CCATCACTGTCCTCTACGCAATCGCTGTCGTTGATGATCTCGATGGTTTCACCTTGAGAGGAAGTTGCGGATAAGCCATTGTTGACTCCAGATCGTTTTGATATGGATTGACGTGCACCCTTTCCACGTATCCCGCTATGTCGTCCAGCTGATGGGAACATTTGACTGCTGTGATGGCAGAGAGCCATGTGCGGGGAACTGGTCATTTGTAGTATCCGTAAACTGTGACCAGAGCCTCTCGGTCTTGAGCTGTAAATCGTTCGAGAAGGGCAAATGCAAGGTGTCTTTGCGGATCTTTTCTCCAAGGAAGTGGATGCGGATACAGAAGTAAACCATTCGTTTCCACAGCGAATGATACCGCGTACGTGTGGAGTTGCGGCTAGGGAGCTCGAACGGCGACTTGTAGGACCGGCCCGGAAAATGACTACGAAGACAGCAGCGGATCGAGTGGTCGGTGTGACGTAGGGTGTCCTCGCACCTATCCAGGAACCGATCGATTGTAATGCTCACTATGGCCAACCTGCGTTCGTCTGCGGCGGAGAACACAATATCATCCGCGTGCTGACCACCCGTACTGAAGCCATCACTGTATACCATGGGCGGCCTTGACAAAGCGACTAACGCAGATAGATCCGTCCCTGAAAACAGCTTGGACCAGCCAGTGCGACGCATCCAGTTGCTTGAGAGTAATGGATCTTCTCTGTCGCCCGCCTCCATAGACTGTTGGCGTCGAGCTAGGCGTTCCACTTCCTCCTTGCGTATATTCGACAACCTCCTCTTCCTCCGTGGAGACTGTTCCACAAGTGAAGGTCCATCTTCTCGTGTGGTCTTCACAATCCAAAAGTATCTTTTTCCTTGCTGGGACCAGCTCTGCAGACTGACTTCGGTCCAGAGTGTGTCTTTGTCGCTTCCATCGCGATACTTTCGTTGCCCGTGTTCTTTGGCCATGTGACGCTTAAGCAGGGTTGGGCTAGTGGTACGGTAGCGGCATTGGAGGCAAGTCACCCCACATTGAACTGCAAGGTGTGGGTGGGCTGGTGAGCCATCTGGACACGGAGGTAGCGCATTAGGATCTTGTAACTCCAGGCCACGGACGAAGGCATTCAGTCCAGCTCGATCTTTCGCAGGCAGAGAATGTTTCTCCCACAGATGCTTCGACACGGTCTGTCCAGAAGGCTGCAGCGAGTATTTGCAGTGAACGCAGACGAGCACTCCGTCGGCCTTGCACAAGACTAGACCGAGGTCGCTCAGCCGTCCAGCGATTTCGTCAGACGACAGATCGTTCCATGCATCAGGCATATTCGACCTAGACATTGTACCTTGAAATCTATAGAACAGAGTCACGCATCATGCCCATGAACAAAGCACACACGAACAAGTCAATGCATATCTGGATGAGGCGGTGAAGATGTGGAATTCTGTGTGCGGTGCGCGACACGTTTGCTGCAAGCACTTTCAGATCGCGTGCAAAGCGTGACCGGCTAGTTCTATCTTGCAGTCGATCAGCGCGTATGCGCCTTCTACAATATCTCACCCCACGCCGCTTGGCACGGATTTGTGCGGCTTTAGTTGGGCATACGATTGTCTGAGCGTTTCTGATGAGATGTTTAGCCCGGCCGCAGTTGTAAAACACGGATGTCTCCTTCTCATGGCTCTAGACTTCATCGCCACAATAGCTAAGTTTGTAAAACCGGAGCTCTGGAGGGCGATGCTTTTTCGAAAGCTGGGCCCGACAGTCCATCAAACTACACTTCGCGAGGCAATGCTATGCCTTGTGACAATGATGTTTCTAAAATGAATAAATATTGCTTCAGCAACAGATTCGGAAAGGCTTAATTTCAACGTCCTAGATGTCGTCGTATAGTAGGTCTTGCAGTGAGATCGAATTGCGAGGGCCTTCAGGTGTGCGACGGCAGGACTAACGAGCGAATCGAGCACTAAACGTTCTGTACGTACGTATCTGGTGAAATTGGATGTGAAAGAGTTGATTAAGCTGTGTATCAACTGCTGGGGTCATCGATTGCTTTGTACCTTCCGTAGGTCTGTGGCGGTCTGGATGCTATTGTCCAGCAATCTTCAACACTATCACCAGCTTCAACCTGTGACATCTTAATTGTCACCATGGCCCGTATGGTCAAGAGAGTAGGCGATACAGCGCGGTCCTCGAATATAGAGTAGGTCAACCGCTTTAATTGGTAAGCTGTAACCATTCAATGATTCGACGGCGTGCAGAATTCGCAATATACTGGTACCTACACAGTGTCGCAAACCTCTGCATAACACCAGGTCTGGGACCTCGCGCAGCTTACCGGCGCGGGCTGATCTTGTTACGCCTCAGATCGCCACTTCTGAGCGACCATCAGGCCACGCCAGTGGTGCCGTGTTCGCTCCAAAGCTCCGTGCGCGAATGAAGATACGAGGGCAAGTACGCATACGCGACACCGCCTCGGGCTCACGCCATCGAACTAGCTGCATCACAGCTATCACTTTCTAAGGCTTGATCTTGGATTCCGTGTAGGCTGAGACACAAACGCATGATGGTGGGCATTGCAATGCGCCCTGCCGCGGCAATATGTAGTGTACCAAACTAAAAAACACCCTACGAAGATGATCTCTGGGACCACTCAAGCTGATTATAGGTCATAACCATTATTATATAGCTGCATGGAAATGCATGATGATTAAAGAAAAATTCAGAGGCAGGCATGAATGCATTTATCATCGATTCGAGGTGGGTGCTGCGAGCATTCATCGACGGTTTACCAGATTCCAAAGGCCCAGATCCTAGCCTATACATCGATCTCAAGGGAAACAATCTCTCACGAGATGGCACGCTTTCCTTACTCACCATCCTCGTCGAGCCTCGGCATACGGTTCATCTCCTCGACATCACGACCCTTGGTGTAGATGCATTTTCTATCGCTGGTTCTGGCGGACAGACTATCAAGCGAATCCTGGAATCTCGAGACGTAGTCAAAGTGTTTTTCGATGTACGCAACGCCTCGGACGCTCTTTTCGGTCTCTACAATATCCGGGTTGAAGGAATAGAAGACTTGCAGTTATTGGAACTCGCATCCAGGGATTCACCGAAAGAATACGTCAATGGTCTAGCCATGTGTGTTGAGAGGGATATCCCGATCTCTACTATGGAGAAGCGACACTGGATGAAGGCGAAGCAAGAAACCCGTAAATTCTTTGGTCCACTTATGGGTGCAAGCTACGACATAACCGACAGTAGACCGCTATGTCGAGAGATGAAGTCGTCGTACTTGAAGAATATCCTTCACATGCCGGCCTTGCGCGAGCTTTATCGTGCGAAGCTGTGCGATGCATGGTGGAGGGAGATAGAAGAGGAGACGACTACGCGTATCGCTTTCTCCCAGAGCAAAGGCTTCATTGGAAGAGGACAGCACATGACCTTGGCACCGTGCCGATGGCTATATTGGAGTCCTGATGCGAAGGAGGAACGGTCGCACGAGCTCCTGACCTGTCGTCGTGGTTCAATGGACTTGTCAGATGAAGCAGATCCGGGCGCTGCCTACACTTGTACGCGCCCCACAGAAGGACAGAATGATGAACCATCGAAGATGCTTGAGGCATTGAGTATCCGGGGGCCCCGTGATGGAGCCAGATACTCGGGTGGTTTTGAGTTTGTCTTTGACAACGATTGTTGAACGTAGGTGTAGTGGAAAAAGTTAATTGATGGTCTATCAAGTGGGCGCATGCCTGGATCGTGGAGATAACGGGTAGTTCTACGGCGAACTGGCTTGCGATCCTGCGCTCGTCATGTGCTTCGTAAGGTCTACCTGGCGTGTGAACTCTGGACTCGAGCAATCTCTGACTCTGCACGGTGCGCTTCAAATTGCGAGCACCCGGAACCTATCTCTCGCATCAATTGTAGGAGGTAGACATAGGCAATAAGCTTCTTATTCAACGGCGTGCCGTTACAGACGTCGAGGCCTACATCGAACCCAAGACTCAACTCTCTTCCGGTGTAGTCCATCTCGACCTCCCACTATAGCGGCAAAGTCTCAATCAGGCCTGTCAACAGTCAAACAGATAAAAAATTATTTGACTGATTGATTGGGATCCGAGCGAGGCTTTGGCCGGCGCGTTAGTTCTAATGCGGCCGAGCAAACGCACGATGGTGGAGCTGCTCCACCACGACTCCTCGTTGTCTCAGTCGAGCGGATGAGAAAGAATCGCACTAACGATGCTGCCTTCCAAAATTGAGGTTCTAATACCACCTCTTCCACCCTAATTCCCTGATAGGAAGAGCTTGCCATCACATTACATGGCAACAATCAAGACCGTGGTCAATATGGGCTGTAGCTGATGCTGGCACGGTAGTGTCCAGTAAAATGAAATGCAGTTTCCGATATCTTGAGCTTGGCAGGATGGTTTACATTCAAAGCAGGGCATTGCCTGCAAGGCTTGCATGCCTTAGCGGAGAGCGTGAGGGGCTAATGAAGAATCTTGGAGGAATGGCGGTGTCACAACCTTGGAGCAACCTATAGGGCCGCTAGTAGCAACGTTACCTCGCATCGCCGTCACATCTGTGGCTGCATCACCCGGTTCAAGTCAGTCCTTCCACTATTGACCCTCTGCCATAAACCCTCCTGACGTAAGCAGTCTCACATTCTTTTTTCCTAACATACGCGGTCTCTCGTTCTTTTTTTCCTAACTTAACTTAAGCGTTATCACTCTATCCTCAATCTCTGACTACTCTTCCGAGCTAACCATAAATGTCCTCTTCTGGATCTCCTGTGTCGCCTCAATCTCGCACCTGCCTCCCCTACACCTCACGCTCGTGCACTACGATTGTGCAGGGGTATGAAGTCCCTGCGTTTCCAAGAATCGAGTCTATCGAGATTGCCGGAACCTTGCTACAACCCTTGACATGCAAGCCTAGACAGAAAATGATCTGCAGTACAAAATCAGAGGTTTTACATCTTGTCCGCTGTCAAATGAGCAGTTTATCAGCACCCAGTGCATGGGAAGGCTGTCTCCGAAGCTCGTGAGCCTCGGGTTCTAGGTGTACAGTGTGTGAGATCGCGCCAGGCGCGCTCATTGTCTTAGTATCGAAGATGGAAGACCACATTTCGAACTATGGGTTGGATTACGGGTCACAACTTGTCAGGATATAGAATGTCATCAGAAGCGAATTTTTCCAGTAGTTACTCGAGCACGGTTTGAGCAAGGCAAACAGGCCGAATCGCGACTGAGACGCAAGTCGTGAGAGACATCGTGGTTAGTTAAGCGCGCATACGTTGCAAGTTGAGGAGCTCCAGGACTAGGGGACTAGATATCGTGCAGAATTAATTTCGTGCCGTACACTATGCACAGTTGCACAACATGGGGCTGATTGGCTTATCAACGGGCTTGACTCCGCCTCCCCGTATTGCCGTTTAGGCGGGCGACACAAAGCTATCGAAAGGTGCATGCATAAGCGGACTGTGCGTGCAGCCGCTATCAGGGCTGGATCATCGGCACTTGTTATGGCCATGCCAATTGTTTTGCAGCTGGAAGATATCTGGGTAGCCTGTGCTTTTCGTTCTTGAGGATAAGATTTAGTGTCTGTTGATCCGCGTAGCAAACGTCGGACTCTCATCCGCCGATCTCGATTCTTTGTATCACCTGAGACATTATGTCTTCCACGAGCTGATCCGGGAGCTGTTCTGTGCTCCCCACGCCAAAGCCAGGATCTACTGAAATCATGCTGAGCTAGTTGAGTACCTACAAATTAGAGCGTGCACTATACTTCCGCAGTGGAGGAGAGTTCGTGCCATAAGTTTGTGGTATATTGTACCGAGAAATGTTCATCGTAGCTTTGTTTGTTGGCTGATTGGCGATCTTTACTTTACAGATCATTTGTGGCCATGGTGTTGGCAATACAAGCGGAGCTGGGGCCGTTCTTCCAAGGATTATCCGCGTTGCCCGATCGATTGTCTGCAGATAAGTTAAGCCAAGGTTCTCTAGCACGCCATCGCTGCGCTTCTCGGCTTCGATCACAATGTGCTCAAGATAGGCTGACAGTCCTTTTCGTGGAAACCAGTCCAAATGAATGGTACGTTGCACGTGTTCGATGTGTGTGGAAGCTTTGCTTCGAGCGTGTGAAGTTACCCAATGCGCTCGATAGTCGATCGAGGTCTGAGCTTAGGTCTGGTGGTTTAGCTCATAGTAACTCGTTTGGAGCATGAAACGTTGACCCAGAGTAGAGCGCTACAATGTTAGGCTCGAGCCCGGGCTCAGGTCCGATCAATCAGTCCACAGAATAGTGGGGATCCCGGGCTCAGGTCCGTTTGATCAGCTCACAACAGCTAACTTTTCGAGCTTCTAGCGACCCTCCATCTCCACGTCGAAGGGCAAACTGCGACTGCGTCTTACAGAAACTACGTGCTTATAAACTTAAGGCCTAGACACACAAAACTTTGATGTACGGCAACGTTGGCAATACCTCACAGTCGCCCGAGGACCGTCATCTATACAACCCTAGTCCATAACCGCAATTTATCATCACCTTCTGCCGGCTCCAGGGTACGAACCAACAACAGGTCCCGAAGCACCGACACACCTCCACACTAATCGTCCAATGTCGGACTCTACATCCACGATGCGAAAGGAGTCGAATTCGTCTAATATCCGCCAACCGAGTGCTCTTGATTACGGACCTGCCTCAATGAATGACCTAAGCCGAAGCAACGGCAGCGACTTCCCTATGGTTGACTTCCAGATCTGGCGAGACTTCACGATCTCTGGGGTCTTGCGTCATACGACAAGATTCGGAGGGACATGGTGGTATAGGGTACAGCCTGCCGATGACATCTTCGAGTGTGACATCTTCGACAACACTGAAGCGTTTGGTAAGCCTCTCAAAGAGCATGCAAAGTCCTGGTTTCCCTTGCCACGAGCTTGTTGTTACGTTATATGGGCACCACAATGGGTCCCGGCTGGATCAATTACTGTGGAGCTGGAGAAAGCCTTTTGGAGAGGCATGCCACGGAGGTTTTGGGATCTTACCATGTATCTGAACGAAGACATGATCTGGCGCGAGGAAATGGAACAGTGCATCAGCTTGTCTCGGAATACATCACAGCATCTATGCACACGAGAGGACTGTATGGTCTGCCGAGCAACCTAAGTAGCTAGTGTCGGATCGTAAAACTCCCGAACTGCGTCGTTAGGCGCATGAATTTTGTATTGAATTTATGACGGAAGAATCGATCAGAGGTTTGAACTCGCCCCCGAAGCAAGCGATCACACTATTGAAGCGTGCTGCGCATACAGCATTGACCCGCATCTTGAGGTGCATTAAGAAATGTCTATCAACAAAAGCATCTTGCATAGGCAAAAGTAGTAGCAAGTGACGTTGGCGTATTTTTTTTAATCATACTGCATTCAAGCTAAGTAGCTTATGGCACGTCGGCTATCTACGCGACAATCTCTGTGACTTCTAGGTATGCTCCCGCCTTAATCTTTACTCGTACAGTTCAGCTCGCCGTCCCGACTTCACCAAGCCGCCACCGCTTTTGGGCTTTGTGCCCTCCTGCTTTCCTGCCTTCGTCATACTCCATCTTCCCCCTCACTCTCCTCCATCTCCCGATATCACCTCTCCTTCATCTATTCTCCGGTCCAGCTGTTCAATATCCCAGTAGTCGTCTCTGTTTCCTTCTTTGGTTATTGGCCTGCCCACTTCTGTGTTTCCGATGAACCGGAGGACTTCTGCAGTGGCTTCTTCTCCGAACAGGCTCTCCAGGTCTGCACTATCTCGCCTTGCACTTATAAAGACTCTTTCCGCGCGCATCTCCCGCATCATAGAGTCTCGCTGCCTTCGCCACTTCCGACAGCGGAGGAGGAGGTGGGCGACTGTTTGGCTGCTCGCGCCGCACCACCAGCATTGCGCATTCTCGACCTTGCCGATCCTTAGCAGGTGGGTTCCAGTGACCGCATGACCACACTTGAGTTGCAGATATCGAGCAGCAACCGACTTCTTTGCCTTTGCAATGTTGTCGTTGACCTTGGCTTTTGGCTTCCACCTTGTCTTAACGGCTTGCTTCACGTACAATATCGAGGTTGATCGCATCTCTTTAGGCTGTTGCTTTGCTGCTCGTTGCGCCGCGGCGTTCGCTATATCGTAGCCTTCAACGTCTTCCTCGTTCGGAAGCCATGTCAGCGTCACTCGACTGCCTGCATCCTCAACTCGATGCGGACGGTTACGGACTTTGCGTCTTGTAGAATATTGCGACGTCTGCTGAAGATGAGTACCTCGGTCTTGCTGACCTCGAACTCGACTTTGTTGTCCGATCCCCATTGTATCGCATCTCTGGCGATTGCCTCGAGCTGCCTTGTGCCGTCGTCCAGGTCGTGACAATCCGTCACTAGCCCAACGTCGTCCACGAATGAGATGGCTTGAAGCCTCGGATTTCTGTCCTCTAGCCACTGGAACATCTCGCTAATAGACAAGATAAACAGGATCGGTGATATAGGTGATCCTTGCGGGAGGCCTGCTTGGATGTTGCGGGTCTCGCCCGTCCTCCCGTCGATCACCAACATGGCCCGACGCTCTGACAGGAACGAGTCCACCCAGCGCACAATGTTGCCCGCTATACCCACGTGTATCATCCGCCAGATGAGTTTCTGCTTGTTGACCCGGTCGAAAGCGCCTTTGACGTCCAGGAGCAGTGCGAGCGCAACTCGTTTCTTGATATCAAGAACGGAGATCACGTGGATAAGGACGTCGTCCTGTATGCTACGCCGTTATCGCACTACCCGATTGTCCTGGGACACCCCTGGCTGAAGAAACACAACCCACGCACAAACTGGGCCGACGGCTCGTGGGAGTTTAGCGACCCGTACTGCTTACAGAACTGTTATACGACGAGACACCCGACACGACAGAAAACGCTCAAGGACGTTCCTAAGCGGTATATCCCCGAGCTGAACCACCGGGATATTGCTCAAGTTAGCTTGAACGCTTGCAGGGCTTATGCTAGACGTGGCTATCAGATGTACATGGTCACACTCGAGGACATCGATACTGCCTTACAGCAAGAAGGCGAAGAACTTGCACTACAGCTCCCCGAGGCACTCCGCGATTTCGCGGACGTCTTCTCGCCGAAGAAGGCAGATAAGCTGCCGCCGCACTGCTCGTACGATCACGAGATCCGTCTGACATCCGATAAGAGACTCCCGTTCGGAAGGATATATTCGATGTCTCGCGAAGAACTCCAGACTCTCCGGAACTGGCTGGATGAAAATCTGAGGAAAGGGTTCATACGGCCAAGTTCGTCACCTGTCACCTCGCCAGTCCTCTTTGTCAAAAAACCTGGAGGAGGCCTGAGGCTCTGTATGGACTTCCGCGCCCTAAATGAGATTTCTGTGAAAGACCGCTACCCTCTACCGCTGATCAAGGAGACGCTGAACAACCTGAACGGTATGAAGTACTTCACGAAGATCGACATCATCTCCGCTTTCAACAATGTTCGGATGAAAGAGGGACATGAGAAGTTCACTGCGTTTCTGACTCGGTTCGGACTGTTTGAGTCTCTGGTGATGCCGTTCGGGCTGACTGGCGCTCCTGCTACGTTCCAAAGGTTCATCAACGATGCTCTTCGCGAGTATCTTGACCGCTTTTGTTCCGCGTACCTTGACGACATCCTGATCTACAGCAAGTCGAAAGAAGAACACCTAGAACACGTT
Source organism: Cladosporium sp. SL-16 (assembly GCA_002921095.1). Classification (NCBI taxonomy): domain Eukaryota; kingdom Fungi; phylum Ascomycota; class Dothideomycetes; order Cladosporiales; family Cladosporiaceae; genus Cladosporium; species Cladosporium sp. SL-16. Next base: position 9,700 of record PEGC01000221.1, read on the forward strand.
CGCCAGGTCTTAGAGCGACTCCGACGAGCTGGCCTATACGCGAAGCTATCCAAGTGCGAGTTTTTCGTTGAAGAGACGAAGTTCCTAGGCCTGATTGTAGGTAGAGATGGCTTTAAGATGGACCCAGATAAGGTCAAGACGATCTTGGACTGGAATACTCCGAGCAACGCTACCGACGTCCTCCGATTCAACGGATTCTGCAATTTCTACCGCCGTTTCATCCGAGACTACTCGAAGATCGTCACCCCTTTGATCGACCTGACGAAGAAGAACGCCAAGTTCAACTGGTCTGTGGAATGCCAAGATGCTTTCGAGAAGCTCAAGGCCACTGTTGCCTCTGCTCCTATCCTGAAGCCGTTCGACTGGACTAAAGAAGCGATTTTAGAAATCGATGCCTCCGACTTTGTCTCCGCTGGAGTGCTGTCCCAGTATGACGATGAAGGGATCCTACGTCCCGTTGCCTTCTTTTCGAAGAAGCACTCTGCGGTTGAATGTAATTATGAGATCTACGACAAAGAACTCCTCGCAATCATCCGATGCCTTGAGGAATGGCGTCCGGAACTCGAGGGAACCGAGACACCCGTCCGCGTTCTTACAGATCACAGGAATCTGGAATACTTCATGTCGACGAAGATGCTTAACAGGCGTCAAGCTCGCTGGTCCGAGTTCCTGTCCCGCTACAACTTCCGAATCATCTACCGACCAGGAAAACAGGGCGAGAAGCCCGACGCTCTGACCAGGAGGTCAGAAGATTTGCCTAAGGAAGGGGATGAACGCCTCCAACACCAGAGCCGTATCGTGCTAAAGAAAGAAAATTTTGAAGACCAAGCAGTGCCGCTGACCCTACCAACAACCCCGGAACCGAGACAATCGACATCGACAGACCAACAAAAGACAGTACGGTTTAGAGAACCAAAGAACGTGCGGTTCACGAAGGATCTCGCCGACGTGGTATTGTTCAACGCTATGACTCCTGACCCTGTTCCGAACGACATCCCGGAGATCGAACGACTACTACAGAAAGGGTCTCTGGAAGACGAAAACGTAGTGTCAGTGCTCCGAGCGCTGGAGCAGGGTAAGACCAGACACCCGTTTTTGCAGCTGGCTCAATGTCGACACGAAAACCGACTCCTGTACTATCGAGATAATATCTACGTTCCCGAGTTTGAAGACCTCCGAGTGAAGATAATCCGACAGTACCATGACAACCCTTCTGCAGGCCACCCTGGAAGAGCGAAGACGTTCGAACTGTTGTCGCGCAACTACTGCTGGAAAGGGATGAGCACCGACGTTCGTCAATACGTTCTGAACTGCCGAACTTGTGGTCGGATCAAAGCACGTCACGACCGACACCAAGGCCTGTTACAGCCGCTCCCAGTTCCAGAAAGGTCGTGGCAACACATTTCTGTAGATTTCATCACGCACTTGCCGTCATCGAACGGTTACGACGCGGTTCTCGTCGTTGTAGACAGACTTACGAAAATGCGCCATTACGTTCCCTGTCTCATGACTAGCAATGCCGAAGACGTCGCGAGGATCTTCGTCCGCGAGATCTACCGCTTGCACGGCGCTCCAGCTTCTGTCGTATCCGACCGAGACATACGCTTTGTGAACAATTTCTGGGATCACCTTTCGAAACGCCTCCAGCTATCTACGAAGATGACTGTCGCTCACCGCCCTGAAGGTGATGGCCAGACCGAACGAATGAATGCTGTTTTGGAACAACACCTCCGTGCTTACGTGTCGTACCTACAAGACGACTGGGTAGACTGGCTCCCATTAGCCGAGTTCTCCGCGAATTCACTGTTCTCCGAGACGACCGGAATGTCCCCGTTCTTTGCAAACTACGGCTTCCACCCACGGTTGGGTGTTGAGCCGGTCGAACCGATCGACGCACCTGCAGCCCGACAAGCATCCGCTTTCGCTGACCACATGTCTGCAATCCTCGAGTACCTTCGTGAGCAGACCGTTCTAGCCCAAGCCCGGTACGAAGAAGCTTCAAACAAATCCCGCGTTACAGCTCCGAGCTTCTCAGTCGACCAGAAAGTCTGGTTGTCTGCAAAGAACCTGAAAACACTCCGTCCACGCAAGAAGCTCGACTGGAAGAACGTTGGCCCGTTTCGGATCACCGAAGTGTTAGGGCCATACACATACCGACTTGATCTGCCTGAATCGATGCGAATCCACCCTGTCTTCAATGTGGATCAGGTGTATCTTGCAGCGGACGATCCTTTACCTGGTCAGCTACAGGAACCACCACCACCTGTGTTTATAGATGGAAGCCCTGCACACGATGTTGCAGAAGTACAAGACTGCCGCCGAAAAGGTAGAGGTTACAAGTATCTCATCCGCTGGACTGGTTACGACGATCCTACCCTGGAACCTGCGCGTATGATATATGAAGACGTACCGCAGCTTGTCCACGATTTCCACCGCAGGTATCGCGACCGTCCTGTACCGCCTTTCGTTCGTTGAAAGATCAGCATCTCGCCTCACAGTAACTCCTAGAAGCGTCGGTCTCACGGAGCTCGACCTTTAGGAGGGGAGTAGTGTCACGGTCGGGATCCCGGATCCCGTGACATTGCTCATAATGATGATTAATTTATTCCGCCCGGCGCCATGCACCTAAAGGGCACTTCACTATTTACGTCACAAAGTATATATCGCTGTCGATTGTGCCAAGATCTTGTCAAGCTCTCAAGGTGTCCTTCATATCGGTATTACTTTCTCATCGGTACTTCTTCTCTTTATATTCGAGTTCTCGTGGGTTGGTGGTTAGCAATTACTCTGGAAGGCGTTTCTCCAAGTGTTCATCGTCCTATCTTCGGCGGATGGAGCGCTTCGTTGCTGTCAGGTACGAGGTTGCGTGGGAGGGTTGTCGGAATCGAGTGTGTGGGTGGGTGCTGCTTGCCGTTTCTTACGGCCAGTTGTCTTGTGTGTTGATATCTCGCTGGTGTTCTCATCTCTTCATGATATTGGTGCTACCGCGCTGGTAGCTGCCGCATCGCGTTTTTCTGCGCTGCTCATTTGTCGCTCATAGATGAGTCTATCTCTCGGTGGTTGAATCTCTCAGTGGTTGTATCTCTCGGTGGGTGGATCTCTTGGTGAGTGGATCTCTTAGTGAGTGGATCTCTTGGTGGGTGGATCTCTCGGTAGGTGTATCTCTCAGTGGGCGTATCTCTCAGTGGGTGTGCTTATAGGTACTTCTTTGATGGTGTGTCTTCGGTTGGTGTGTCTTCGGTTGGTGTGTCTTCGATTGGCGCGTGTTCGGTTGTTGTCGCTGAGTGCTTGACGGCGGCGACC
>PEGC01000223.1:0-12780 GCA_002921095.1 Cladosporium sp. SL-16
GTCATTATTGGTAGCATTGTCCATCTGGAAATATCCGAGCTTGTCTCCGATGCAGTACTGGTCTATCACTTCAGCGATGACAGGCGCCCACTCGGAGCCTGCATGGCCTGCAGGCAGTTCGAGAAGGCCAATGAGAGAGCGACGAGCGCATCTATGCTCGTCAATCCAATGTGCCACTATGCCGAGCATCTCTAGATCGTTTGGGACGCTCCAAATGTCCATCGAGAGCGTGGTCTTACTGATACTCGACTGAAGTCTTCGGATGACATCTTTCTGGCGCTCGTGGTACGCCCCAAGGATCCAGTTCCGCAGTGTGTTCCGGCGAGGAAGCAAGTTCTCGACTTCAGGTCCACCCAGTATGATCACCTTGTGCAGGCGCTCGCTCGACGTTTGTTCGAGTGACGGATTGTCATGGGCAAGCCACTCAAGGAATGCTTCTCGCCACCGCTCCTCGCGTTTGGGTTCCGTCTGAAGTCGTGTCATATGCTTGACGATCGACTGGCTTTGCTCCGTGAGTGGTCCCTCGGCGTGAGGCGATGCGCACGCAGCAAGTGATACGCCGCAGACGAAGTGCTGGTGGCCTTGAACGGACGTCGAGCCAACCCTTTATCGTGGCAAAATTTGCAGAGCCAGAAGCGATCCTTATTCGAGCTTGGAACCCTCTCATATAACTCAATTCCGTGCATGAAAATCCATGAGATCATGTTGTCTCCAACACTTCGCTTTGTACGTGTGTGAAGATGGAAATATTCACGTGGTCGCACAAGGTCCCATCGGATCTCAAACGTGACACGGTCTTGCGCGTTGATCTTAGGCTCAGGCTCAGGCTCGGGCTCGTTCTCAGTGCTTCCTCCGCCGGTGTCGTGCCCACGGAGCTTAGCTGTGTCATTTTGTGGTGGGACATCCTTCGAGCTTTGAGCAGGCGGACGGGGAGATGATGCAAACGGAGGAGCAGGTTGGGTGCAGGCAGGTGACTCTGAATGCTTGATTCTTTTCAGCGGAGATACAGTCACCTCTTGCGAACCAGGTCGTTTATCTTTCCTGGCAATTCTGGTGGTGTGCGAGCGCAAGTGCTCCATTTTGGAGCATCGACGAGAAGCTGTGGCGGACATAAGGGAAGACAAGAGACCGACGCGCCGCTTCCCCGCGTGACGCGTCGGCCAAAGCCTCGCTCGGATCTGAAGTTCTCTCCAGGATATGCAGAATGCTTGCTCTGATTGGCTACATGTTCGAGTTTGGACCCCAACCCCAACCCTCGTCAAACAACCAAACAGTCAATCAAACAATGGCCTCCGGCTTCTTTTGACTTATTGACAAATTCAAGTCGGCTTGTTTGTTTGTTTGTTTGACAAATTTTTCCAATCAATCAGTCAAATAATTTTTTATCTGTTTGACTGTTGACAGGCCTGCCTCCGCTTGGGCTTCTTGTGCCATCTTGGGAAAATCAGAGGAGGCGAAAGCGCGGAAGTCTAGAACTATATCTAAATTAACGTTAACGTACTAATAAGTTAACTAACTATTACAGTATGACCATTCCTGCCAAGACTTTTCATGAGTTATTTAACAAGAATGAAACACGAGTCTTTTGAATTGAATTGGATTGAATTGAGTTGACTCTGGATTGGGCTTTCAGATTTGAATGATATCTTATTTGCCATCTCTGTCAGCGATGAGGCCCTAAAATTCTCGCAAGGCTCAACACCGTCAACCTTCTCTGCAAGTTTAGACGAGAGCACGCCTTTGTCATTGTGCATATCGAGCTGTGATATGTACTGTACTGTACATATCAAGGTTGATATTCTTGCTGGAAAAGACGAACGTTATATAGGTTTGCTTCGAAGATCGCCTCCATTGTGTCATGACGCATCTGTGCATGCGCGGAAACTAGAGTACGTTAATCGTCAGAATCGCTGCGACATGTCTTCCGTTGTATGTTGACTTACGAACGACCGCAGAGTCAAAGCCCGGCTCGTCCAACAACCCCCTCTTGATGTATTCTTTGGCGTTCGCTTTCCCTAATACTTGTTCAAACCTCTTTACACGCATCATGTCCTGGTAGTCTTGCCCAGATGGTACGAAAACGAAAACTTCGACACCAAGAAGGAAATCATTTTCTTCTGCCTGCTCCCGAGATTGCCCGTCGTCTAGTTCTTCCATCCACTGTTCGAGCTGCTTATTGTAGCTATCAGTCTCCCACACTACTGTAATACACCGAGTGCGTACGCTTTTGGCTTTTGAACCCTCTAGTAGATCCTTGATCAAAGGCAGCTGGGCGAAGATCCCCATGCCACTTGTCAAGAACAGAACGCGATCATACTTTCCTAGATCAGTGTTTCCGGAGTCATAGCATCTACCAAAGGGCCCGTCGAGCCAGACCTTCTGGCGCTTTATAGCTTTGTTATCGTGGAAGATCTCCCTTGTCCAGCCATGTTCCGGGGCAACAACTAAGAACAGCTTGTGCTTGGTGCCGGTATAGTCCCACCATGCCACTGTGAGTGGATGTCTTTGCAAGAACGATCGGGACCTCCAAGTCAATACTGTGACATAGACATATTGCCCTGGCCGTATCTTCCATGGTCGGGATAGACTTATCTCGATCACCAAAGTCTCGTCGACCTTTTTAACATCGGAAATCTGACAAAGCTTGAAGTGGCTCAGATTGAGATAGGTTTGCCAGATTGCGCGCATACACCAGGAGGCGAGGTGGACAGATATACCGACTAAGAGAAGTATCCGGTTCAGCGTGATCCTTGAGCCGATGTGCATATACAACGCTACTGCGAGGGCGATCGCCGATCCCCAATGGACGTATAGGAAGAGCTCGTAGAGATGCCTTCGCGCCAACGGCGAGAGAAGTAGAATTATGGAGGTGGCTGCCGCCTGGTAGAGGTCATGTCAATCACTGACGAAGAACGTTTGATGAAAGACTTACTATTATCTCGAAAGCGGTTGCGCCTTCAAACTTCTTCGTGTGGAGAATATGCAAGAGACAGTGTAGAAGACTTTGGGCGACCATCATTAGTCCAAGCATAGAGTGCGCCAACGCTGTTAATTGGAAACTACTGCCTGCAATTCGCGCTATGCAAGCGAGCTGATTCGATAATAAGAGCGGTACCAGGTGGATCACTGCAAGCTGGCCCGCTCTCTTCGCAGCCTCCGCATATGTTGTTACGGCGTATATGTTGAAAATTATCGTTGCGGTCCAATGTAGCGAAAAACCAAGTAATTGAGCACGGGTGGGGTTGAACTTATGGCGACCGTGAAGGACACGTCGCAGTACCAAATGGCGTGTAAGCCATTGTGTTGCAGGTCCGTAAGTCAACGTGATAGCCCAAGCAATTCGGCGATATAACAAGAGGACACCAAACCCGCCGAGGAAGCCAATCGTGAAACCTGTGTGGAGATCCATGTCAGAAGCACCTGAGATCGACATTCAACGTGCCTTTTATACGGTTCCGATGGACCAGTTTCCGGACAGTAGGCCCGTCTGATGGGCTGTCTCTGGGTTCTCGTACCCCTTTTACACAACCACTACGGCCCCCATCCCGGAAAATACTTGCCCCCTTTCTGTGGAAGGGGTCTTTTGTCCACCAATATCCCCACCCTCCGGCAGCAGGCACCGAGATATATATCTCAATCTTCTGAGCGTAAATGTTCATGACTCCGCATCATATCTCCTCACGATGCGTGCTGAAACGCGCATGATGGCGGTCACACTACCGTTACAAGTGTCGGCTTTCAGTATGTCGGCTCTAGGCTCTGCGCGTGTGGACTTGGACGTCTTCGTGCCGGGGGAGGATGGAATCTCAACGAAGACATCTCACATGTCTTCAGTGACTCTACAATCCGGTTCAGATCTACAACCCATCCACTCTACATCTCATGATAACTCCACAAGTCAGAACGCCATGACCACGATTGCCGACACATCGGCAGACGATGCCACAACAATGACTTGCAGCAGGTCTATGGCTGTCACTTCTGCAAGTGGAATGTCTTCGCCACCATTGCCCGGTACTGTGAATTACATCGGCCAACCGTCGCTTGAGGTCCCTTCGTTTGCAACAGGACCTGGGGCAACGAACCGCCCATCCTCGAATGACAGTACACATGCCAATGCAACAGCTTCGCCAACAATGCCGGCGATTGTGTCGGCGCGGCCTTTATCGAGCAACCACACTGGCCTTTGGTCGCCGGCCGCTCCTTCGATTACCCCGCAGAGTGACGCAGTACGCCCGTCAACATGGAAGCAAATCGGAGTCCTGGTCGCGGCATTATATACTGTGGCAATCTTGTGCTAGATTTAGGTGGATTGCAAAAGAGGTGATTAATTGTCTATCAAGTCGGAGCATGCCTGATCTGTATAACTTACAGCAGTGGCTGGCGAATGTGGCGCTACCAATCTTCAACAGAGGGTTTCTCCACGTAGCGAGAATAGAGTGCGGAAAAGCTGCAGGAATGGCGATCGAGACTGCGCATTTAGTTCAAATGTCACACTAAAGGAGCTTGTCAATAGAACGCATACCCCATAAGGAACCTTACCCTGTGCGTACTGTACCATATAAGTAAATCGCTGTTCATTAAGCGTTTTGGCTGTTCGGGCGTGGAACAAGAGGTCCATGATCCCCATGTGACTTATTGTTTGTTGCAACCGCTGCCGAGTGATGGTGAGGCACACGTCGCTCTTGGTGCGCCCGTTGATCGAATACGCTTCCGCGCAGATCGCTCGGCCGATTATCTCAGTTAAGCTCAGACGCTTCGCTGTTTGAGGATAAGTTCACGGCAGCTGACGGGAGCTAGATTTTTATGGGGTCTGGCGGATATCTAAGCCAATCGGAGAGGTTTTGTTAGCGCCCGTGGTATCCTCTCAGCGAAGCGTCTGAGCCCAAATTGTCGCACTTTTGCCGAAAGCGGGGTTCAAACAGTGTTTTGACGTCCATTCAGTTTACAGCGCCTCCCGCAATATCATTGCTACCATTTCAGTGCAACCTGCGATTGTAGCGCAAGAAATACGCTTTCGATTGAATCTAGTAACTAACTGCTCGCGCGCACCGATCCTATCGAGATACACCCTCGCAAACACCGTGTAATCAGGTATCCCAGCGCCATACCACCCATATATCACACCAACACCTCTATCCGTGCCGCAACCACCACGAGACTGTCCGCGCGCGTAACCGTCCACATCTAGGTAGTGGTTATACTCAAGAGGAGGACGCTCGACTGGTACACCTCGCCCATTCGCGCCCGTTCGCGCCCTCGCCAAGGCAGCCGGCGTCCAGCAGCTGCGCCATCTACGAAGATAGAGTCCCGCAGGCTCCTGCGCTGTAGAAAGAGTCGGCAACCGTGGTGCGCCATATGGGTGACTGAAGATCGCGAATGCACACGCGCTGTTCGGAGTGGTTGAGAGGCTGAGAGATCCAGCAACGCCTGCGCCATCCAGGGAGTTCGCACCATCTCTATACCATTCTGCCAGCTCCTGCAAGCTCCTACAAGAGGCGACCATACGCACACATTCTGCCGGCTCTTACCAGTGCCCGAGAGGAAAGACAGCTTCTTTGCCCTGCACCATGGACGCTCGCATGGGATGACAACTCCTGCAAGAGGCAATAATTGCTGAATGACCTCTTGCTGAGTCAAACCATTTCACGCGAACTCCTGCGGCAGTCCACGCAATCTAGCGTCACGTAGACACCCGTCAAAACCGTACAGCCCAGTGAGGACTGCTGCCCCAATTCAAGACCAGCTCACTCCTGCAAGCACGATCTCCAATCCCGCCGACGAATGCCACAGTATTCTATCTCTTCTTATAAGTTCTACGCTGTGAGGAGAATTCGGCTTTCCCGGTGTTAATCAATACGCAGGATATGATGCAGTCGCAACAGCTTCTCCTGTGTATGTAGGTTGTACAGAGACGATGTTGTATTGTCGTTACGTGTTGCTCCTCTCGTTGAGCTCGTTTGTGCGCGACGCTTGGATGGCATCTTCTCGTCGCAGCAGCGCGTGTCCTGCCGCCCGCTGCTGCCTCGGCCACTGCTGACCACTGTCAACTCCTGCAAGAGGTAACAATTCCTTCCTTCTATTCTGCGGACACTTGCAAGAGCTAACAGTTCGCCTATCGCTTTCGGCCGCCAGTGACGCCTTTGACAGTTGCCACAGTCTTCTATCTCTTCATTTGGGGCCCACGCGGTGAATAATCCTTGGATATTCCAGTAAGAATTATCACGCAAGACAAAGTATACCCGCGACACCTTCTCTTGCATAGATACAGTATACGCGGACAGTATAGTCTTTCCAATCGAGTGCTCTTCTCGTCGAGTCCACTTGTGCGCGCCTCGGCACGCTTGACAGTCCTCTTCTTGTAGCAGTAGCAGGAAGTGGTCGGCCGCCTCGACGATTGGCCCGTACTCTTGTAGCATCTTCGACCGTGTGCGGCACTAAGGATTACGCTGCGGCGAGGAAGACGTCTGCTGCACCGTACCTTCGGCGGAAGGCTCGGCTAGCTTGTTTACTGTCGCTACTGGTGTCGCTATCGCTGTTTGGTGGGTGAACGATGGTCGGGCGCGCCATGGGTTACAGCAGGCATTTGGTGCCGGATAGAGTCGATGACAATCTGCGATTGTAGCGCCGAAGCTGTACTTGGCGGTCAAATGGTATTGGTGAATAACAAATGAAGCGTTTGATATGAAAAGCACAGTGCGATGAAATGCAGCTGATCCTCACCAAAGGCAAAGCGGCCGCCCGCAAAGGCGGAACAATAAGGGCTCAGACCCTCTGGGAGGATGGCACTTTCCCCTCGTTCGATTGGTGCAAAAGCATACAAAACTTTATCGGTGTTGGATCGGCTGCGCCGGCCTGCCGGCCAGCGGCCCTTTCCTTAGCCGCAGGCTAACATCCTCCCGGAGGGTCTGAGTTTACTGAGATAATCGGCCGAACAGTTTCGAAGACACTGCGATCGCAGGGTAAGGGTTAGGGTGGCGTTCAGGATTTATCGTCAACGACGTAAGTTATAGTTACAAACACGCGAAGTGAGGCTTGCTAGACGCACTACTCGTAGACTATACGTTGTACTATAGTATTCAGATAGGGTATGCTTTAGTATACGTCTATTAATAAGCTTATATAATATAGAGTCTAGTAAAAACTAGTTTTCTACCTTTAGAGTCCGATATAATAATAGACTTAAGTTAACTATAGATATTATAATGCTAAAGATCTTAAGAAGTATAAAGCTAACTCGGAGCCTTTTTATAAGTAAGTTTGTACTTTAATATCTTAAAGTAGAAGATTATTTAGTATAATATATAGTCTTATAGTTACTATAATATAGATAAGAAGAGTTTTTAATCTTAATCTTAAAACTAAATTCTAGCTTCTTTATTAGATTTTAGAATAATTATAATCTTAAAAAAACATAATAATCTCTAATTTATAATATTAGTATAAAGGATATTAATATATAGGGGATCTTAATACTTTTACTAAGGTTAGCTACTTATACCTCTCTTTTTACTTTTAATTCTCTCTTCCTTTCTCTATACCTTCGTATATAGAAGAAGATATTTAAGATACGATAGCTATATATAAGCGTAGCGATTACGTATCGATTTCGCGTACTATAGCTATTTTTAATATTCTATAAACGATCTTTCTATATCGACTTTAAAAAATTAAGACGTGAATCAGGAGTACGAAAAACAGTAGTTGCTCTCTACTACTAAAGAAGAGGAGCTCGTTATCTACATCAGTAACACCTTTAAACTAGGAGTCTCTATATTGCTTCCTCCTATTGAACATCTCGCTAGAGAAATTCGTACTAATAGGTTCGTAATAAGGTTTAATTCTTTAGATACGCCGATCTCTACGAGGTAGATCGATCGCTTTAGAGTACAGTTACTCTACGCTAGAGACGTGTATTACGCGTCTTATCGACGCGTCGCGCTTCGAAGGCCTTAACTATTCGATAGTTAAATCTTACTTCGATAGCCTAAGCAAAGCTATTCGAAAAGAGCGATATCCCTCTTCCGTAATTTTTAATATCGACGAGACTGGTTTTAGCCTCGGATCTACCTAGTAGTCGATAGTACTTCTCGATAAGAAGTATAAACGCTACGGAAAGGAGTAGGCAGGATAGCGAGAGTAGATTATAGCGATCGAGTACATTTCTATCTAGCTAAATCTTAAAAAAAAAATATAACGTAGTAGTAAAGGATTTAGATACGTTAAATAGAGGAAGTAAGTACTTCTTTAAACTTTGTTTTCTAAAGAGGCAATAATAGGCTAAGTAAAGCTAATTAGCCTAATAATAAGAAGCTACATCAAAGTTTAATTAAGGGGAAAATAGCAGATTTTCAAATTAGAATATTAGACTTTAGGCCTTTATTTACCTTATCTAAAGAAATTACGTCTTAATCCTTACTAATTAGTAAGATATAGCGTAACTTATCTAAAACTACTTCTCCTAATAGTCTATTTAAAAGTAAATTTTAAAAATACTAGAGGAGCCTCTAAAGATTAGAGTTAAGCATTCATTTTTTTATATTAGTAGAATAGACCTTAGGCTTAAATTTTGCTTCTTAGATTAGGCTGTGAGCTTTAATTAGTCTATTATTACTTCTTTAGAGAAGAAAGTTTACGAAGTACTTACTTCCTCTACTATTACGTTAGTAGTAACGTTAGGGGAAGTAATTAGGATTTAAACCTTTTCAAACTAAAGAGGTAAGTTAAACGACTCGTTAATCAAGGCTAGTCAGCCTAGGCCTAAGAGCCAAATTAAACCTTAGGGTTTATCTAAGGTACGTACGAAGTCTTAGTACTAAACCCTAATCCCTAGGACTCTCCTAGTATTTCTAAAATTAGGTTCTTATCTCTAAAATTCGACTTCTAATTTCAAAATTACTATATCTCTAGAACTAACAGACGGAATAAGCTAATGTTCGAAACGTAAGTACTTTGGACTTCATGTCGTAAGATCTTTCCTTGAAATTTTAAAAATGTAGCTAATTAGCAAAATTTTGATTCTTAAGTTCTAAGGGCCTAGGTAAGTAGAAATAATTAGAAATAGCCGATTCCTTTAAGTAATGCTCCCCTTCTTTAACTTCCTTCTTGCTTACTTATGTATACCTAACAGTACTCCAAAAAAGGCTTAGAGTATACTCTAGAGGCTATACGCGAAGAACTAACTACTATTATTACGCAGATTGCCGAACGCTTCGGAGTTCCGTATTCTACTCTTGTTTAACGATCTAAAAATATAAAAACAGGAGCTATAAGCTACGAATCACAGCAATAATTTACTTCTATCGAAGAATAGAGACCTATCGTCTACGTAAGGAGGGCATCTCAGCTCGGGAGCCCTGTTCTCCTACCGAGTCTCCTTGAATTAGCGACATACGCGAGAATCGATACCTCTTGTCTCTTACTTCCTCTTCTTTACCGCCTTTCTCACGGAGGTAGATGGAACGCTTTAGAGACTAGCACTCCTCTTTTAAAGCTATTTTTACCCGCTCTCTCGACTCTTAATACGTAGATAGTACTGACTACGCTACTATAAAGTACTACTTCGCCGAACTCTCTAAGGTTATTTCTAAGGAGAGATATTCTTCTAATACGATTTTTAATATCGATAAGACTAGTTTCTCTATTAGCTCTACTAGAGACGTAGTAGTAGTAGTCATCTTTAAGAGGTAAAACTAGTTCTCCGAAGAAGATAGAGTATGAGTCCGTCTTTGTTTATCCTTTTTCGTCCTTTTTTCCTTTCCTTTTCTGCTTTTTCGACCTCTCTTAGGATAGAATCCCTCGAGAAGGTAACGCGGCCCTCGATCGCGACTCGTTTCCCCGTCTTACGGATCTTACGGGAGTTAAGTAACGCGTCCTTCTCGCGTAAATCCCTACGAAGAAGCGTCGCCTCGGTGTTCCTCTCTTCTAAAAGCCTTACTTCGAGGACTCAGTACTCCGCGAGAGATCTTCGAAGGGGATAGTCAGTAGCGTCTTATCTCTCGATCGCTGCCTTAAGATCCGCGGTACCTTTTCGAGAATACTACTATCCTCGTCCTCGAGAGGGGGGTTCGGATTATAGACTTCGTATAACGTAGTGGTAGGGGAAGTGGGTCACACCCGGAAGTGGGTCACTTTTAAGCTTTAAATTTTCAGATTTCTAAGAAAGCTATAACTTATTAAGTAAGGCCTACCTTAAGAAAGTTAGGAAGTCAATTTGAAGCTTATTGTCTAAAGTTGATATAGAATCAAACTTAGGCTAATTAGCTTACGTTTAGGGGGACTTCTCTTAATTTTAAAATTCACGTTTTTTTCTTAAAATCTACTATCTCTTACCGCCGGGAGATAGGAGGTAAAGGTAGAAAGGGCAAAGGGTCGAGTTGTCTAGAGTCGCGGATTTCAGTCGCTAATTCTATAAGAATAGAGAGGGTAATCGGGTTCCCTAAGGTATAGGCCCTAGAGATATAGGCGGCAAGTCGTAATTCCTCAATAGGAGTAAGGATCTGCTGAGTTTTGTAACTTTCCTTCCGAGTTTTCGGATTCAGAAGTCGTCGGCGTAAGGTCTCTCTCGGAATAGTAAAATCATCGGCCACTTTTCGGATAGATAGAGTCGGATCTACGCGTATAGTAGCTATAGCAGCTTCTAAAGGGTCGTCCGCGTATTCAGACATAGGTAGTATAGCTAAGGAGAAAGGAATTTAGAAGAAGGGGAATAATCACTAGTAGAATGTCGGCTAAGTTCAGTTATTTTACCCCTTAGAGCCCTCAGGACTCTAAGAGCAAAACTTTGCTAATTTGCCGCATTTTCGATATTTGAAAATCGGATCCTACTATATAAAGTATAGGATTCCGAATTTCCAATCGATTTTAGAACCTGTCTATTACGACAACTTTAAATACTAGACTTAAAGATAAGCTTTTTTGCTTTCTAAGAATATAGCCTAACAAGGAAATGCTCCTAATATTAAAAAAATAACTCTAAAAAGTGACCCATTTCCGGGTATAACCTACTTCCCCCTACTACCACGTTATATACAAATACGAGTACGTTAGCTTACGACCCGACTCGAGCCTTTAACTCGTCGGAACGATAGAAAAAGACGACTGGTAGTTATAAACGGATATCCTTCGTACTATAATACGCGGTTCCTAGCGTTTCGTATTGTAAAGAAGGTCGACTTAGCGCTACTACTACCGCGCTAATATCGAATCTATATACGAGAAGCAGTAAGATAGTAGGTAGTTTATCTAGTATAACCTACGGCCGAGCGTAAAGCCGTCTATATAGAATGAGCTATAACTTTTTATACCATACTTTCTAAGTACGATTTAATAATAACTATAATAACTATAATAACATAATAATATAATAATATAATAATATAATAATATAATAATATAATAATTAACTATTAACTCTACTAGCCTTATATAAGTTCTAGGATAGGTCGAAAATCGACCTCTTTTTAGGCCTATTAGGCATTATAACTCCACTTTAGACTAATAGAGCCTAGTTAAGACTAAGTACTAGACTTCTAGTATAGATCTAGCTAATATAAGTCGATTCCCATACTTACTAAGCTTGATTAGGGAGCTATAGTAACTCTAGAACTCCTACTATTTGAAAAGCGATTCATAAAAGTCTTTAACTTAATAGTCTTTAAAGCTATAGGTTTAAACCTAGGCTTTAGCTACCTCAGACTCCTCTCTTTAATTTCGCTTACTAGAAATCTTGGAATTAAGTAGAACTAGCTAAAAAGTCAAAATTCTAGTCGCTTCCCCTACGCATCCGCTTCCCCTATACCGATGTTACCCTAAGCTTCAAAGAAGTGAATCTTTGCTAATTAACCGTGTTTTAGAATCTTAGAAATAAGGTTCTAAGTTAAAAAGCTTATACTAATCAGGGTTCGGATACTAGGTATATTGGATAAATAGTTAGCTAGTTATAAAATTTGAAAATAGGAAGTCCTTTTCTTCTTTAAAACGACAAAATTATAAAGCAGCTTTGAAAAATGAAACTGTAAGTTTGAAACATATAAACAAGTTTGGTGGATGCTATAAAAACCCTCCAACGTTGAAGATCGATAAAAAGCTTTCTATATTACTCAACAGAATCCTATCTTCCTTATTTTTTTCGAGATCAGTCTAGGTGAGGCTAATTAGCGAAGTATATTCAAAGGAAACTTTAAGGTATCTAAAGCGTAAACTTAGGAAAAGTGGCTTATTACTCATTTCTTCTTTCTTATCTTTATATAAATGATAAATAACAAATAGAGGAAGCTGGCCGGTAGGGGAAGCTAACTACATTTTTAGAGTTTAAATACTGAAGTGCGTATATCTTGCTAATTAGCCCTTATTAGTCTAATTCTAAAAATTAAATAAGAATTTAGGGTCTGTTCTAGATATATGAAAAGTCTTAGTAACTCTAAACTCTCATTTTCAGGAGGTTCCTTAGTATCTTTAAAATTCATTTTCTCTTTCTAAAAATCGACTTCTAATTTTAAAATTACTATTCCTCTACAACCAATAGTTAGATTAGGCCAAGATTTCACCTAAGTACTTTAGGCCCTATATTTTAATATCCTGCTTTGGAAATTTGAGAGTGCAGCTAATTAGCAAACTTTACTCTTTAAACCCTAAGGGCCTAGGTTAGTAAAAATAACCGAACATAGCCGATTCCTCTAAGTAATGACCTCCTTCTTTCAAATTTCTCCTTCCTTCTGTCACGGGCGGACGTCAGGACGTAGGTGTAGCTACTAACAGGAATAGATACGGTTCACTACG
>PEGC01000224.1:0-12687 GCA_002921095.1 Cladosporium sp. SL-16
GTTGCGATATTGGAACTGTTCAGCCTATCCTTCGTACGATCAAGGCCGAGCTCATGAGCTTAACTGGCAACCCAAATTTTGGCAAGTTCGACACCACTTTTGCATTCGAGTACGACATCCCGGCAGCTATTCGGACAATCCGCCAGACTGCGCCTACTTGGTACTCCTTCATATTCGATATCCTTCGGAATATTAGGAATGATCAAGACCACCATCCTGTAAGCCGCAGGCAAGAGAATGAAGCTATTCCTAAAAAGCTCTTCATGTTCACAGCAATGGCGTGCCATTCGCGATTCCACAAGCGTTCTAACGAATTCCATACATCGCTCGCACTCTACCTCCATGGCTCCGGTACGAAGCGTCGCGTGCTCGATGTCCTCTACAATCTTGGCCTCTGTCAAGGTTACTCTTCAACAATCCGTGCTATGGATGTACTTGCGGCACAAGCTAAGGTGTGTAAGCCACCTCGCTTCGTCATAGAATGATTGGGTCGCCATCTAGATCATTCCTACCCACGCCGTCTGAGCGTGTTTCGAGCACGTTTTGGCACCTACTCGACTAGTTATACATGCTCTTATACGCTCTTGCAGGACAACCTTCGCCGGCTCGCGCACAATGAACGGGCTGTAATCGTGTACGACAACATGAATTTCAAGAATACTACTCGACACGAGATAGTTGGCCATCGTAGTAAGATGGAAGCAGTAACCACAGCAGCGATTGTTCTATGTCCAGACCTACCTCACAGTGGCTTACTGCAGTCTATGCACAATCCGAGCATTCCGCTTTTTGCTAGGGATATATTTAACGGACCAGGCATCTCTGGGGACGACAACGGTCTCTCTATTTCCCGACATTTCATCGCCGAAGCTGTCAAGTCTGTCCACTTCAAAGCAGTTGATCGCATTTTCTCTAGCCACTCCAACCTATACCCTAGCTTTCCTGTTCTTGACAAACTCCCGCAACGCAAGACAGCTTTGATTCGGAGGCATTTTCGAAGATGAAGGCACGATCACGGGCACATATAGGGTGCACGATAACATATTCCTCAAGCAACTTGGGCTAAGTTCTCCCGACGAGCCAGCTAGCTCCGACGGTGATTTCCTCGAAAGGCTCTGGCTCGTTCATGGTGACCAGCTCACCGCAGCGCGTATCCGTAGTGTCAAGGCCGAACAACAGTCCGCGGAGAAACCATATGACCAACGGGGTTGGTTACTCGGACTACCGGCCTGGTTCCACATCCAGATGAACCTACTAGGTACCATTATCAAGTCGCATTTCGAAGCGAAAGAGAACGAATTTTCGCGGCATACACTGAAAGCGGATACAGTGTTCTGGAAAAGATCAATTTACACTGCCGAAAAGATTGTTTACCATACTATGGAGCCTCTATTAATTCAGGGGTACAATGCGCGCGTCATCGCGTTGTTCTACTCGGCAATGTCGCGTCGGGGTTTCTTTGACGATACTATGGGCCCCGAGAATATCGAAGAGCTTGATTCTGTCATCTCAAGGATGTCACCGCAGGAATTCAATATTATCGTCGAGGACGTGCGGGCTTCCGCGTCCACTCTGAAAGCATGGGATGGAGTTGACCACACAGACGTGGAATTCACCAATATATGCAGACTTTTGCAAGAAACCGAAACATTCCTTACAGTCAAACGCGCTGTCAAGATCGGTGACGTTGGACACCTGCGGCGGCTTGTCGACCCGTTGATCATCATGTTTTTCGGCATGGGGCAAACCAATTACGGCAGAGAGATGCTCTTCTATCGCTGGAACTTGTCCTCCGTCAATACACCTGAACTCCAGCGCGCAATATTGTCGTCCGGGCTCGTCAACTGGACTGGCAAAGCAGACAGCTACAAACCTATCGACTTGAGCCTAGAGCACTTAAACAACCACTGCAAAACCGAGATCAATTCGTATAAAAACTCTACACGCGACGTCGACTTAATCTTTGATCGTGTCTGCCTTTGCAACACTTGCATCCGACAATTACGTGATACCCTCGAGCGGGCACTGAGCATACTCCAGACTGAGGCTCATACTACGATGAAGGCTGACGTCGATATCTTCGCGCTTGCCCGGGTTTTATACAATGACAACTTAGGTGAACCACGATCGCCAGACGACATATCGAGCGTAGTATCCTACACTGCCGACATCATTCGCGACGGAGTTATCGACCTCGGTGATAAGGTAGCTGCATTCAACGAACAGCATGTCAGGTCCGACGACTCCGAAAACACCATCCTGCTTGAAGAAAATGCAGGCGACAGCATCGAAGACGATGTTTATCTAGGATTTGCCGACATCAGCGACTTTGTCGATACAGTTGAGGAGATCGATTTGACCTACGATGATATAGGATGACACGCTCACTGTACGTTGAACTTGCGCGAGCCTATGGCGCACCTTCTACGTCCCTACTGCTCACTTCGCTACACGTGACGAGTGCATGCAGTCAGGACGCCATTCGCACATTGCACGCCAACCCTGCCAGCAGTCCTTGCTTGGCCGCTCTTAAGTCGCACATACACAATCTTCTTCACTCGGTTGCTGTGTAGTGTGTCATTTGTACATTACACGCTAAGTATTTGCCAGCGTTGTCTTGGATGCATCATTCACTAAGATCACCCTCATATACTTCGTCTCTCCACATCCTCAGTCCCTCACGTGTCGACTGTTCTCCTTTTCTCTAGGAATCTGCTTGCAAATCTCACCTCGAGAGCCAATCCGCCCAATGCGATTGACGTCGCGAGGTTGTAACGGCGCCATTTGTGGCAACGACTCCCTCAGGCTTTGGCGAGTCTGGCGTCGACTTCTTGTCTCAGGTGTAGGAGACAGCGATACCGATCTGATCGCATACCGGACTGGCGACTCAGGAACATATGATCCATCATCGGACGAAACGTCTCCAATATACTTTTCCCGTTCATCTTCTCGTCGCGCCTCTTGGGACACCTCTCGCGATTGTTCAAGCTGTGAAAGCGATAATGGCTGATCATCTCGCCCTAGCTCTACGTGCGAAGAAGGAGTGGTGGACTTGAGTCGCATCTCCCGCTCCTTAGCAGCGTCTCGCTCAACACAAGCGGCTCTCACTCTCGCGAATACTGTTGAAGAAATTATCTTGCGCGGTGTGCTCCGAACAGCCAATGGCGAGGGCGTTTGTATTTGCGCAGCCTCCGGTAGGAGCATTGGGGTTTGGGCGCGTTGCGGCTCACTAGGAAGTGGAGTGAATACCTGGCGCAATGGATGGCCACCATTTTTAATGATTGAGCGTGTTACGGCCTCTCGCACGAGCGCGGAATCTCGCAGTATATCCTCCTGGGTAAGACTTGCTAGATCGGTGCTTTTGCGGCCGGTCACCGGACTCGGTTCGTCAGGTATGCGACCAGTAGCAAGGTCTTCAAGGAGCTTAGCGGCCCTCTTCGACTTGCGTAATCCACGCTGCTCTTCTTGCTCTTCTTTGTACTGCTGCTCGATCTTCGGTACCCAGTTCTTCAACACAGTAACGAGATCTGGATCCGAGCTGTATGTAACACCCCAAGGCCGGATATCCACATTCTCGAGAATCCGAAGAACGTCTTCTCGCCACCATTCTGTCTTTGCGAACAAATGCGCGATACGCCATCGGAAAGACGACTCGAGAAACGCATCTGGAGGAAAGAAGAATCGCCGGCTTGGGTGAGCATGCATCGACTCCATTTGCTCGACGGCCCACGCATCAACCATCTTCAGCGCAATTGCGGCTTTCGTGCCCTTTTGTGGCTTCCTCGCTTCTTGTTCTACTACTGGCGGGCTTGGAAACTCTGGGAACAGACTTGGGTTGCAACCGCTGCAGCAGCGTTCTTTAGGTACAGTCCGCCTTCCAACGCTCGCCGGTAGACGGAACTCTCCAAGCTCGCGGAGGATCACCTCCCTGTGACAAGGACTGTTTATCATCTCGAGGAACGATACTGGTAACCCTTCTCGATTTTGCAATTCTTGCTGGTTCCAAGGTTTCTGCTGTATTTCTCCAACTTGTGATCGACTTAGGCGTGGCGTCTGAGAAGCCTGAGACGACGGTGGTGGTGAGCGCATTTGTGCTTGCGATGCTAGCGGCGTCTGCATACTGGCACTCGAGTACGGCGTTTTTGTCCGGCTGTTTGCAGGACGCGGTCGTGGTGTCGATGGAGGAATTGACACCTCCTGGGGCTGAAGTGGGGTTTTGTCTTCTGCTTTGAAGCCTTCGGAGTTGAACGTCCAGTAAGGCACAAGAATGTAAGCTTCGCTTGTCCGGCCAGGGCCCCTACCTCCTCGACCAATTCGCTGTTGGACATCGCCGATGTCACAGTCAATTGGAAACCGCCACAAGATGATCCGAGAAATGTCGGGGATGTTGACACCCATTCCCAACGACGTAGTGGCTACCATGATTCGGATCCTAGACGTCTCTGTCTTGAATTCGTTGTACCTTCTGTCTTGGTCGTACGCAGATACAGACGACGTGTAAATCTGGACTATGTCTTGGACACACTTCTCTCTAAATCGACCGCACGGAGAACCATGGAAGTACTGGTCTTCTGGGGCAAGATCCCGGCTCTGGTAGACGAGCATCTCTCTCAGATATTGAGTAACTTCTTGGATCTCTGCTTTGCTATCAATGAAGATGACCGTCTTCTTGATGCGGAGTGGTGTTGCTTCGCTATGATGAAATGCGTCTTCGATTGCGAAAAACAGGGTCTCTGGAGACGTGGTCTTCAGCCGCGGCAAGGGCCTTACGCAAATGGATATATCATCACGATTGATCGATGTGCGGATAACCTCTGTTTGGTAAGGTCTATTGCCAACTCGGCGGAAGCCAGCACGGTTGAGGACAGCATATTCGGTCTTCTGGTCTATTGTGGCGGAACAAGCAAACCACACTACATCTCGGCGTAAGGTTATCCTTAGCTCATCAAGCATGGTGAACTCTGGACGGAAACTCTCCCATTGCTTGATGACATGACACTCGTCAATCGCAACAAGCCCGATTTTGGATTGCATCTCAGGCTTTTTGATTATGGCTCGAAACGCAAGCTGAGATGCTTGCTCGGGGCCGAGGAGGATATGTGTGTAATATCCATCTTCAATCCTCTTGAACATCTGATGGTCTTCACGGCGAGTATCGCTGGTTATCAGGCATACCTTCGTGCTAGGTATAGCCTCTATACTAGCGGCTTGTTCATCGCCGAGCTTAATTAGTGGTATGATCTGGATGGTAATCTTTCGTGTTAAGACGGAGAAAGCTTGGAAGATCACGCTCTTGCCCCAACCAGTCTTCGCAATGAGCAACGTATCTCCCTTCCCGAAGATCACTTGGTAAGGCAACATAAAATCTTCTAACCTGCACTTCGATAGTAACACCACATATCATCAGCTTTATTTTCAGACTAGCCTGTAGAGTAGTTCTGATACCACCATTTCTGATACCCAAAGCTATATGGGAAAGTACGACTTTGCAACAATTTCGCAATACAGCAGTTCCATCTTGGGCACGTGATCGCATCCCGAGTTCCGGGTTCCGAATTCGAGATGCTGGAAGATTGTCGTGTACGCGACACGGTTGTTCGACATCAATCATCCTGGTTATCAGTATGAAATCAGCATTTCTAGGTAGCTTACCACGATAACTATCAACTGTGATGGCCAAAAAGTTGTCAGACAACCTTCTGGAAGTACTATGTGGCGACCAGTATATTTGTATCATCTGGTGAATTAGAGGTGGGGCGAACTTCGGCCGGTTTGCGCTCAGACGGTCTAGCGAGGATGTTAGGGTGGCTGTGGTTGGGTGTGCGGTATAGGGTTGGCACTAACATCGGTGCAGACCGGCTGAGCCCGCTGAGATAAGAGCTCGGCAAGACTGCACTCTCAGCCAATAACCACGTGTGGGGACGCACTAGCACCAACCCTCCGCGTCACGCGCGCGTCCTTTTGCCGCGAGCCTGTCAGCCGCTAGCCACAGACAAGGCCGCAATAATGGCAGAGTCAAGTTTGTGATCGCCGAAACCTCCAACAACAACAGTCGATTGGGTGTCGGAAGCTCTGAAGAGCCACAAATCTCTGGGCCTCAGGAGGCAGACTGGCGGCGTCTTAAAGGATACAAGGTTGCCTGCAGCATCAAGAAGAATCCGTCTTGGATTTGGCAGCATGGCTATCGGCTCTGGAACGAGGATGAGCTGGAGTTTTGGCTTTGCAAGCGATGTCACCATGGGCCTGTGAAACGCCCGCTTCCCAAGGGTCACATATTCCAGACAACGTGCGCAACTTCCACTGCGGCGTTGCACATGACCAAGCAGCATTCGATCAACGAGGACGGGATAGTCACACCTTCACGGCCACTGACGAAGAAGAGGAAGCTGGAGGACTGTACTTTCGATGCAAACACGGTGCAACATCGGACAGTCTCCATATTTTAGTGCTCCTGAGCGTCATGTGCGTTGCGCTGGCCATGTCTTGAACCTTGTTGCGAAGGCCATTCTCTTCGGCAGCAATGTCGACGCCTTCGAGTCCGAGCTGCAGGATCTCAGCCTTGAGGAACAAGAACTAGGGAGATGGCGAAGGAAAGGGCCGACAGGAAAACTGCACAATGTTGTCAAGTACATCACGGCATCGCCGCAGCGCATCGAAGCTTTCGAAGACACTCAGCGCAAGAACGTGGCTGGCGAGGACAACGGCGCTGTCCTCAAACTTGTCAAAGACAACTTCACGAGGTGGAATTCCTTCGATGATTGTGCAGAGCGTGCCATCAAACTCCGTGCATCTATCGATGAGTATATCGAAGAGGAACGCGATCATTGGACCAATTACCAGAGACGACCGGATCAGAGACGACACGAGAAGCGTTACGCCAGGGGCAAGGAACCCTCGATCCTAAAAGATCAGCTTTCGTCTGACGATTGGGATGTAGTGGTGCAGTACCATGAGATACTACGCCCATTCAGGAGCGCGACTCTACAACTACAAGGCCAGATAGGAGGTTGCACAGGCGCCATATGGCAGGTTCTACCGGTGTTCGAACGACTACTCACTCACCTGGAGGACCAACGGTATATCCATCGACCAGTAGATTCACAGGAGATGAAATCGAACGGCTGGAACGATCGGAAGAGAAAAGGGTCGTCAGAGCCTGAGTATCTTGCCACCGAGCATCACTTTAGTACCAACATCAATCTCGGCTGGCAAAAGCTAGACGAATACTATGCTCGGCTTGATCAGTCGCCCATATTTTGTGCCGCCGTGGTCTTGCACCCTCGTCAGAAATGGCGTTGGTTTGAGAAACACTGGGCCGGGCATCAAGAGTGGATCGACCAAGCAAAGGTCAGTATCGAGCAGCTCTGGAGAGAATACAAAAATGATGAGCCAGCGACGCAGAGACAATACCCTCCTGCCAAGGCGTCCGTGCAGGTGGACGAGTGGTCCGATGACGAGGAAGACGTACAGTCGTCGGTAGACCAGCTGGCGCAGTACTACGCAGAGCCCCCACACGACAGATCGCTGCCTGTGGATAAGTCACCGATCTCCTACTGGATCGCCAAAAAGAATGTATCGCCGCAGCTAGCGACGATGGCACTCGACATCTACTCAGCGCCGGCAATGTCCGATGAGCCTGAACGGATCTTTTCGCAGACTGGACACATCCTGGCACCCCGTCGCCGGAGTCTTACGAGCAAGTCGATGGAACAGCTCATGCGCATGAAAAGCTGGCTCAAGCAGGGGGTCGCACATCTGGACGGCGGCATTTTCGAGAAAGCGGTGATCACGATCGACTCTTCGAACGTGATCGCGAAAATTGACAACCTGTCGGATGTGTCTGATGAAGAGTACGATAGTATGTAGGGCGGGAGTAGCCGCCGCTAGTGGTCAATCGATCAATCAATCAACCAAGTTGGCTGTCGTGAAGCGATCAATCAATCAATCTAAAAAATGCTTGCCAATCAATCAAGTCAAGGCCCTGAAACTTGAATTGATTGACGATGCACACCTCTGGTTACGTGTCACGGGTGTGAGGCGGAGCGGGCAGAGAGTAGGTATGGAAACGTAACGGATCGGGTACAGAGCTAACTACGGACTGAAGGCCAACCTTGGTATTGGCCCTATCGACAGGACGTAGCTCGAAGAGCTACGTTACGGTTGCAAAGTGCGAAATCAGGAGTAAGCCGAAGCCTCGGCTTACTTGCTTGCTTCTCAATTCCGGATGCCTGAGGCAGGGTCGCACCGAGGGCGACCCTGTCACGTGATCTTAGCTGATCTTCTGTACGTGCCACGGCTTGCCCGTGACATTACGCTCCCATACCGACTCTCAGTACGATTCGCCTACCGCCCGTGACACTTAGAGGTCTAAGTAATACTTAACTACTACGTAAGTAGTATATAGTATTATTCTACTATATTATTATCATATATAAAGCCTTCTATATAGCTTAAGTGGTTTTCCAGCCTAAGTATCTTATATCACGCTCTAAGCATATTTGGGACCCCCCTACGAATATATGATACCGCCTGCGTACTGACCGAACTCCCCTACTGTCCAACTTCCCCTACAGTGACGTTATATTTATACACTATGTCGAACAACGCATCGTCGTCTGCACGACCTGTCAATTTGATGTCGTCGCTTCCCAAGTCATACAACACCTCAAGAAGCACCATAATCGCCTCACACATCAGCAATGACGTACTGTAGCCGAGAAAGTCTGCTCTCTACCCCAACTGGCGCTCGTAGAATCTGATGTAATATATCCTCGACCTAATCAGCCACCAATCGACACCTTGCCTGTATGTTTGGATGGATTCAAGTGCACAGGGAAAAAATGAAGATGGCAACGCCTGCCGATATATGTGCCGTACAACCACCGGCATGCAGAAGCATTGTAAAGACGAAGACGGCTGGGTAAATGCCCAAAAAAGAGGTGGAGACTGTATTGGGGTGTACTCGGGGTAGGAACGTAGAACGAGGTACTAAGGGTTTCAGGGTAAGGAAGAGGTAACAGTCTGAGTAGCACACTGGTCAAGTTGCGTTATGATCAATGACTCCAAGTTGGTTACTTAAGTTGAGCACGAGGCTCCTATGAAAGATGGAAACTCCACTGTCCTATATACCCAGGAGACTCGTGTCTGCTCAGTCCTCGACTGAGCATGAGCATCTCAGTCTCAAC
This sequence comes from Cladosporium sp. SL-16, assembly GCA_002921095.1. NCBI lineage: Eukaryota > Fungi > Ascomycota > Dothideomycetes > Cladosporiales > Cladosporiaceae > Cladosporium > Cladosporium sp. SL-16. The sequence goes on from PEGC01000224.1 coordinate 9,186, forward strand.
TGAGACCGAGCAGTCGTTGCTCGCCTTGCCCAGTCACGTGACCCTGCAGGTCTGACTGGTCCGCTTGCTGAGCCAATGAACAGTGCTCAGCTGGAGGTGTCCTGGGAGTGCTCATTACAGAGACGCACGCGGAAAACAATCCCATTCAGAGAACAAACTATGGGAGTGCAACCGCGCATGTCAGCGATTCTTTAAAGTCGGCAAATGGCAGAGGTACTTTGAGATTGCAGCGACCGGTCTCAAAGCTACTACAGAGCACAGTGCTCCAGTGAGCTTATTGGTTCGGTTGGTTCTGGTTTTGACCTGAAAACCGAACCAACCAGCTCATAAGAATCTTCGAACCAAAATAACCATTGGAAACCAGTTCCGAATTAGGTAAGTACTACCGAATTTCTTCGTTCCAGTCTATTTCGCCCAACAGGCTTCTGTGCCTGACCCTTCATCCTCCCGGACGAAAGCACCACTGCTTGACCTCGTCGTTGCTTCTGGTCGTCCATACCAATCATGAAGACATTCACTGGCTCCTACTATATCTTCCTTGAGCCGGTTACGGCGATAAGTGATGAGGTCTCGCGCTGAACTGAACGATCTTTCGTTGTCGTCAGCCATAGGAGGTATGGCGAGCGTATCGAATGCCAGCTTTGAGAGGTTCGGAAACTGGAAACGTCGCTCGAGCCAGTACTGGATGGGGTCGATCACGTCCTCGTCGACAGGGTCTAGAGCTAGGTAGGCAGTAAGCTCGTCAACGCTCGCAACACTGTGAGTCAGCTTCAAACGTTTCGCCTCAGCCTGTCTGGCGAAGGGCGAATCTCGCGCCGTTGAAGGTGTTTTAGCTGGCACCCGTGGGGTTGCTCTCGCATTCGTTGGTTTGTACTCGGACTGCCACAGCTTCTCAACATACCCACGTACATTGGACACCCAATCGGATTGCGAGCTGTCTGTCCACTCTTGTTCGAACCAGGCAAGCTTGTACCAAGGACACAGCATCGTCGCAGCGTAGATCAATGGTGAGTTGTCAGCGCTGACGTAATACTTCTCGCACTTTGCCCATGCAGCTTCACAGCTTCTGGCAAGTTCTTCATAGCCACGTTCTCTCTTGAAAGATTCATGCTGCGTGTTGATCTCGTTGAGAAGAACATGCAGTGAAGGGAACCAATCGTAGAGGTATGCCTTTCGGTGACCTTCATTTACCATTGTAGTGGCATAAAAGTCTTCGAGGAGGGTGTAGATGCGCTCCAACTGGTCCCATTCGCATCTACTCAACGTGTCGTCCTCTAATCGACGATAAGCCCCGATCGCTTGATGCAGGTAGCAGAACTCAACGATCCGCTCCCTGACATTGATCGCTCGTCCGATGGCCAGGAAAAGCTGTTCCAACGAGTGTCGTTGTCTTCAATCAGCTGTCTCGAAGTCAGCTCACCAGAATAGATGGAGTTACCGCAAAGGGGGAACCACTCGCTAGGTCATCTCTTAGGTATCTTACCTCGAGCTCGTCGAACTTCGCCAGCTCGCCACTGATCTGGATGCCTGCAAACTGCTCGCGACGTTGTGGAGTCCATCTGATGTACTTGATGATGTTGTGAAGTTTCCCGACTGGGCCACGCGCACGCCATACGCCCTCTGACTCTTTCTCGGTGACACCTTCGAGCTTTCGCAAAGTCTTCTTTGACTCCTTTCCAATGAGTAGAGCGCGGGCACACAGATTGACCACATGTCCGAGGCAGCGGAGTCTGCGCGCCTTTCGCTGGGCGGTCGAGAGCTCTGGCGAGATCGTGTCCAGCAGGCAGTCCACGCAACTATCATTACTGCTTGCGTTGTCACTCATAAAATAGCGAGTCTTGCTCGCGATCTCGTACTCGTGAAGTATTTCAACAATGATTGCTGCCTGGTTCTCGCCTGTGTGGGCTCCTAGCACACGCCTGAAACCGATCAGGCGGTTCCGCCGCACGCCATCTTTGTCCAAGTAATGCGCAAAAACCGAAATCATTGCGAGGTAGTTTGGTGACGTCCACATGTCGAAGGAGATGTGAACATTGCTGATGGATGTCCTCATTTCATCTTTGATCTTCTCTTTTTCCTCCTGGTATGCATGGATGATCCATTTACGTATCGTCGCTTGGGCCAAAGGGAGTAAGCTTGCGAGACCTTTGTTCAGGTAAGTGATGAAGTCCCTGAAATACTCGTTCTCAACCATAGTAAGGCAGATGTGGCAGTACACCAGCCATCGAATGAGTAGACGCTGAAACTCCGATTTCTTCGCCACAGACACCAACGTGAAGGTGCTGTCACTGATGGTATGCTGTCCGGTTGGAGGATGTGTTCTGGCATGCCCTTCCCCGTCGATATTGTGATGGCGAAGGAGATGCTGATGCGCGCCCGTGTTACCGCTGAGCTTTGGTAGCAGCTGCTTTTTCTTCTGTCGCTCACACGAATAGCAGTAGTAGACTTCCTTCTTGTCGGTAGTACGGATTAGCTTCTCGCCGAATCGCCATATCGACGATATCTTCGTCCGTGGTTCTTTGAGGCTCGCTAGCGAATCTGATCGCACATACTCGACGTTAGCGATCTTGAACTGGTCGAGCCGTCTTACCGGGTCGAACTCCTCATGCTCGGGATTGAGGATGTTATAGTCGGTGACGGAGTTGATCGAATTGAACGACGACATCACAGCCTTGATCATGGGACAAAATTGTGCTTCTATGGACAGGGAGTTGATGTACGGACGGCAAGCTGGTCGCGTCAAAACGCGCGACACATAGAGTTGTGGTACGTATTTAGGTACGTATAGCGGCCGACCGTGTAGATGATTGGAGCGCGGAGGTTGCCGCATTGGGAAATGGTTTCCATTGGAAACCAGCAGCTCTGAACCGAACCAACCAGATCAGCGCGAGACGACGAACCAAAACCAACCAAACCAAACCGGTTCGACCAAATGAACCAAATGAACCGAACCAATAAGTTCACTGGGTGCAGATGCGTCAGGTCGAGGCTCGAGGCCGGTGACGATGTCCCAGCACTCGTGCTCGTCAAGATAGAACTGGACTTGAGTGCGCCAGAACCTGTAGTTGTCTCGACCCTTCAGCTTGGTGAGTTTGCCCGATCCGGCGGATCCAGAGCTTTCCATATTCGCTGTGGTCGAGTGTTGAGGTGACGGCTTGGAGGAGTAAGTCGCGGCGCGCCCTTGAACTCCGGTGTTGAAAGAGAAATAGAAGTGAGCCTCAGCGCACCCTCAATTCCTACGAGATGTGGAGTATCTCAACGAAGAGAACTCCCCTTGTGAAACAATCGTCGAAAACGACCACCACAAGGATACAATGCGGGGAATGATACAAAAGTCGTATATCTCAACGAGAGCGCAAAGCAGCTTCCGGGCTCATAACCTGTTGATCAATTACTGATCAGTAGCTTTGTGCGCAAAATCACTCCCATACTCTTTCTACATACTGGAGGTAAGGACTGTATATATGTAGCCACGCTGAAACGGTGGTGTGTCGCAGACCCT
>PEGC01000226.1:0-12998 GCA_002921095.1 Cladosporium sp. SL-16
CCAAACCAAAACCAACTGGTTAACCAACCAAACCAATAGCGACCAAACCAACAAGCTCACTGGGCTAAATACGCCGACGTTGAGAGGTTGCAATAGATGCGATGTATACGGCAGTAGGCAAACGAGGTCGATATTCTGATCGAAGTAAAAGGCGATAAACCTAGCCGTAAGGTGCGGTCCGTGTTTGTCGAGGAGTAATAGCCTTCGTTTTCTATCGTTTCGGCGCGTTTCAGGCTCGAATAAAGTAGTTAACTACTCGTAAGCGTGGTTATCAGACGTCCACCCGCTATTAGACGTCAAGAACCTCCACTTCTCGCGCGTAGAGGCCGGTATCCAGGCAGTATTCGTGTATTTCGCCTTAAAGATAAGAAGCGGAGGTAAAGCGATTCCCGAGGCTCTGATATACTCGATAGCTATTATCCACTCTTGTCTTCCGCTTATCTTCTTAAACGCCATAGTATCCCCTTTATTTATAAGTACTTTAGAAGGTAAAGCAGAACCGAGAGCGAAGCCGGTCTCGTCGACATTGAAAATCGCGTTAGAAGGGTAGGGGTTCTCGAGGAAAAGATCAGTAAGAGCGACGAAGTAGGTTTTTACGACTGGATAGTTAACTCCTTCGAAGCAGCTCGCGTCTAGAGCTCGAGAGTAGACTGTCTTTAGTTCAGGGTATCGTTTTCGGAACTTCTCGATCTACCTTTTACTAATAGGAGGGTAGGATTTTGGAGTCGAGCTTAGGCGGAAGCGGGAAAGTCGGATTTTTTCGGCGAGATATCTTGTTAACGAGAGCTTAATAGGACAGCCCGACTTCGATAGTCGAGTAACCGTCTTTAAAAGAGTCTTTTCTTCGGCAGTCGAGAGTATCCTTTGCGATTCGTGCAATTTAGAGTGAGAAGTTTGAATCGAGAGTCGGTCGGAGAGAGTAGAGGCTGGGATGTTAAACGCGTAAGCACACTTTCGGATTGAGGTATATCCGCCGTTACGGTAAGCCGTTAGGGCCGTAAGAAGCGTATCTTCAGAGTACGTAGGCATAGTAGGTTATAATAGACAGATGTCGCGAAAAAATCGAGAAGTAACGCAGGAAGATGGACAAGGCCTCGTCGGACGACAGCGCCCCGTACAGACGGAGCGTGTGCTTGCCCGACCAGGCCTTGTCCATCTTCCACGTGTAGTACTTCACGCAGACATCATCCTCGTTCATGTTCAGGCCACTAGCGCGCGGAGATGACCTACTTCCGGTACCGATCCGCTTCTATTAAAATGACGTTAACGTTGAGTGAGCGATGAAGCCTGGAGTGTGAGGCGGAGTCGCACGTCAGGCAGGACAGCCTGAGGTCTTGAGCGCCATTACGAAGTACTGGCTTCGAGGTCACTAGGCGTGCCAGAATCCTAGGTTCGGAAGGCCAGAATAGTCCATAGAAATAAGTTAGTATCGTTATATCGATTCAATGTTCTTGTGAAAATCGATCTTGTCCAGACATATGTGATGCTACTTTTATCCCATCCGTCTTTGCCTTCTTCCCGAGGCGACAGTCAATGCGTACCAACTGCCAAAGCTAGTCAATCTATCGAATTCTCCGACTGTCTACTTGAAGGCTTCCAGCTTCTCACCACCCATCATGCGTGAGCAAGGTTGCGCAACACACACATTAGATGAGGCTAAATGTGCTTGAACTCAAAGCAATGAAATCGAATTCTTTCTACACAGGAAGACTGAAAATTCCACTGAGCCGAGCGAACGTCCACTAAATCACTTACCAACCATCTTCTCCTTAATGTAATCCTCGAGTGATGTAACTTCCAGGTCAGGGTACAACTCTTTCCCGGACAAGTAGCCCAGATACTTCGCATACTCCTCAGAGTTTTCGCCACGGATTCCCCAAGACTTCCAATATTGGTAAATTGCTTTAGGGACCGAGCCTTCATGCTCGGGTCCTGAAAGCTCAGCCAACTTCGCGGTCATCTCATCGTCGGAGATCTAAGACGTTTCTGTTAGCGAAAGTCTGATGTTAAAGCGTATCTTCTGTAGGCCGACATACGAAATTCCTGTCGAATTTACGGCCAGTTGTCTTGTCCAGTATATCGAACACTTGGTTCATCGTCAACATCTCAGAGTAACAGAAGACAGATTTGTTGATAGTTCTGGGGTCGAGGATGGTCTTCGCGACAAACTTGCCAACATCCCTAGAATCGGTGAAAGCAGAAAGGACGTTGCCATCGCCAGGGATGGTCCCTGGCAGCTCGCCGTATCCAACGTCGAAGAATGAGGTTGGAAGAGTGAGTTGGAACCACCAGCCGATGTCAATAATAGTGTACGGAAGGGCGAGACTCTTCACGTGATTGAGCACGTCTTCTTTCTGCAAGCTTTCAGTTTCCTGTATCTTTGATAGATGGTATCGGTCTTTTGTGGCTCACCGTATCTCTCAATGCCACGGCGCCCTTGGGCGGGGCGACAGGTGCGTAGAAAGTAGGCATGAATCGTTTTATGCCAGCAAGCTTGGCCGCAGTCGCAAGCGGGATCTGTGAGCCCGTCGCAGGGATACTGATGGCCGGAAGAAGCACATCTTGTCCTTCAAGACTCTTCGCAATTTCCCTCGTCGAACCTTCCAGGTTGATCACTCGCGTCTTCGCGCCTCGCTCTCTCAGAGCGCGAACATCATGACGGTCTTCGGAGCCAGGCCGGATGAGAGCCGTGACAGACTGAGGAACGTGTCAGTGTAATCCATCCACACAACGTTTAGGCTGCTGGTGATATACGAATGATCCGGATTCGTCTTCGAGAAGAGAGTTCACAATGGAGCTACCGGTGTTGCCGGTCGCACCGAGGATGGCCACGTTCAGCATAGCGGTGTGTAGAGTGAGAATGGCGATTTGCGCAGTGCGAAGACGTTTGATCGGTGCCGCGGTCCTGAAGTGACAACGTGGGGAGGTCGCGCTGCGTGTTACATAGTAAATATAAGCTAGGGCGTGCTGGAGCTCTTGCGGTTGCTTATAAATTCGGAGACATTTGAAACAATGACGAAGTCGGATCAACAGAGTTCCACGGTACACTCTCAAACCTCGTCGAGAGACATGGTCCCGAGCGGCGAGTACATTTAATTGCCGGCATACATATTTACTGACCGGCAGCGTTCGGGGAATCTGCGGCCCGTCGGACAATTGTTTCAACCCGAGTACCGATGCAGCGATCGCAAGAATGACTAATGCTTACGTTCGGGTGGTACACAAACGTTTGGCGACGTTGACACGTCGAGCCGCCAAAGTCAAGGGTCCAGGAAAGCGAAACGGCGGACAATTGGCGATATCAACGCCTGAGATTGCTCTGACCACATGCTTGTACATTATCGAAGCCGATGACGGTGGAACCAAGCCGACACTGGATGCGCCGTCCCAGAGCGTGGGCACACGAGCTGGAGTGTCGGGTGTTTGTCTGTGCGTAGAGCTGTAAAAAAAAAGGAGCAGCTAGCGACGAGCCTATTGAGCAGCCCGAGCGTACCCGCCGATGCGAGGCTCGAGACTGCATTTCGCAAAGTTCGTACATTTCGCACCGTTGCAGCCGTGCGAGCCACTGATTGCGATCCTGCGATCCGACTAACCTTCAATTTTTGTGTCACGGCCGCTTCACAATGTGCGTCTCAATGCTGGACGAGCCATCGTAGGCAAGATCTTGAAGCGTGTGAGATATCTGGAGTCAGGGAGCCGTGTATTCTTTGCGCGTGGTCTTCAGTGAATCCAACAGTTCATAAACCCTTAGGAACAGGCGATTTACCAGGAGTCTTCCAATTCCTCGATGTGTTTATCGCTTTGTCCTGGTCTTTCATGCTCCTGCTCGCCATGCCGACTTCATCAAGCCACCACGGCTTTCGCACTCGGAGCTCTCCTGCAGTCCTGTTAGACTGATGTATTGCTTCGCCGCTCCTCTCTATCTCTCTCCCCGTTGGGTCCTTCGATATCCCCATAATCTATTATTTTTGTCTTTTCCTCCTCCCTCTCCGCAACAAGCGTGTGGTCGAGAACTTGGAGCATCGCTTCCACCGCGCCCTCCTCGGGGAGTCGAAGAGATGCCGGAGGTCTGATGTATCACACCAGGGTGACATGTTGATTTTCTCGTCGCGCATATCGTTCAGGGTCGCGTCGCGCTCTCTCTTATCCACTTACGACATCTCATCGGGAGATGGACGACGCTATTCTTGCTGCTATCGCAACACCAGCACCGCGCTCCTTGTGTCTGCCTAGTCTCCAGTAGCTATTCACCTGCTGCAAATGTCTTGCCTTCTCCGACTTCTTGCCGTCACTGACAGAAGTTGCAACTTCAATATGTGGCCCCGACTGAATGGCGAGATGTTGACACTGGACGTTGCCGTCAATCTGAGCTTCAGGACCGGCGTGACGAACGGTGCTGACATGCTTTGTAACTGTTCCGGTCGACGGCTTCTAGGTAGAGTCACACTGTACTCAGAAGATGTAACGGTTTGGAGTTTCAGATGCAGGCCAAGCAAAGTTAGCCTCTGTGTCAAGACCTTTAGTGCTCGAGTACCCCAACTTTTCGATCAAACGTACGACCGTATGTTGTGCAGCGGTCGTTGGAGACTGGTTCATTGTGTACGGTGGCACTTTTTAAGCTGGCAACATTTATGCATCACGAACGTAGTCAACGTAGAAACTCTTTTTTTTTCAATCATACTGCATTCAAGCTAAATAGCTTATGGCACGTCGGCTATCTTCGCGACAATCTCTGTGACTTCTAGGTATGCTCCCGCCTTAATCTTTACTCTTACAGTTCAGCTCGCCGTCCCGACTTCACCAAGCCGCCACCGCTTTTGGGCTTTGTGCCCTCCTGCTTTCCTGCCTTCGTCACACTCCATCCTCCCCCTCACCCTACTCCATCTTCCGATATCACCTCTCCTTCATCTAATCTCCGGTCCAGCTGTTCAATATCCCAGTAGTCGTCTCTGTTTCCTTCTTTGGTCATTGGCCTGCCCACTTCTGTGTTTCCGATGAACCGGAGGACTTCTGCAGTGGCTCCTTCTCCAAACAGGCTCTCCAGGTCTGCACTATCTCGCCTTGTACTTATATAGACTCTTTCCGCGCGCATCCCTCGCATCATAGAGTCTCGCTGCCTTCGCCACTTCCGACAGCGGAGGAGGAGGTGGGTGAACGTAGAAACTCTTCCTGCAAACCTCGGGAAAGCATCGTGTTACATTAGTGCGACCCTACCAAATGCAACACTGGTGCAACAAGAAAGGGTTCGCTATGAAAGCGATGTTGCGGAGGCACCTGTGTGTTGAGCACGTGTTATTAAGAACCCCCCACCCGCTACCAAAAATCGGATGATCACATATTGATCAAGCACGGATCGGCCTTCACTTTCTGATGACGAGGCCCGAGCTGATTGGTCATCAGCTGGGAAGGCGTCATTCGGGGTTAGTACGCATGGCTTCATAGTTCAATAGCATCCGATGGCAGTGAATCCACAAAGCCATAGTGAACTCAAAGTTTGCCGCCGCTCAAACCTACTACCAGATTGCGTGTTTCGCGAGGCATATGAAGTGCACTAAATTCTTACCTCAATGTCACATTCCGATGCTATCGAGTTCTCGGCCTCTCGGATGACGTGAAGCACGAAGCGGACGGAATATTCCATCCGAGCCTTGAAAGCCGCCAAGCATATACTGGTCAACAAAATTCAGGCATGACTACATTCTCACTTGTTGGCACGTAGGATTTCTTCAATGCTGCATTGCAAATTGCATTGCGTTGAGGGCATCGGATTTTTCATATGCCACAACTGATTATGCTTCCCGTCCGGTGGGCCTCACGACATAATGATATCGAGGCAATAGCATCTGGCGGCCAGGGCATCCAGCTGAAACGTGACCTTTCACGTTCAACCCGCTCTGGAAAGCCTCATCTCGACGCCAGAAGTGGTACGTCTGTGTGCCACAGCGGAGGTTCCCACGAATCATCTTGCAAGCAATCCTGATATATGCCAGATACCAATAAAGCCCCGTCTATCGATGCTCCTGCAGTTGTGTGGCCGTTCTTGAACCTTTCGCACCCGTCCGAGGCGAGAACGTCACAGAATCGTAAAAGAGTCCGCAGCTTCGTCACCAGACAGCAGCACAAGCGAGAGCAGACGCTCAAGACCGGGAGAATAAAGAGCTATTCGCGGAAAACAGACGAGGGTGAAGCTGTATTTGAGCGGACGCATGTTGTGGCATATTCCTCTAACCCTTCAACGTTCTCCAAGCCTCCAAACTCCGGCCAAATCGCAGGATGTGGTAGCGAAACAGCATTTGAGTCGCCCGCGTCGACTTGCTCATACCTACCTACACACCAACCACGGCCTGTTGACCTGAATAGCATTTATCCTGAGTCCTGGCAGTCTCAAGTATCGCAAATCCTGGTAAGGAGTTTTTAGTGTACTCGAACATAGGAATCTGCTAACATTAGCAGGATCATTATATGATGGTTTTAGCTACGAACTTGCAGAACATCGGCATTCTCGATGCTACAGGCCTTCTACGAACGCTATTCATCCCATCCATTCTCACCGACCCTGCATCTTTGCACGCGGTACTGCTTATGGCAGCTTCGCATTACGCCCAAGCACGGGGCCGAAGTTCGCACACCATCGACTTATTGCAGCTTAGGGCCATGGCTATCTTTGAAATCAACAGCGCAATGACAGAGACAGGTCGCGGGACGTCTGATCAGCTCGTCGCCGCTGTCGTGAATATGGCTTCGTACGAGGCCCTGTATGGCAGTCGTACAGTCTGCAAAATGCATATGGAAGGGCTCAAAGCAATCGTTAGTCTACGCGGCGGTTTATCCGCTATAGGCCTTGATGGTGTGCTCGAATGGCTCATTTCCTGGGTCCGTTTCATTACATTGGACATATCAGGCAACCCTAGATAATCCGGCAGAGGCATCATAATGCTTTACCTTGCAAATCTGCCAGAAGTTATAACTGTTCTTCCTCACACGAATAGAATTACGAAGAGGAGGCGCACAACTGCTGCTTCCCGACATGTTACGATACTGGAAGAAATCCCCCTATCCCGCTCAACATCCTCGCGTGTCATGCTACCAAGGCTCTGGTTAGTCAGGAGTGGAAGTTGGCGGAAGACCAGGTGTGCGGATTCTCTGCCATGACAGAGTTGAGCATCTGAATATGGACATCTGGAAGAGGAACTAGGCCACACGACTTCGAGCCGTACAAGAGGCGGTCACAGGGCGGCTCAGATGACTGCTCGCCCTTGATGGGCATGGTTGCCATGAGATAACGTTCCTTTACGCCATTCGAGATGATAGCATGAGCTCAGGTGTAACAAGTGCAAGTCGTGTGTACAATATCGTGTCTCACATGGGTCAGTGAGCTGAGAAATGGCTGGTAGTACCGCTGCTTCGATAGACTCGCATGCTTGCTCGTGAGCCCTCCAAGTGGGAAGCTAGTAGGTGCAAGCCAATAACCCAAACAATGCACAAGCCAGCGGAGGCGGAGAGCAAGCGCTTTGCAGGGATGATTGTCGAGCGGATCAGTACCTGGAAGCGGGCGGGCTGAGCTCATTCGGCTGTCAGCCCACGATTTTACCTGACGTGACAACGAGGCTAAAACGGGCAGTGCTGAGTCTAACTTATGTCTTGGCCACAAAGTGCCACCCAATTGCTTATGTCCCGAGCTTGAAATGTGGTGCGGATAATCATCGACTTGTAGTCCTCTTGCCCTTTTGTCGCAATCGCAGCATATTCACATTGTAGCATGGGCACTTGGAAATTGATGCCCCGAGTGAACGTTCAGACTGCCCGCAAGGTTACTCCTTTTGGCTTGCGCGCGCCGCCCGACCACCGACACCGATAACGCCGCTTCCAAGATGGGGCTAAGCCTTGCATATGGGCTGTGTGGTCACAGTGCCATCCACAGAGTCTTGCTCAAGAGTGCTTAGCTTCAGCTAATCCGTTTCATTTCAAATTTATTGCCACATGTGCTTTGCACAGCGGTCGATATTACCATCCGCAGTACATAGTCTCCCTTAGTGCCCTTTAGGTGCTTAGCGCCGGGCGGAATAAATTCATCATAGTCTCCCTTATTTGGCTGGCCTGGAATGAGCCATATGCAAGGTATTAGGGCCGAGGATGATCTGCGCAATGACTAAAGAATGAGTGGGGAGGGAGCTGCCCGGGGAAAGCCGTGCGAGCTCTTGGACGTAACACACTCGCAAATTCTCGCTCATCTCGCAGCTATGCGAAGTGCCACTTACAGTATGGCGCAAGACGGACGCGTTCTATACGCGTGCTCCGGAAATAGGCATATCGACCGTGGCTTGAGCCGTTCGTTGTGGCAAGGGAGGCCTTGCTCAGGCTATCTTCTTCTCACCTTCTTTTAGTCTGTCTCGGTACCGCCGGCTTGTACAGGATAATCGACACAGGACATGATCTTGCCGAGGTGTATTCGTCCAAACTCAGGTAAAATCGAAGGCTGACTCATAGGCTGCCGCGAATTGGTATCGTCGCAAGAAGATTCAATGAGCCGTCGCTGGATTTTATCGTCGTGAATTGTTCTCGGAATAGGCTTGTCTGGGTAGCATGTAAGGATCATACTAATTAGTCACATTATCTCTGCACATTAAAGGGCCGACATGTGGAATTGGACGCAGGATGTGGGCGGCATGTGGGACGTACAATCACGTGTCTGCCTTCAGGGTATCGTACGCCATCGATCGGTCGGACTCTGCCCGTCGGGCTTATCGCGTCGGGCGTGCATTGCGCCGGTCAAATCTGCACGACATCGCCAGAATAGTTGTGAGTTGCGCATCGCGAGATCCTTACGCCCCGTAGGTGCTCCGTTGCGGGTCGTGTGTTATACCGCACAGCATATGAGTACTGCACAACGGATCCGTGTATGATTGAGTTTATTTGCCAAGCAAACTGATTGCTTTCAGTCCCTGATACCGAGGGAGCGGTAGCGAAGACAGCACTACCATATTCTTCATGGGATTTGAAGACCATTCTCAGTCTCTTTGAAGACCGAGAGTTACTGATTGGCACGGTGGAGGTGTGAAGAACGCGAATTTGCTGGCAGCAAGCAGGGTGCCCTTATCTCATGTTTGTGGTATAGCTGGTCCTACGGCCCTCAGAGGTGTTTCAGCCTCTGAGGCACGCTTCTCACCACTTTTGGTAGTAGATCTTGCCTTCCTTGCTCTGTTGATGGGTATGACGCTGGAGTCGTGTTTGTAGGTGAAGTGACGTCCGCTTGCGCGCTCGGAGTCGTAGGTGGTGTTTGTGAGGTCGCTCGCTCGCTCGGAGTCGTGGCTTGTGAGTCGTGAGATTTAGTGACGGCCGAGTCGTCAAATTAGACCTTCTGCGTGCCACGAGCGAAGGCACTGCTCCGCCTCGGCGAGGTCTTGTCTAGTAAGAGGTCGCTCTTCGTCAACTACGTTCCCTGATATACTGAACAAACGCTCGTCGGTTGCAGTAGATGATGGCGCTGCTAGCGTAGTGAAGGCCAGGTGCTTCAACACAGGGTAGTCGTCTTGGTGTAGCTTCCACCAATCTAAGGGATCTTGGCCGTCCGGTGGACCTTGGATGTCCCTATACCTTGTGAGTTCATCGCGAGCGCTAGTAAATTGGCTCTGAGAGCGCTTCTTGTTCCAAGCAGCGTAGCCCTTAAGCTCCTTATGCTTGGCCAGCGGTGAGGTCGAAGAGCGCTCTGACGCACCTATGTTGTAGGTACGCTTTGCAGCAGCGTACTGTTCGTCTACTGTTGTTTGTGCAATCTTCACAAAATCCGGTGTCTCGGCCCAGTACTCTTCGAACCAGACCTGGCGGTAGTGCGGATTAAGGAACACAGCCATAATATATGCAGGATTGAGGTCGGTGATGGCGTAGTACTTCTTTATTTTCAACCAGCCAAGATTAAGGCAGGCCATAAAGAATGGACTACCAGGCTGACTCCTTCGATCTTCAAGGTGGTGTAGGAGATGATCCATAGACGTGAGGGTGTTGTGAAGTGCTCCGGCTGTCGTTCCAGTGCTCTGCACATGCATAGATACTTCGTGGATTGGCTTAAGTAGATCTTTGAACTGGCAAAGCTCGTACCAGTCGTCTTTGGTTAGCAGGTCATCTTCATGGATAGGAGACTCCCCATCGGCTTGGTAGAGCGTAAGGGCATTTTTGAGTTTGATCGCGCGCTCGATCATCAGGTATGTACTGTTCCATCTAATACCACCGTTTGTGACGAGTCGTAATATCTTCTCGGCCTCACCGTCTGCAGTAGCTTCGCGCTGCTTGCTCTCGAAAAGGGTGATCCGCGAGTTGTTTGCCTTGATGTGAGTGACGAGATTTTGGAGCTTCTCTATAGGACTGTGCCTTCGTTGAGCACGGTGTTGTTGTTCTTCGGAGCCGTTCCTTGAGGCATTGTCAAGCTCTTCGGTCACACGCTCAATCTCGGAGTCGTCTTGTGGTTGTGAGAAGTCATACTTCGCATCCTCAAGAGCAACACTGTCGACTCCAAAGAGGATTAAATGCTCAACGTGTCTCGATACAATGCCCAATCATTTTATTTATTGTTGTAAATATGCCTCAGCTGTATGCGGAGAATGTCGTTGCCTTGAGAAAGATTGCTGCCGCCTGATCTTAGGCACTGCTGCCTGGTCAGCACCGTCTATATAGATGACAGTCTTTACCTTTATAGAAAGAATAACAACGCAGTCATCGTCAATGCGCATCTTTGCTCGTATCACAACATTTATCTATCTTTTATTACACTAATCCGTTTTTCGCTAGACGATGTCACGGTCGGGATCCCGGATCCCGTGACATTGCTCATAATTCTTGAGAAGGCAGGTAAGCCGGGCTCCGGCTTGATATGCGCTTCTCCTTTCCCATGTGTTTGTAGCTCTTCGAGCTACGTCCTCGTCATCCAAGCATCCACCGGGTTGCGACCGAGACCGTTCATAGCTCTGTATCCGATCTGATTGGCAACTATACCTACGTACTGCACATACTGCCTCCCGCCCGTGACAGACGAAGTGCCACTGACGTGAACCATTACTATTGCAGACTTCGAGCTGGTTCTCATCAACACGAGACATAAATATTCGTTAAGGTCCCGAGCACTAACGGTATATCGAGAGTCTTGCGGCTTTAAGTATCTCCACCGGGTTCATTGCGTAACACTCTGGAGCCCGGGCGCGAATTCTAGAAGGCGGCGAGTTCTAGGGTACAATACTGAAGTAGGCTAAGATCATGCTGAGATAAGAGCTACCGCGACGACGCGGCAAATGTTGGCCCAACATCCGCAGCGGCCATAGAGACTTCCTCTGCTAATCGAGTTCCAAAATTCTTCACCCACCAAATACATTGCTGTTTCTGGAGCAATCGAGCGTAGAGCATGAAGATGGCAGATGGCAACGATGCTCGCAATCTCGAACTGTGTGGAAAAATTCGTCGTGGCAGGCGTGAAACTGAAGCGAGGATGTGTTGTATGTGGAGTTCTTGATGGCGGAAGAGTTGACCGAGCTCTAAGAGTGTCTCTTGGCCGTCGATATCGCAAGGCTCGATGAGTAATGACACTTCATGCAGCAAAAGTATGTCTTCTCGACATAATGGTGGCAATCGGAGAGCTTGTCGCTCGTTTCGATAGTGACCGTTTTCTCGCGTGACCAGCGAGCGGTTGGGTAATTTGGTGGTCCGAGTGCTCATGCTCCAAAGCTGAGCTAATTGTTCCAAGACCGAGGTCGGAATCTGACACGATGCTCCAGTTGTGCTCACAGCATGATAAGCGATCAACGCAACACCAAGGATGTTGAGACAATAATGGAATTCGGCACCATCTTGGATGGCCGGCGCGTCCGCGTGACGTTGCAGAGCAAGGATCGCTCTGTTGTGGTACAGCATCCCCAGATCAATATGTGGCTTAGCCAGGTCCGGTGTCAGATGTGCTTGATGCAAGGCGGTCACTGCAAAGATTGTATCCAACAAGCAATGATGTGAAGAAGCCAATAACGGCAACGAATCGCGCAGAAATTTTGTTTCCAGGCTGTCCATGGTAATGGTTGTTGATGTATATGTACACCAGAGGCGCATCATCTGAAGTTCCTTTCCGTTATTATTGAGCCTCCTCGAAGGATCACAGTCGGTAGAATCAAGAGTGGCCCATCTTTGTTGTTGGACAAATCTCCAATCATCTCGCCCTTCTGTTTGCGACAACAGGCTGTCGGCTAATCTGGAATTAACTGTTGCAGTGCTTTGCCATGCACGCAAACGTTCAGAGCGCGTGGCATCGCTTACCGGTTGTGGGGATGTGCAATAGCCTGAGGTCGTTCGAAGTATCATTATCGTAATATTTATGCCGAAGAATTGAGGTAAGCTAAGCGTCTCACCTCGGCGACCGGTGTGCAGTGGTCGTTATTTCTTCGTGAGGCTTTGAGTTGTTCTCCGCTTGATGACAGGCGCAAGCTAAGCGACGCTGAACGGGACAGCGGAAGCCAGAAGTGAAAAGTCGCACAGAGGATTAAACTTCGGTGAATCTCCACCCTTAACTGCAAAGAGTTACGTCCATCGCAAGGGTGGCTGTAAAGTACCATCACCACGGCTGTCGGATGGTATGCGTGCGTCATATCCCAGTTGAGCATGTTGAAAACTAATGCTCCAAACTTACACTTCCCAATTTAGCTGCGATTCTGATCTGGTAGTTCTATGGAGTCTTTGCGGAAGCTAAAAAAAACTAGACCTCGGATCGCAGAATATATTCAGAGTTGCCTCTCACCTGCAAAGGGTTTTTCCCGTACGTTGTTCCAAACTTACAATCAAACACGCCATTGCTGACATCGTAATCAATTGCGAGCTTTGCGGAGCATGGCAGGCCCCGTTGCGGGAGAGATGTTCGAAAGCAGAGCTACTGGCCGAATAGCCTGGTTCAAAGCGGAAGCTAGTTCTAGAAGTCTTCCCCACTCCGTGCACGGAACCAGTCCGTGCACGCTTTATCGCCTCTTCACAAT
>PEGC01000227.1:0-12856 GCA_002921095.1 Cladosporium sp. SL-16
ATCATATATATCATCCTCGTCAGGAACAGCAAATTTCTGTGTCAGGCCGCTTCGTCTAGGTCGATCAGCCATAGTTAGTTGTATTCACCTCGGAATGCTATATTGGTCAGGCCGAATTTTCAAGGATGTACGGTACATCTGCCGAAGAAGCACCGGCTGAATTGAATCCAATTCAATCAATTCAAATACTATGGTCGCCCCGCTGGCTGATTTGCAACGACCGGTACGAGGAGGGTCTGCAAATTCTTGCCAAGATCAATGGCGCCGACAAAGACTCCAATACGGTTCAGCTGCAATACAAGGAGATTGTAGACAACATGAACTTCGCCGAGGGAGCTGGCGGGCAAGTCGGCTTCAGGGAAGTCATTCGTACCGTTTCCAACAGGAAACGCCTCGTCCTAGCACTATCAGTTGCACCACTTGCCATGCTCACTGGCTCCAATATCGTCACGTGAGTCACCAGTGAAGACACTGTTTGTTGACATGGAGCTGATCAAGTACAGATACTACTTCGGTAGCATGCTTACTCAGGCCGGTATCACGGAAGGCAAAGTTCAGCTCGAAATCAACGTCATTTTGTCTGCATGGCAGCTCGTCTGCGCTGTACTTGGATCTTGCCTGGCGGAGAAGCTTGGACGGCGGGTTCTGGCTCTGTCTAGCCTCGGTGCCTGCTCGTCCTTCTTCTTTCTGTTCTCTGGATTATCTGCAAAGTTCGGCACGTCTTCGGACACATCTGGTGTTTACGGGACTATCGCTTGCATCTTCTTGTTCCTAGGTTCCTACTCTTTCGGCATCACACCACTTACGGCTATGTACGCTCCGGAAGTCCTGCCATACAATATGCGCGCAACCGGAATTGCTTTGCAGTTGATCCTAGTCAAGTCCTGCGGTCTTTTGGTGACTCTGGCTTTTCCATTCATGCTGGAGGCATTGCAATGGAAAACTTATATCGTCAACGCCTCCTGGAACATTCTTATCTGGCTTTACGTCTATTTCCAGTGGGTTGAAACCAAAGGCCGGGCACTTGAAGAAATTGATGAGCTGTTCGATGGAGAGAAGCACTCTGATGCCCCTAATCTTAAGGACCTCAAGTGCGATGAGGAGATAGTGGTGGATTTGAGCGCAAAGAAGTCGTTGTCCGCTGACATCCAAATTGCGACAGTAGAGCACGCAAACAAGCACTACGGATTAGTATGAGCTCCTACGTATGCATAATGGTCTGAATCTGAAACAGGGACTATGAATATTCATATGAATCTGAATCTGAATACTCACCATGAATTCAGATCATTGAAATCATTCTCAGGGTTAGGGTTGAGACTCCAACCCCCGGTTCTCCGAAGATTTGCGGACAGCGGGAGCTCCCGCATCTCATCCCTTCTTATTACCATTCCACCACCAACCTTCATCAAATCACTCCGTATTTAGACTATGAGAGGCCCAGAGGTCACTCTATGGAAACGCCATGTGATTATTGTGTACCGGTTCCATACAGCCAGATCAGTACCAAGCTGAGTATTGATAGGAAGGCTATTGCGTCACTTGTTCAAAGGACTACAGCACGATCTAGGAGCCTCAATATCGACGACCTTCTTGCAACAACTGTGTAGCTGGAGAATTCTTAGGAACGTGGCGCATCACAATACATCATACAGGAGTTCATCGCATGTACCATGTCTGGCTCAAATTGCCAGCAGCACTGTTTTGCCAAAATTTCTTTACAACTTTGGCACCGATAAATTCATCATTTGCACCGCTAGAAAGCGCAGACCGAGCTGAACACGTGCATACCATCAACGTCTCCAGCGCCTTGCTGGCGGGTATGTCATCCACCAGTGAAGGTGACGGAGGTACACCCTCAAGTGTACTTCCAGGAATTGGAAGCCCGGGGAAGACCTCCGAACCAATCGGAAGCCTCGGCAGCCTTGCAGATTACCAGCTGGCCGCACCGAGCTTCAGAGGTGTGAGACCACAGGAGTGGGAAGAGTGGCAGAAAGCTACGAGATGCCCAGCAAGCCCAAAGAAGCGAAAGGTAGAACAAGCCGAAATCATCAGCATCTCCGAAGATGGTCTTGTCCAACTGGTGGAAGACACCATGACAAGAATCTTACGAGGTTTCGTTGCACCGACGCCTATTGCCGGTGCAAGCGAGGATGTGTAACGTCTTCGTGTCGAAGTGGAGGCAAAAATAACCAAGATAAGGATTGAATTGACGCAGCTTGTCAACACGATGATGGAAAGAATGCAGGCGGAGGCGGAGCGTAGAGCAGAGACGATGCTTCGGGAACAGACGCGCATGCTCAAAATCGCACCGAAAAATGACATTGGCAGGGCAGCACCTATCTCAGAGTCTGAACCAACATCAGGACGTTCAACGCGATTGCCCGGCAGTCAGGGACAGACCCAACCAACGCGAGCAGCACAGCCGTCCTGGGCTGCTGTTGCCAGCACTGGGGCACAGAAGATGACAGGGTGGACCACAGCGACTAACGGCAAGAAGAAAACGAAGAAACACTCTTTGGATCAGAGGCGTATTTTGTTTGTCAGGAATGCGCAGTCCTCCAATCGTGACCCTCGTGACATCATGTTCGAAGTCAACAGAGCTCTTGCAAACGCGAGAGCTCACGTGACGGTAAGACTGATCAAGATGGGATACACGGACAAAGGCAACTTGACTGGCGTGGTGGGTGAGAATGCCTGCGTCGATGAAGTTTTCGCGTACGCACCGGTCGTGATGGCTGCAGTACAGAAGCTAGACGCAGACGTGGTCTATATGGATAAGACAGAGAAATGGTGTAAGCTGCGCGTCCACGGTGTAGCTTTGGACCGATACATGACAGCAGGTGGACTCGAACTGGCTCGACGCGAGATAGAGCTGATGACAGGCGAACAGCTGCCGTACGCACCACGATGGATCAAGAAAGACACGTGAGTGAGCATTACGAACAAGGGACGATTAAGCGATCGACGCTGGTCCTGACGATGAAAAGTAAACAAGCCGCAGACACCATCATAGCCAAAGGGCTGTCTTTTGGCGGAAGACGACACGAGACGGAGAGGTTCTGGGAACGCGGTCAAGGCGGCATGTGTATGCGCTGCTGTGGCCGTGACCATTTCGGAAAGTGCGTAGATGAAGCGAAGTGCTTTGTCTGCGCTAGCAAACACGAGGGAAGCCAACACGAGTGCACAATCGAAAGCTGCAAGAAGCGATCGGAGCGATGTGAACACTACGCGGCGAAGTGTGCCAACTGCCAAGGACCACACCAATCGACATCGAAGAGGTGCCCCGCCGAAAGGAGAGCCACCCGGCGAACTCGTATGCCAGAGCAAACTGAAATTCGCAGCAGCCCGCCCAGGACGGAGATGGAGATGGAGACAGCAAAGCTGCCAGAGGTAGAGTGTCGAATGGATATGAAAGCAAACGAGACAAGACCGCAGCGGACTACCTTAGCAGAGGTGCATGTTATCTGTTCAGACTTCGACTCTAACCTGCGCCGGAACGAGTCGCTGCCTCGGTTCACGAGGGGGCTCACGTCGTTGACCGAATCCTTCGCCGGCGCGACACAGCTCCTCAGCTCCAGTGACCTGACACCTATGCCCGTTGACGATGATAGTGCTTCAACATAACTGCAATGGCACAGCCGTGTCAACGGTGGCTGCACTCGAGGCGGCCATCGAGCGAGGAGCCGAAGTGGCGTGCTTGCAGGAGCCATACGTCGGAAAGAAACGCACGATCAGCCACCCAGGCTTCCAGATACGCTGGCCGGAATGTAAGAAGCGAGATACGAGAATGGCACTGGCGATCCGTAATGATGCACTAGATCACTACGTGTTCGAAGAGAGGACCGGCCTGGCTGATGGCCCGCACGTACAGTGCCTCGACGTGTGGGAAACGATGCATAGGAGGAAGATTCGAAGCACCAGGCTGATAAACGTCTACAATAGAGCCAAAGTCCAAGGGGGAGGATACACCCTTGACCACTTGGACCTGTCGCGACTGATTGTAGGCAGAACTATTCTCGCAGGTGACTTCAATGCTCGTAGTCCCACGTGGGATCCGTGGGCGTTGAGTCGGCACAATTCAGGAACGGTGGAGCGACTGATTGAGAGGCATCAACTCATTGTTAATAACAACGACCACCAACCTACCAGATGGGGAAAGTACAGCAAATCGATCATCGACCTGACGTTAAGCACCCATAATGTTGGGGCGCTCTACTCCTGGGAGATCGACTCTGACCGGGCTACTACCTCTGACCATGAGGTGATCGTTTTTGGTTGGACGCCACTCCGCGCTGTTGTCGCCACCGAAGAGACAATGGCAACACCAAACTGGAACATCGAGAGGCTCTGCGCCGACGAGAAAGCGATGGGAAAAGCTGCTGAGCATTGGCGTGCGCTAAGTGAAGGCCGACCACTTGTAGACTCTCGGGCAACGACGGAAGAGGAGCTGGAAGCCGAAGCAATCTGGATACAGAACAACCTCAAAATCGTGCTAGACACGCGCGCACCCGGGAAAGCAGCTTGCGCTCGCTCGAAGCGATGGTGGACGGCCGATATCAAACAGATGAGGCGGTATTTCGCAGGCACGAGGCTTAAGTACAAAGGTGGTCGAACCAGCTTTGACGAATATCGTCGAGTGAGAAACGACTACTACTGTCACATCCGGAAAGCCAAACGACTTGCCTGGCAGCGCTTTCTCGAAGGTGTTTTCCCGACTGACGACCACTCCGAGCTCGCATCTGACCCCGAAAGATGCTGGAGAGCACTGAGATACACGAAGCCTCAGGTTCCATCGCACACGCCGGCCATCAAAATAAGCGGCGTGGACGGACAACCGGACAAGATTGTGGCGACAGCTGAAGAGAAGGAAGAAATATTTATGGCCCAGGCGTTTCCACCTCAAGCGGTAGTCGTCGAAGACGTCTCGTTTCCAGGCACAGTGGCTGAAGTGAGCTCGCGGGAAGTCCGCGAAGCATTGCTCACTCAATCGGTCAAGAAAGCCCCCGGTGTAGACGGCATCGGCTTCAAAGCGCTCAGACTGCTGTGGCGGTGGGCGGAAGAACGAGTCGTAGCGCTCGTGCAAGGCTGCATAAGGGTGGGATTTCACCCTTGCACTTGGAAGACAGCCAAAGGCATACTGCTGCGTAAGCAGGGCAAACCTACCTATACCGTGGCAAAGGCCTACCGGGTGATCAGCCTGCTTAGTTGCCTCGGGAAAGTGGTCGAGAAAGTGATTGCGATGTGAATCGCGTCTTTCTGCGAGCGACAAGACGTCTTCCACAGGGGACAATTCGGCTGTCGTAGGAGCAGAGGTACCTCAAACGCCGTTGCACAGCTGGTTGCGAAAGTTGAAAGGGCGTGGGGTGCGAAACGCACTGCGCTCGCACTACTGCTCGACGTCAAAGGCGCATTTGACAGGGTTGACAGAACGCATCTGCTTAAGCGAATGATAGAAGTCGGCATTGCTGGCAACATGGTACGCTGGGTGGACTCGTTCCTGTCGAATCGAAGAGCTATGCTCGTGATCGATGGACGTACGGGCGAGACCCGCGACATCCAGGCCGGCTTGCCACACGGCTCACCAGTGTCGCCTATTCTCTTTATCTTGTCTGTCAGCGCCCTCTTCCAGTGGCTGGAAGACAGACACCCGGACCTCCAAGCCATCTCGTTTGTGGACGACATAGGCCTGTTGATCGAATGTGACGAGCTCGAAGACGGCGCCACGCGACTCGAACGCATCGCCAGAGACACCATGCAATGGGGCTCAGTCAACAAAGTTGAATTTGAAGTCAGCAAGCGCAAAAAGGTCCTTCGAGCCGCGACGAGTGTCACTGTCAACATCAGTGAGCAATCGCTTACGATCAAGCAAGACGCAACAAAGTGGCTCGGCTTTTGGCTAGACTCAGAGCTGAGCTTCAAGACACACTTCGAGAACAGAATGACATGCGCTAAGGGTGCCCTGCAGAGAACAGCAAGCCTTAGCAGAAGCAACGGCGGATTGACTATTAACCTAATGCGAAGAGTGGTCGTGGCGGCAGTCACCTCGGTAGCACTGTACAGCTCAGAAGTCTGGTGGAGAGGCCAGCAGGACTGAGTGAACAAACTACAGCTGTTGCTGAACAGCCAAGCCAGAGCCATCACAGGACTACTGAGATCGACGCCTCTAACCTTCCTTCTAAACCAAGCGTGCTTACCTTACGCAAAGGATCTCCTTGATCAACGTCAGACAAGGTATGCGGTACGCGCGCTCAGCGCGGACGGCGACCACCCGACACATCAGCTATTGCCGACCAACTTTCGGTTGGGTGAGCTTTACAGCTACGAAAGTGCCACGGTGCAGCCTTCCAGCATGGGCTGGACGAGACCAGAGAAGACACATCGGCTGTTCGGGGGCAGACTCGCGCAACAAGTCATCAAGCACATAAGGTACGATGTGGAGCACGGCTTTGACCTGCCCTGTAAGAGGGATGCGCCGGGCCCAGGCCTAGCCATCAGGATGCACGAACACCATCAGATACCGTACGCATGCTCCCTAATTACCCGCAGCAAATGACAGTGTATGTGGAAGTGGCAAAGGACGTCGGTTTCGGAGTCGGAGCAGCGTGGAAAGAACGTGACGGGTGGAGGTCCAGAGCGACGACGCTGGAAAGTACCTCATGGAGGTCGACGCTGCGTCTTTCGCGATCAGCATGGCGTTAGAAGGCCTTCCTGGAATTCTGTCGAAGACGGACCATAGAAGAGCAGAGGTAGTGATGAAATCCAGGCTTGTCCTGGAAAGGCTGCAGAGCCCGCAATCTTGGGTACTGCAAACGACAGTCGATGCAAGACGACATGCTGAGAGGGTCAGGGAGGAAGGGGGTGCAGTAGCCATTACATGGCTCCCAAGCAGCGCTAGAAGCAGTGGAGGCAAAATTGCAAGCGTATTAGCGCAGCGGGCCGCGAAGCAGCCACCCAAAGCAATGCGATCGGCCTCGCTGTCGTACACAAAGCAAGCTCTTAGGGACAAGCGAGAGCCAGTTGCAAGGCTCAACAGACACGTCAAGGACGCAAGAAAAACTCTAGCTGCGCGATACCTGCAGCTCAAGTCGGGCCATGCTATCACTGGTGCTCAACTGATGAGGATAGGAAAAGGCATAGATGCACGTTGCTGGTGGTGCAAACGTAGTGAGCAGACTGTCACGCACCTCTTTCTCGAATGCAGGAATTGGCGCACGCAGCGAGAGGCCTTGGTACAAAAGCTGAGAGCGAAAGAAGTAATGACCAGCGATGCAACCGGTCGGAGAGACGTAAGAATCCTGTTTGGAGACGATGCAGTAGTGGATGTGCTCGAGTTTATTGAGAAGACGGAGGTAGGCAGGAGACCGGTGGGCGCATCCGACGAAGCTGATTCGTGGGACATCGAGCGATTAGATCGAGATGGTGACGAGGAGAGAGTTGACGGATCATGAGGGGGAGTAAGGAACGAGATGCAGTACTATAGCGAAAGGAAAGTAGGAGGGCATCAACGCCCAAAAGCTGTGGCGGCTTGATGGAGTCGGGGCAGCAAGTAGAATTGTACAGTAGAAGATTGGCGCAGGAGCACATTTGGAAGTCATAGAAGTCGTCGAGAAGATAGCCGACGTGCCATAAGCTATATAGCTTGAATGCAGTATGATTAAAACAAAGAAACAACCAACTCGCCAAATTCGGGTTGGCTGTTGCGGGGCCTGCAAACAATCATGCAATTAAATAAGTGCTCCCTTGTTCGGTCAATCGAACGAACAGGTAGGTACCCGTTACTCCAACAGTCAGCACGAATCAACATATTTATCTTGAGTTTTTGGCTACGACACGCTTGGTCTGTCGCTAAATCAATTTTCGCCCATCCGATACATGCCTTCTCCGAGTCATGTTTGCACTTTATCGCAAGCAAGGGCACAACCCTTGCAATTCCCTCTCATGGAGTGCCAAGCTTTTTCAACAAGAACTTGAGCTATCCATGACTACGGCTCAACCGCACTTGTTTGAGCACGGGCCATGAGCTACACCGGTCGCAGCACGGCGTTCGGCACCATGTGAGTATACAACATTAGCCAAACAAATGTTGCAAGTGTCGAGCTGTCGACGCTGAATCTGCCAAGCTTAGGCCGTCCACAGCCCTAAGGTAGGTTCTTAGGGCTCACCACGCTACTGTTCCAGAAAGAACCAGATCATCCATGTGTGTTTGAAGGACCTGTCCGTGTAACAGAGACACAGTAAAAAAGTTTCTAGCAAACGACGTTTATGAGTACTTAACCCTAAGCAACATCGCCCTTTAAACTGCCATCGCATTTCCATATCTGCCATTATTTCGTATCTCTGCCACACAGCTGGACTGTCAGCTCATAAGCATCGCTCCTCCATTCAATCCATCTACCTTTAATTTTGCCAGCATCCCCGTCGCTACTATGCTCTCTCGTGTACTCACGGCAATGCTTTGGCTTCTTCAAGTTATTCCGGGCAGCCGATCTGCCCCGACTGGTGTGGAAGTCTCGCCTCGCCAGACGTCCGATTCCGACGAATATACGGCCGATAGCAACATTGGCCCAGGCGGAAGCATTTACTTGGATTCACCCCATTTTCGCATCTTTGGTGACAGCAGAGATGCAGCTCATAACGCCCTCGGGAAGCTCGAAGCCGCCTTTGAGTGCTTCGTTCGAGACCTCAATTTCCGCTCCACTGGCATCTCCTTTAACGGCGACAACGATAACGGCCCTTGGACCAAGACCAACGTCTATTCAGTCGCAAAACTGGATAATGCGGCGGGCGTCATGCACTCCGATGCTGCTAAAGGCATGGGTTATGTCGAAGTTCAGCAGGATTACCTTACGGATTCGGACGTTACAGTTCATGAGTGGGGTCATGCCCTGCATTACCACCAGCGCACTTGGGTCGACCAAAGCCGTACTGGCGCGTGGTGGGAGATGTTTGCCAACTGGGTTGCCGATACCTATCGTACATCGAATAATTGCGCTGCGGCTCGTCAGAAGCATGAGCAGCCTACTGAGGCAACTCTGATTGATCTTCCCAAAGTCATTGGCGATTCGTTCCAGGTGCTCGTCGACGGTTCTGTTGACAGTGGCAACTACTATCAGTCATGGCCATTTCTCACATTCCTGACCAACAACCTTGACAGCTACCCCAACCTAGGCAAAGACACGCTCCACCAGATGATGATACAGTACGACGAAGGTAGCAACGAGACGCCTCTGCACACACTACAACGTGTCGCAGGTAATACCTCGGTCGCTGAGATCGTTGGCCGCTATTGGGCGCGCATGGCTTTTGTGGAGATCGGCCACCCAACTGCTGCTACAATTTTCGAAGACGTGAAAGGACAGATCAACTACAAGAATGTCCAGGAATCTGGAGCCGGCTCTTACAAAGTCATCAGTGGCAGACAACCGCAATACATGGGCGCAAACATCATTCCCCTATCCGCTACTGATGCCACTGTCAGCGTCGAGATCACCGCTGATACTGCATATACTGCTACCCTGGTGGTCTCGTCTGTCAATGGCACCACATACACCAACATCTCTGGCTCAGGCTCCGTACATGTGGCTTCAGGAGCTCAGGTCAGCTTGGTGATTGCTAACACTCCTCGAAAGCTCGTTTTGTACGATGCTTTCAGTTTGACCAGCGACGTACAACAAGGGCTGAATTACTCTTTCAACCTTCTCGGAGCTACTGTCATTTAAGATGAAGAGGAGATACTCGTTGGGTATCCTGCACCAGTTCACATTGAATTGGTTGTGTCCTAGCATTTCATACCACCATCGGCACACCAGTGATGTTATTGGACTGGATTGGATCGGGTTTGCTACCTGATCCAATCCATCCAACAATTTCGACAGAGTGATCCAACAGATCCAATGGATATCCAATAAATTGCCGGATCAGGTAACCCAACGTACATAGTTACATACTAGTCTTTAGACAACTCCTCCGTTGTTGTAAGCAGTCTGGATGTGTTCCACGTCGTCGAAAATGTCAAAACCTTGCTCATGTGCTGTTGTGCTATCATCTTCGTACATACTTTTGATTTCAACTGTTTTGGGAGTCGGCTTGCCGTACCAATCCCGAAGACACGTACATGCTTCGATGACATCACTGAGGAGTCGACGAACCACTGCTTCTTCATCGTCGGGTTCAGAATGATGGCAGCATACGAGAACGGTGTGTCATCAATAAGCTTATAGTACTTTTCGCACTTCAGCCAGGCATGTTGTGCAGACCCGAGAGCGC
Source organism: Cladosporium sp. SL-16 (assembly GCA_002921095.1). Taxonomy (NCBI): domain Eukaryota; kingdom Fungi; phylum Ascomycota; class Dothideomycetes; order Cladosporiales; family Cladosporiaceae; genus Cladosporium; species Cladosporium sp. SL-16. Next base: position 10,270 of record PEGC01000227.1, read on the forward strand.
TCCGAACGTAGGATCCTTCGATGCTTCGTCGGCAGAATCCACACGCCAATTGTCGAGCTCGTCCAGTAGCCACAAAAGCTGTGGGAACCAGTCGTAGAAGAAAGCACCATTCCCTTCGATCTCGAGCGTAGCGACGTGGAAGAGATTGAGGCAATCTTGAAGTCGGCTAAGGTGATACCAGTGTGTGTGGGTCAATAAGTCATCTTTCAAAGCACTGGACCTTAGGTCCGGCTTGTGCTTTTTACAGAACGTCTCTAGGCGCTCTTTCACCGTTAGTGCTCGTGATATGGCCATGTAAAATGAGTTCCAGCGAGTGTCGTTGTCTTGGATGAGCTCAAGTTGATCGAAGTCAGCAAGCTCGCCTCCCTGTAAACAGTTCGCGAACTCTTCACGTCTCTGTGGCGACCATTGTATATATCTGACGATGTTATGCAGCCTCCCGACTGCTCCAATCTGCCGCGATACCGATGCCCACTCGTCCTCGTCGCCTTTACGTTCTGCCCGTGCAAAAGTCTCACGTCTGAGTTTTTTTTTCGACTTTGTCACGGACATGGTCGATTTTAAATATCATTAGGAAGCGCGGAGTAAGCAGATCAATTGCACCCGATCGCCCCAATTTTTCGAAGCGGATCGCGAAGAGATGAAGAGAGGCAAAGCCGTGCCAAGGGGCCTACGTGCCCAAAGAAGAGGAGAATAGAGGTGGGCTTCGACGCCAGCATCGACGGAGGCACCCTCTTGTACGCGATGCAAGACATGATTGCAGAAGCTCTGGGTGGCCTCACTGGTCCCTCATAATTAACAACAATGATTACCAACCCACGAGATGTTGGAAGAACTGCCGGTCGGTAATCGACCTGACCCTCAGTACCCGCGGGCTTGGAGAACTTGTCACTTGGGAAATCGACGAGTCACTGGCCACAACATCTGACCACGAAGTGATAGTGTTTGAGTGGACGCCACTCAACGAGGTCATTCTCGAACGGAAGAGCGCTGATCAATACGTGGGCCACGTCACCGACTGAGCTCGAAGCTGAAGCACAATGGATACAAGACAGCTTACAAACCGTGCTTGACAGACACGCTGCTGGCAAAGAGCCGAGGCCGCGATCAAAGCGCTGGTGGACTGACGAGGTCAGACAGCAGCGGAAGCTATTTGGAAGGACGAGACGTGCTCACAACGACGGCCGTATCTGCTTTGACGAGTACCGTAGGGTGAGGAACGACTATTACACGTTCATCCGAAGAGCGAAGAGACTGGCCTGGGAAAGCTTTCTCGAGGGAGTCCTACCAAACGATGGAAAAAATTAGGAAGTGACAGCTGATCCTGCAAGGTGCTGGCAAGCGCTCAGGTACACCAAGCCGCAGGTGCCGTCATACACACCAGCGATCAAGGTGGCGGGCGTTGACGGCCAGCCGTACAAGATTGCGGCGACGGCGGAGGAGAAAGAAGAGATCTTCATGCACAGGCATTCCCACCCCAAGCCATGGACAACGAGGACATCCAAATCCCAAATACGAGTGCTGGCGTGAGTGCAGAACAGGTCCGCGAAGCTCTGTTTACACAGGCTGTCAACAAAGCCTCCGGCATAGATGGAATTGGCTTCAAAGCGCTGAGACTACTGTGGCGATGGGCAGAAGACCGAGTGGTAGCTCTTGTGCAAGGATATATCCGGACGGGATACCATCCCTGCACGTGGAAGACCGCGAAGGGCATCCTCCTGCGCAAGCAGGGAAAACCCATGTACACCGTCGCGAAAACATATCGGGTCATCAGTCTGCTCAACTGTCTCGGAAAAGTGGTCGAGAGGGCAGTTGCAAGTTGATTGGATCGCATCCTAATGCGAAACGAATGACATCTTCCATCGAGGGCAATTCGGCTGCAGACGGGGATGGAGAACGTCAGACGCGGTGGCGCAACTGGTTGTAAAAATCGAGAATGCGTGGAGCAAAAAACGAGTGACGCTCGCGCTGCTCCTGGATGTCAAAGGCGCCTTCGACCGGGTCAACAAACAGAAACTCATCTGGCGGATGATACAAGTGGGTTTAGCGGGCAACATTATGCGTTGGGTGGACTCGTTCTTGTCAGACCGTCAAGCCATGTTAGTGATTGACGGAAGGACAGGCGAAACCCGCAACATCCAAGCAGGCCTGCCGCAAGGATCACCTATATCACCGATCCTGTTCATCCTGTGCATCAGCGAGATGTTCCAGTGGCTAGAGGACAGACATCCGAGGCTTGGAGCCATCTCCTTTGTGGATGACGTTGGGCTGGTGACGGAATGTCACGACCTGGACGACGGCACCACCCAGCTTGAGAAGATTGCCAGAGATGCGATACAATGGGGATCGAACAACAAAGTCGAATTCGAAGTCAGCAAGACCGAGGTGCTCGTTTTCAGCAGGCGTTGAAAGATCCTACTCAGGTATTCTACGCTGGAACGCGACGCGTTCCAATTTTTCCCCACAGAATCCCAATTAGGGTGCATAACCCTGCCGCGCATTCCTGACACGCATAAGCTAAGGTTACAGTACTTGTTCAAAAGTCTTCGGAATTTTGATTCCTTGGCAGTCAACCAACTTTCAATGC
>PEGC01000229.1:0-12348 GCA_002921095.1 Cladosporium sp. SL-16
CTCGACAATGCACAGTAATGCCCGCCTTTCTGTCCGAACCAGCCTTCGTCAACCAAGTCAGACACCCAGCGCGATGACGGTTGAGGATGAACACACTGTGGAAGAGCCGTCAGCAGAGCGAATTTGCCCTCCATGTTTCGATTGCTTGCCTCAAGAGATACTCGACCTCATACTCGACCATAGTATTAACACCCACTTACCGAGTGGCAGCCCGGACACACTTGAACTCACTCCCGGATGTGATTTTTTCGCGTTGCTTAATGTAAGCAAGCGGCTCAATCGGGCTGCTATTGCCCTGCTGTCGAGACAAGAATTCGTCATTCACGTCAATGCATGGCCATGTTCAACAGAAAAGCCCTTCGTTCAAAGCTTTCCGGCCAGCTTGCTCCGACAGATGAGAAGAGTTCGCTTCGATTTCTCAGGCTTGTCGTACGAGGAGCTGCGAGATGAACATCCCTGTGTTCGACAGCTCTCACGTGTGTGGAGTCAACATCACACTGTGAAATCGATCTCAATGTTCGTGCCTCCTGACCTGCACCCTCTTCTTAGGAAACCCCCGAGGTTACTGCCCATTCTACAAATTGTGCAATCTTGCGCTGTTCTTGTTGAAGAATTCGGTGACACTATACAATGGGATCCTCGGGATATCGACGGGCCATGTATGGGCAACTTCAGTGCTCTACGCACGATCGTCAGACTCAAGGATCGAGGAGACCTGCTTCGCTTTATGCTCAGAGAGTCGAAAGGTGTCTTGAATCGGAATCATAGACCAAATGGGGACACTGTCTTGCACTACGCTACACGTTCAATAGACATAGAACATCTAAGACTCTTGATAGGTGCCATAGGCTTGGGTATCAACACAACAAACGATTTTGGTAACACTGCACTTCTGGAAGCAGTGACAGACCAAAACGAGGAGAAGGTAAAAGTCTTTTTATCTGAGGGAAGAGATGGAGGGAAAGTTCACGGATTAGATGTAGATATACCCGATAACTTGGGCAACACGGCGTTGATGCATGCAGTGGCGATAGAGCATGAGAGTATAGTTGAGCTACTCCTCTCCAAAGGACAAGCGGATCCGGGACTGTGCGGTAGTGATGGTAAGACGGCTCTGGAAACTGCCGAAAATAGAGGTTACAAGTTTATCGCACAGCTGCTACGCCGCTATATGGTATGATCAGATAAGTCTCTTGGTAACGTTAATGCTCCAAAGCAAAAGCAAACCAAGTCTCTCCGTCCCTGTTACCAGCGCTTGTTTTGTGATTTAGCTAAAAATTATTGCGCTTCTGCACCAGGACTCCATGCCGCAAATCCCCAGCAGGTGAGCATGTAGTCGACGCTAACTTACTCTCCTTCTCGCTCTTCTAGCACTTCATGCTGCGACAACTTATCCTCCGGCCTTCCACCGCTTCTTCACGTTTCAAAACCGACAATGGGATTATTGTGGACGGGAGCTCCATTTATCGAAGCGCAGCATCGCCGTATAGCAACGTCTGCACCACAGTTGGCCGTGACATTGTGTTGTTTCTTGGATCCGTCTGTAGTTGGTAATCGTGGTTCTAACGTTAAACGTTGAACGTGTCGCGGACGTTTTGCGATGGCTGCCAAATGGAAATCTACGATCTCCGCCGTGATCATCGTGAGCCTTGTCGGAGGGCTATCTGGGTCTGTTTGGATTTTATCGAAGGCCTTCAATATATTCCCTCGTTGCTGATAGGAAAGAATGGTGACAAGGTCGAAAAGAAGTAGTCATACAGCAGTAGTGGATCTCTTAATGTATCTCTACTTTGAAGCAATCAGACTGGCTTGACGTAAATTAATACCATCCTCGAGAGATTTACGGCGGCAAGGGGGCCAGTCTGCATGCTACACCTGCAGTACGCGAGCCGCACATCGGGTGGATTCCGGCTTGCCCGACTTGCAGCTTTTTTCTTTTTTTTTTTTGAATCATACTGCATTCAAGCTAAATAGCTTATGGCACGTCGGCTATCTTCGCGACAATCTCTGTGGCTTCTAGGTATGCTCCTGCCTTGATCTTTACTCGTACGATTCAGCTCGCCGTCCCGACTTCACCAAGCCGCCACCGCTTTTGGGCTTTGCGCCCTCCTACTTTCCTGCCGTCCTTACGCCCCGTCTCGCCCTTTACTCTCCGTCATCTCCCACCATCATTCCCCCTTCCTCCGCTCCCTGATCCAGCTGTTCGATGTCCCAATAGTCACCCCTATTCTCTTCTTTGACCAGTGGTCGGCCCACTTCTGTGTTGCCGATGAATCTAAGGACTTCTGCAGTGGCTTCTTGTCCAAACAGGGTCTCCAGGTCTGCTCGATCTCGCATTGCACTGATGGGGACCTTTCTTGCGCGTAGCCCCCGCATCATGGAATCTCGCTGCCTTCTCCATTTCCGACAATGTAGCAAAAGGTGAGCGACTGTTTGGTCGCTCCCATCACACCACCAGCATCGCGCATCTTCAACTTTGCCGATTCTGAGCAGGTGAGCTCCGGTGACCGCGTGGCCCGACTTGAGCTGCAGATATCGAGCTGCCACCGATTTCTTCGCCTTTGCAATGTCTCCGTCAGTCTTGGTTTTTGGCTTCCACCTTGTCTCGATGGCTTGCTTCACGTACGACAGGGAAGCCGATCGCATTTCTTTGGGTTGCTGCTTTGCTGCTCTTTGCGCCGCGGCGTTCGCTATTTCGTAGCCTTCCACATCTTTGTCGTATGGAAGCCATGTCAGGACCACTCGACCGCTTGCATGTTCAACACGCTGTGCTTGTCTTTTGATGCTAGTAACAATCGGTAGGATCCACTGTCCTCTGTCTCTAATGGCGACCAGCCCAGCCCGCGACTCTGTCACAATCTCGGCACGGCTGCGGTCTGCTTTCGAGAGCGTCGAGATGAGATTCTTCGTGATCATGTCGATTGCAAACACTGCAGCATCGGCTGTCGTGATGTGCTTGCCCAGTGATGACCCTCTCGTCTTCCACGCACCTTGTCCCTTCCATGCTACTCCCACACCAAAACTTACGTCCTGGTACGTGCTTACAAACAGTGTGAGCTGATGTGAGTGGTCGGGTTGCATTCTCCGAGGCATGCTTGAGTAACCCATAATTCGAACCACCGGGCTTGCCGTGAGTGGGTCTTCTCTGTGGAGTAGCTGGAATCCATACTCTGTGTCGTAGCTAACGTGCCTCACTATCTGCTGCGCAAGTCTGCTCCCGAACGATCGGTGTGTCTTCTCTGGCCTCGTTCAGCCGATGCTTGACGGCTGACCTGTCGCACCCTGTGACGGTGGAGCTCTCCGAAGCGGAAGTTGGCGGGCAGTAGTTGGTGCGTTGGGTGGTCCCCGTCCGCACTGAGTGCTCGCATTGCAAACTTGATCTGACGGTGGTCAAGGAGATCTTGGGCTTTGGGTAAGCTTGACTCTGTCTGAAGGAAGGCTCGAGGGGTCAATCTCAGCAGCCCTGTGATGGCTCTAGCTTGGCCGTTTAGCAACAGTTGCACTTTGTGTAGTCTGTCCTTCTGGCCCCTCCACCAGATCTCCGATCCGTACATGGCCACGGAGGTCACTGCGTTGGACGTATTGTTCGTCACTGGCATGAGAGAGGAGGCACCACTCGCATCTTACTCACACTTGGTCCCGGAGAGTCGACTGCTTGAAGTGCGCGTCGAAGCCAGGGAAGAGATTCGATGCTTTCGCCGAGGTGGACATAGTGGTGTCGGCAACAGCAAAGACGGCAAGGATGACAGATATAGCAGCGGACGTCCGGGTCTGATTTTCACGAATGATACGACAGGGAGTGAAGCTGCCGAAATGTTTTTCGACCGATATCTGCGACATTTCTTCGATGGTGACCTGCAGCGACTGACCGACATGGTTCCTCTGGTGCTTAATTTCCCACAACCTGGCGTTCATTTCCGCCATGTACTCGAGATTCCACAACAACCGAGCGGCCTGTCTTTATGCACATCGTTGCTGCAGCATCATTTCACAGGCGACTGGACTAATATGAATGCAATAGTCTCGTGCGAAACCGGCGGTTATATATTTGCGTCGGCATTGGCGGCACGAATCGCTATGCCGTCGGCGCTGATTCGTGAAGCTGGCAAGCTCCCACCACCCACTATTTCCGTTCCAAAGTCACCCTCACATATCTCATCTTATACACCTGACGAGCCAGAAAAGAAGAACATTGAAATGGGCCGGGACGTAGTCAAGAGGGGAGCGTCAGTGGTGGTTGTCGACGATGTGCTCGCCACCGGGAAGACGCTTTGCGCAGTGCTACAGCTTTTGCGCAAAGCAGGAGTAGGCGCTGAGAACGTTGTCGTGATGGTAGTAGCAGAATTCCCAGTCCATCGAGGCCGGGAACTGTTGCGCAAAAATGGGTTTGGCGGGGCTAGAGTTCAGAGCCTTCTTGTCTTTGGAGGTGCTTAGATGAAACATTAGTATACATTACTAGTGGCCGGACCTTGAACCGGCAGAATCTAAAGGCTGGCAGTGGCTAAAGTTGATCTTTCGTTCGACACTATGTGTAAGTTAGTTGAATTCACGATGCACGATCAACCCGAAGGTTTGTAGAGTTACACTGATTCCTTATCTCTTGCCACAATGTAATTTGATGCCAATGTTCTCTCCGCTAGGATTGCTGTGTACTACTGTAACATGAGCTTGAACACGTTATCATAGTGGCTGGACGTCCGATAGCCACGCACTTGAGTGGGTGCAAGGGACATTTGAGCCGCAGACAAGGCCGTCCGAGTCCCAGCGCCGGCTGCTTATCATGGACGGCCACGGCAGCCACATCACTGCGAGGCTCATCTCATTCTGTACGGACAATGCCATTGACCTTCTTATCTTGTCGCCGCACTGTTCTCATGTTCTGCAGCCCCTGGATGTCGGTGTCTTCTCTCGGCTGAAACGCGCGCTTGCGGTCGAAACTGACGCTGTGTCTCGGCTCGACTCAGGCGGCCTCAAGCGTGTGAAGTGGACAGAAATGTACATTCGCGCACGTCAAAGAGCAATGACAAAGACCAACATCAAGAGTGGCTGGCGGGCCACAGGTCTGGGCCCTCTAAGCCCTATCTAAGTGCTCAGCAAGATCCAACAGCCAAGGTACGGAGATCCCACACCTCGCACCCCAGGCTGCCATGATGGCTTCGACATGTCACTACTCCGAAGCTAACCCCCAGATAGTACGGAATTACGTCAAGCGAACGATCTGCTACGTTCTGAGCTGAGGAAAAAGACGGCGTTGCTGTCGCCAGCCAGACATTACAACGAGCGAGCGCTAAGGCTTGGCGAGGCCTCGCTTGATACGGGTCAGTAGTATCATGCAAGCAACCGTACAGATATAGCTGACACACAAAGGCTGGCACCGACGATGGAACCCCGATGTCAAAGGCTGATGTCACCGGAACTGGTGTTGACCAGCGAGACATCGTGACCTTACCTAATGTACTAGAGAGTAAGCCGAAAGGATCAGAGGCAGATCCACACAGAGCCATGCCTTGTCATGTTTGCGCGAAAATGCGTAGAACCCGGCCAGAGAAGCACAGTTCACTGGTAAGTGGCGGCATCATACGCAGATGTCTACTTTGCTGCAGAGATTTCTGCGATAAACACAATGGACATGAGGAAGATGTGTGCGAGATCAACAACGAGACATATTTTAAAAACCACAGGAATCTCGAGGATGTGTACCTTTCTATGGCAGTAAGAGAATCGGCCTTGAGGACGGGGAATCGAGGAAACTGATGCTGAGCGTGTCAATCAACAGGAGGGAAGGGAAAGCTCGTATGATTTTTCAATCCTTGATGTTGATAGAGCTTTGTATCAGATAAGATCCATGGTACCAGGCCTAGGCTTGTTGAAGATTGCCGGACAAGAGCATCCAGACCGTCACAGACCAACTGAAGGTATACAGCAGTGGATGGCCCCAGCAGTAGATACACAGCTCAATCAACTCTTTCACACCCAATTGCATCATGGACAAACCATACTTTCTGAAAGGTCTCTCTTTTAGATGACGTCTCTAACAACTGATACAAACGATTTGAGTTCTGGCCAGGCGATACCAGCTACGACTTTTTCGAAACAGGCAGACGATACCATCGTTCGAAACAGCTCTCCCATGACAAGGGACAGCCCAGGTGCGGAGCGCTCGGCCGCTCGTCGCCCGGGGAAGCGCGTATCGCGACCCGAGCACGTTGCGCTGGCGACATATTCTAGTCCTAAGCTCATCCAGCCGATCGGGCAGGGTAGTCAGCCCACTTGATTGAATCAAGTCAAGTGATTCAAGCCCGACTCACTTGCTTGTACAATTACTATGACTTGCTTGCCTTGTTGAGTTGATCAAGTGACTTGAAGGCAAGCAAGTATAGCTGAATTGTCGACCACTCTGGATCGAACTGATGACCGGTGATCGGCTGCCGTACGCTCCGCGCTGGATCACGAGCGACGGCCTGGAGGAAAGGTTCCACAGTGAATCTATCACTCGCTCATCACTGGTAGTGACTGTGAAAAGCAAAGCTGCCGCCGACAACATCATGGCCAAGGGGCTATCTTTTGGGGGCAGACCCCACGAAGCCGAGAGGTTCTGGACGCAAGGAGAGGGAGAGATTTGTACAAATTGCTGTGGACGTGACCACTTCGACAAGTGTGACGAAGCAGTCAGATGTTACGTCTGCGCCGAGAACCACCCAGGGTCCGAATATCGCTGTCAGATTGACAGGTGCGGAAAGAGGTTGATGTCGTGTGAGCACCAAGCGGCGAAATGCACGAACTGTGGAGGCAGACACATGGCAACATCGCCAAGATGCCCAGTGCGGTGGCAAAAACACAAGCGCCGGAAGAACGAGGCGTCTCGCTTCCAAGATTGGGCTCGGAGGAGGGGCATCGAGCTCGAGTGCACGTACACTGAGCAGCACCAGGCGAACGGGCAAGCGGAGAATCTCAACCGTACTATGAGCAATAAGCTGCAGTCGACAATGCAATCCGCTGGCGTTCCAGACAAGTATTGGCCACTGGTGCTGCCCAACCATTCCGTCTGCGCCCTCGTCTCTTCTCCAGCGACTGAGTACTTCTTCCTTTCCGAAGTATTGCCATGTGTTTCCTCTCTGACCTTTGCCGGCGCCTGCGCAGTCTCCTCGATGAGCGTGATGAGCAACCTGACCAGTCTACTCGCTCGTGGAAACCACATTGTTCCCAGGTGATACTCATAATGATGCGCAATCACAGCTTAGGATAACCTTGCCGGAGGAAAACAGACTTGTCCGATAAAACCACAAAGTTGTCGAAAACACTCGCATAAACACTCCCGTAAACACTCCCGTAAGCACTCGCGAGAACACTCTTCAAAACACTCTCCAATACACTCTCCAATACACTCTCCAATACACTCTCCAATACACTCTCCAATACACTCTCCAAAGCCACTCTCCAAAGCCACTCTCGTACATTCTGGCGTCTTTGACCTTTTGATGAAGATGTTCTTCCACCGTATGCAGAAGAGCACTCCTTTTCGTCTTCACACCAAGGACTGTTCTAAGTACTCCAACTGCCAGTGGTTGAAATTCATGTTCTGACTGGTGACGTTGCGCGATCTGTATGTCTTCTAGGTCTTTAAGTAAGTGATTTCTGGATGCGTCGCACACCTCGGTTCAATTGTACCCTGACGATATCGTCTAGCATTGCCACATCTGTATCGGAAAACTCAGCACAAACCTGCTGCCACTGGGTTTCTTTCGAAAGCCTGAGAAGTCGCTCTGCTAGGCGTTTCTTTTCCGTCTTTCGACCGAATCTTTGGATGATCGGCCATGACTTGATCAGCTCTGCGATCAAAGAATGCCAGCAGGAAAGTCGTCCAAGGGTAGTGTCGATCTGGTCCAAAAGGTTTGCGAAAAGTCCTCGCAGGCCAGCGTCGTCATACCGGTCGACAAATGCTGGACTGAGACGCAGAGTTCGAATGAACGCCGTACCGTTGTTTGCAGTCATGAAGTTCCCGGCGTACATGAAGCCACCTCGTAAAGTCACAACGGCATGAATGCAACCACTGCTCAAGTATAGCGGGTTGTTTCGGCATACGACCACGCACCGACCTCCTCCAAGTTGATCGATAATGCGGCTTAGACGCTCTGGTCCTGGGGGCTCGTCGTCCAGAAGCTTTAGATTATGCTCGGTAGGAGGCCAGCAAACAAAGAGTTTCACCGTGTCACCCACAGGCATTGTCAGACCGGCCAGAAAGTGATCTGTTGTACATCAGCCGCAATTATGCATGGATACCTTTCATTCATTGAAAATGAATACCAATATGGACGTCCGACCATGACCCTGCCGGACTTGCGAACATCTCAGCCTGTTGCGGCTGGTACAGAAAGCCTCGATCAATGTGGGCTCGAGAAAAGTCGAACTCAGGCTCGTTAAGTTGTACTTTTGCATATCGAGGATTGACAGATCGTGGCGGAGCGGACAGATTGAATAGTAGAGTGTCGTAAAACTCCCCAGAATATTTCTCGTTCGTTTCCGCACTGTCGAATTGACCCATGCTGTAAAATTTGAGGTCGGAACGGTCTAGATATGTGTCAACTAGACATGGTCCAAAGATAATCGTGCTAGCCTACTCACGGTCTCGAAGAGCACGTAATGCATCCATCTCAGATTTCGCGGGAAGGTCACTCGCTTTGATGATGCTAGCAAGTGCATGCTCGCTCGACGCATCCTCGTCCTCAAGACGTGGAAGCCGTAGAAGCTTCTCCAAAAATGAATTTCGATCCCAGTGGTACTGTTTACCACGAATCTCCTGGTACCACGGCTGATGTGTCCACCATTCGTTCGAGGGACGCCTGACAGGCAAAGTCTGATGACCATGCGGCTGTAGCTCGCATGGTTGATCGTGCGACGCGCGCCGTGGATCGTAGATTTGATAGTTGGTCTCTGGACGACGCGCCATGGCTTTCCTTGGACGGCCGCGCGGTCTCCGCGTCTGTCCATGAACTACGTCAAGATGTCGGGATTTGTTCTTTTTGTCAGCCAAGGTGACATTGCAGCCAGGCCACGAACATTTGTAGCTTTTCTCTAGGGCCATGTTTGTTATTGAATCCACTCCACGAGGAGGGGAGGAATTTTTAAAACACGTGCCTTCGAGGAGTTCATCACCGGCTTCGAGGACAGTATTTACCCTGCCGAGAGCGGAACAGACCCGCTTCGAGGCGGCTCGAGCCCTAGGCAGCACTTCAAGTCGCGTATCCAGAGACATGCCTCTGCGCTCTCCTCCATCACTCAGACCCCGCTCGTTACGCTCCACCGAGCACTGCCTGATTGCGCTTTTTTTCGCGTTCGCTGCGCCATAAAGATGAAGAAACGGGTACGCAAACAGCAAGCTCAAACGACATTCACAATACGAACCGCCCGAGGTAATCAACAGTACCATTGCGCACGGAAACCACAGGAAATATCTGAGTTCAGAAAGAGCTTAGAGCGTGAGTGTCACACTATCTCGCACGCATGGTCACTCTAATGATAAGGGTACTAGTGAATAATTCGAAAGAACCGGAGAGCATTATTCGAGTAGGAGACTGGGTGTGGGTGCAATACGTGACGGAGGGGGGAGAAGTGGACAACAATTTAGCGCTAGCAGTGGCGATATTGCGCTACACGAGTGGCAGTTTCGCCGTTGCTCTACTCTGGGGAAAGATAACGGAAGCTGGATGGGATGGCGGCCCGCAACGCGTTGTTTGTACGGATGACTGCCAGGTAGTGGACAAGGAAAGCATCGGCGGCGGGGTCATTGAGCCAGAGAAGTCTGGACGTATCCTGACGGAGAACAGCGTGGGTGCCAAGTTTTCGCTCGATCGTTATCATGTTTCCTCCGACTCGTGCGGGAATCTGGAAGTGAGCGATTCTACCACCCTCATTACACACATTGCGTACTAACCATCGCTAGCGCCTCGAATTGGTCTCTTTCGAGACGGAAAGCAGTCGACCGTCTGAGCGATTCCTGCAAGAAGTGACACTTGCTGAGGGATCGCCTATGGATGTACAGTCGCCAGTACAGCCAAGTCTGCTGAGAGGGGCTTCTGAGCAAGGGCAATTGAAAGTTTGGGATGGTGACATGCCAAAAGAGCTAGGGTTGAAAAAGCAAAATGCAATTACGGGAACGCCATCAAGACTGGAGCCACCGCCAGGATCAACGTCGAAGTCAAGGCCAAGCGCCGTGGAAGATGGGGAACTAGTCGCTGGAGCCGACGTTGATGCAGACGAAAAGAAAGACTCGGACGCCAGTGTTCAGGCAGATAGCGAAGCAGACGCCGAGACAGATGTGGACGAACAAGGCATGGCAGATACCACAGCAAATACTGAAGCAGTTGCTAAGGCTGACGGTGCGGTACATGCTAGGTCAGGCATCGAATCAGACACGGGGACGGGCGTTAGATCTGACTCTGGGGCAATTATTGAGGTTGATGGCATAGGAAAGACTTGGGAAGACGCCGTACCAGACGCTGGCGAGGACGCCGTAGCAAACGGCGAAGCAGACGGCAAAGTGAGAGCAGAGTCGGCAGCAGACACTGAAGCGGACACTGATACAGACGCTGTAACGAATATCAAACCAGAGGCTGAGGTGGAGACTGAACCAGAGCCTGATTCAGGTGCTGAGACAGACGTTCATGCGGATACTGAGCCAAAACGCGCAGGGAACATTGGATCACACACCAAGGCAGCGGCAGGATTCGGTGCAGCGCCGGGAGCGGAATGTACGACAGTCGCCGCAGGAGTGCCCAGAACCAATGGTGAGAATTTCGGTACGGTTTGTGCTGGAGAGAGGTCGAGCGCTCAAAAGCGTCCTTACAGTGACACAAGCAACATTGATCAGGTAAGCTTGTGGCGGTCATCATTGAAGGCTCGTATGCTTACACGCCGCAGCCGCCAAAGAGGGCAAAAGCCGCTGGGTCATCAGCGAGGTCGGCATCCAGAGAGAAACTGCCATCAGAAGTATGCTTGACCAACAAAAGTGCCATTGTTTCTCGCGATCTTCTGAAGCCCCAGCCATGGTCGACTCCAGACGAAGGGCTCGCGGTCGAAAAGAGAGAAATGCAGTTGCTGCACGCCCGCTATAAGCTGCAGAGGATGTTTCTACAAAAAACTTCTGATCCGTCAGAGCTGGAAGTGTCTGCTGCGGTCGAACTTTTTACATCACTCGAGCTTCGTCCGGACTTAGAATGGGTTCTCATTCATGAGACCAAGATCTACAAGGCACTAAAGAAGGTACGAGACCTGTCCTCCATTCCTGGAGAACGAGGAGACGCATTGAGAAGACGCTGCGCAGCGCTGTTCGACGTATGGGAAAGGCGGAGAAGACTCGACAGTGGGGCGCCGTCCACAACTGATCAGGAGAGCATGGCTCATTCTGAAGTGGCGGACAATGGTAATGCCAGCAAAGGTGAGAACGGACACGACATGGGAGAAGTACAGACAGCGTCGGTCGATGACTAAGCATAATCATGAAAGGTAGGCTGTCAACTTATGGAGCATACAGGTTTTGCACATTCTAGACCTCCGTGTGTCACGCGGAATTGCCGTGACAAAGCTTGACATAAAGTCTATGCTTTTGTCTGGAAACGACATGTGAAGACTTGGTTTTAGAACGGTTTCTCCAGCTTAGCTTGCAAACGATGATGGACCCATATCCTTGGTATCGGTGGGAGGCAGTGCTGTGGCGATCCTGTGTATGCTTTACTGAAATCTTTATCTTGTTTGTTGTTGAGCATCCTTTTATGGTTCATAGCCACAAAAACAACCTTCACGTCCAAAAATTGTTGGGTAGGCGTAGGCGTGATCTTGGCAACAACGAGCGTTCTTGCGACCTCAGGTGGTTGCAGACTGTCGGCAATAATCGGATTTGTAAGCGTTACATCCACTGAGTCGTACATCTCAGAGTACTACGCGCAGAAGAGGATACGGCGATATCGCGTCAAGCTTGCCTGAGGTATGGCAATGCTCAATCTGGAGAAGTCTTACAGAGAAAGCGACCATCTCGCTCGGCAATACACCAGCCATGGGAAATGGTCTAGTAGCAAGCTATGTACATGTATTGCATGACGGGCAATGAAGAACGCCGACATGTTCGGCCATCACACCGTGCGGCAGGGACTGTCTCACCTGAAAACAACTTACTACGAGAGGCACGTTTGCCAGTCAAAACATAGTACGTGACCGCCGACGTACGAGACAACTGCAGATGGCTTTCGATTATTATGTAAACTTATCAAGAGTGTTTCCGAGAGTGTTTCCGGAGTGTTTCCAAGAGTGTTTCCAAGAGTGTTTCCAAGAGTGTTTCCAAGCGTGTTTCCAAGG
>PEGC01000023.1:0-278885 GCA_002921095.1 Cladosporium sp. SL-16
AAGGTGTTGAATTGCTCTTTTGTGTATTCATTTTTATTAATATCGCTGCTGTTCATGCGGCTTTTCTTCCTCCATGGTTGATGACTGTTGCTCTTATGTATCATTACGTCCCACGTGCCTTACCCACTGATGTAGTACTCTGCTCTGCCGTAGAGGACGTTCGACCTTACCACCATCGTTTAACGTCCATGCCTCCTGTGATATGGCGCTGGCGCGATACACATAGCGTCTGATCATGTTAAATGACAACAACTTATCTTTGCTCCCTGGTCCCAAATCGCATCTCTGAGCATTGTTGAGATCGATGCTGACTATCGCAGTCGTCTACAATTGTGTTTATTTCAGGATTTCTCCATTTATGTTCTGAATGTGAAGAGCAAGTGTGTCGTTTTGGTGAAGATGTACCCACAGTGTCCATGGAATCCAGTTTCGGCACCAATATGGACCAAATCACCCGCCACCGGCCACTGCTCATCACGGTGATACTAATTCATGCTAAAAAGAACACACGGAGCGTTGTATGATGCCTAGTGAATGATATACGTCGACATCGAGACTAAGAAGAGAAGACAGATAACCCCAACACTAACCCTAAACGGTTGCAAAATATCGAAGGTATCGTCGCGTCTTTTGATAAAACATATTGGCTGTTCTAATCAATGACATGGACACGGATACGTGTACGGTAAGATTTCCTGCATGCTGTAAAGCTGCTGACCTGGTCGTCCGGCCGATGGTCGGCATGCTCATCGAACACGGCGAACGTCCTCTGTGTCTCACAATACTCCAATGTGTTGGGAGCCACAGACTTCAGATAGAAGCAGTAGGTCACGCACCCGGCCAAAGGTGGACTTGTGGACAGCAGTCGTTCCAGATTCACATGACATTGGTGTGGAAGTAGGAAGTAGTAAGATACAAAACTTTGTAATTATCATCTGCTCTCTCAAGTAGCTATAAGTCCTTTCTCGTGGGTATTGTACAATCTTCTCCAAGTCTGGGTTCAACTCTAGTCTTGCTCATCTCTCTGTCTTCGTCTCCGTGGCCAATCTGCAAAACTCAACTGCTGCATCTATGCGTCTCTCAATTACCTTCATCGATGCGTCTCTCACTACTTCGTCCGTGTGTCGCTCAACTGCTTCATCGATGCGTCGCTCAATTGTTTCGTCGATGTGTCGCTTGATTCTGTCATCGAAATGGCTCTCAACCACCTCATGGACATTGCCGATTCGTTCAACGTCTGCCGAACATGTCACGGAACGGCGGCGGAGGAGGCGGCGGGTTAGCGCCTGGCTGGTACGGAGGCGGAGGCCACGCACCTCCAGCCAAACCTCCCTGGGCATTGGCAAAGTGGTTGATCGGCTGGGCAGTCGGTGCCGACATAGGTGCCGGCGGATAGAAGGGGTTGTTAGACCACGTCGACTGCGGCATGAATGGCGGTGCCGGGAAGGGCGGTGGCTGGCGTGCGGGACCCTGCTGGAGTACGGGCGGCGGACGCATGTCAGAAGAGCGACGGTCAGGATGCTGGCCTCCAATGCTGTCTGACGGACGACGACCTCCGTGGTGGCTCTGGGAGCTCAGGCGGCGGGCAGCGTGAGCTGGGTCTTGATCCTGCTCCGACGGACGGCGGGCAGAGAAGTCTTCGTCTCTGATTCCTGCGATACGTCTGCTGCGAGGCGACATGGAACGCAGCCTCGCGCGAAGCTCTTCTTCGTCCCTCTCGCTTGTCGACTGCGAGCCGCGACGACCAATGCTGGCAGTAGAGGCGCGCGGGCGCTGGTTGCGCATCTCGTCGTGAGAATCCGACTCACGGTAGCGCTTGGAGACTCTACCACGGTGGCTAGAGGCACGTCTTCTTGACTGACCCTCACGTTCGGCAAGGCTGGTGACGGGGCCGTGCCAGTGCTGGCTGGATACTGATGGTCTCCTGCGCCAAGGGTCGCCACCGTGCTCTGACTTGATGTCGCGGTCACCAGTGGCATGGTGTGGCGGAACGGAATGCGCGTGTCTCTCCTGGGAATTTGTCAGTCAAAGCGTACATGTGCTCAGTGAGGAATTTGACATACCGCATCTACGCGGCCTGCACTTTCAGTTCTGTTTCGATGATAGCTGGCGTTGTTGGGAGCGCCGGATTGATGGTTTGTTTGATCAGGGCTTTCCATGATTCTCCTGGCCGTCTCCTGCGCCAGGAGGATAGCGCGATCCATGTGGAGGGTTTGACGTGGAGGGCCCGACATGATCTCGTCCAGGAGTCGATCAGTGGATGGCTGAGGACGGAGTTGGGTGGGTCCAGGACGCTCGTGGCTTGGTTGCTCATTCCGGAGAGCAGGCTTAGCGGCAAGCGGCGGTCTGCCGTCCATTTCGCGAGGCAATGCAGTAGATGCTTTGTTAGAGACCTCTTCTGACGGACGCATGGTGGGTGACAAGAGCGAGGAGATCGGCGATTGGCCAAAAGCGTGTGGAGGCGCTCTGCTTTGCTCCATCGCCATACGTAGGAAGGACTGCGTATGAGGATGAGTTGGCGTATTGCCAGTCGAGCGATCAAAGGGTGCTGGTTGTGGGAAGGGTGATCGAGACTGGTGGGGGTTATGTTGGAAAGGTCCAATCGATGAGGATGGAAGAAGTCTGCCCTTGGGTCGCTGCGAGCGACCCGGCGCGGCGGCCAGATCCGCCAGGGCGTTCAAGGGGGCCAGCTCCTCAGCAGTTGGCGGAGGAGGAGGCTGCGGCGGCGCAGGCGCATTGTACAATCTGTCGTACTCTGCAGCAATGTCGGCGAGCTTGCTTGTAATGTCCACATTTCTCCTTCTCTCCTCTGCAGCATCGCGGGCCGCACTGTCCATAACAGTAAAGGCCTCGATTGCCTCCGGATCGAATGCACGAAGAGCCTCCCACATGTTGGTACGACGTTGTAGATCGTCGACTCTACGCTCAGTCTCCATAGTAAAGCGACTTCTAGAGTCGTAACGCAAGTCGATGGCATTGGAACGCTTGAAGCGGTAAGCCATTCTCTTCGGACGTGGAATCACACCGTCTTCATCCTCGGTCTCGTGCCCCGGTTTTGCCTCATCGCGGAGTTTGGCTCTGTTGACCTGGAGCATGTTATACTCCAAATTGACGAGCTGCTGCTCTTTGATGTCTTCAAGCAAATTGCGGCATCGGTTCTTCCTTGAAGCGCTCTCGGCATCGTAACGCAGAAGAAGCTGCTCGTGGTTGAATTTTTGCGCATTTAGCAACTGCTGTTTGCGCCGAGCAAGCTGTTCATTGAGCTCGGCGATGACAATGTCGTATTCTGACGCTTGCGCGTGGTTCTGCTGCTCAGTCTCCAACTCGTCAAGGGTGATTTGTGCGAGCTCGCCGAGACAAGCTTTCATCGATCTGGTGACCTGCCTGTAAATTTGTTTGAGCTCCAATTGACGCCTTAGTGCAGCCTCGACATACGCATTCGCATGCGCTGCTCTGCGTCTCCCACCCGCAAAGCGACGCTTGGTCGTCTTCCGTGCAGGCGCATCGTCTTCTTCGTACTCTTCCGCGTATTGGGGTACTTCGACTTCTCCGTCCTCAAGATTTTCCATGGTGTCTTGGATCTCGGTGGGTGGTTCTGCGTCGTCAACCTCTTCTTCTTCGTCGTCGTCTTCTTCGGAACCAGTGAGTCCAAGAGTATCAGCAGCTTTGGCTCTGGCTGGCGTCAAATCTTCGGCAGCAGCCGACGCAGTCGTTGCTGGAGAGCCTTGCCTCGTGACCATTGGTGTCGCGTCAGTCGAACCCTCAGGCAGTGGCAATTCCCGCACAGCAGGAACGTCAGACCTGGAACTCTCCACAGATGCATCTCTCCCTTCAGACTCTCTTGTTGAAGGCAGAGGGTCGACGGCTTCTGCCCAGTTACTCTCGTCTCCCGACTGGTAGGCCATGTCGACCTGGTAATATGTTTCTTCTGGATTAAATTGAGAATCGACGCCAGTTTCCTCGTCTTTGATATCAGTACCATTGGCAGTTTCGTACTGCTGCTGCATGTCATTGGCTTGAGTCTCATCAGGCCCAAAAACATGATCATGGCGCTCACTCCCGCCTTCAGTCATATGAACATCAGAAGATGCAGCGTGGGTTTCGCCACGCATGTTGTCATCTTCGTTTTGATGATCAACAGACTCTTGACTGACGTTAATTTCAATTGATGGCGCGAGGATGTTACCAGACGAGGTCACACTTCCGTTCGCCACACCGTTCTGGACGTCGAACAGACCAGAAGAAACTTTGTTGATATCCAGGGCACGATTGTCTTCTGGGCCGACAGGCGAGCCTGTGCTCTGCTGAGGGGATGCATCCGCAGTGCGCTGACGCTTGGCTGGAGGCTCCGAGTCGAAGTCGGAATAGGGCGTTGTTACAGAAATCTCATCAAGAGACGTCCGACGGCTGTCGGCATCATCATATTCATCGTCGCCGTACATGTCCATGTCGGGCGCGTTCTTGGCGGCTTTTCTCCTAGTTGTCATGTGCAAAGGGATGGTTGGGTCAAAGCGGCCTGGCCGGCCAGCTACACGCTTGCCTTTGACACCGGGCATTATTATGTGGAGTTACGGTTGCCCAGTAGTCTTTGATTTTCATTAGCAAGCCATGCTTGATGAGTGTTGGCGGTTGATTGCCAACGCACGCAGGAATGGACAAACCTTGAGTTTTCGCGGCGATCGCCACGCGCAGTTGCGTGCGCACGAAGAAGCAATCAGAATCGATCTCACCGACAGACGATGAGATAGCTATAAAGTCATTAGCGACGGCTTTTGGGAGCCCCCCTGACGAAGCACCGAGGTGGTTGTCGTGGTTGGTTGATGCTTGCGTTGTGGATGAAATTGCTGGCGAAGGAGGTTGCCAGCAAGCCGCAACGAACCAAGCTTGGGAGGCGCGGCGACGCCGGCAACCAACGTGATCACGACGACGGGACGCCCAAATAACAGACGCGATGCTCGAAAGCAGACGGAGACATACCTGTTATTACCGTGATGCGACCTGCAGCGAACAAATTGTAGGCGTGTTTGCTGTGCAAGTGTAGAGCAGCCTTTGATGGCTAGCCCCGTGTCTGCTTGTCTCACGGAGACAATCAAGGATGACCGACGGGAGAGTCCGTTGACGTGCAGTTGGATGACGGGATAACGCGAGCAGAGATACAACGGAAACGATGCAAGAAGAGGCAGCAATTGATCGTGCCTGGTGGGCGATGCTGTCGTCGAAATGTTGCTGTATCAATAAAGGTCGCTTGCTGGTGTTCTCTTTCTCGGGGCGGACCAGCCGCAGCGAGTCTGACCCCCGGCCAATCAACACTTGGGCTAGCGAGAGCCACAAGGGCCAAGAAGCAGTACATGCAAAAGGTACAGCACGGGTTACGAGGACATTAATGACACGACGTGGCACTGTAAGGATTACGGGGCCTCGCGATGGTGCGGCTCACTTCTGCAGCGCCTTCACATGAAATGCTATGTTACTGCACTGAAGCCGGCATGCACAAATTGATGAGTGCGAGACCAGCCTACGGAAATATTGCGGCAGGGTCAGAGATCCTCTCAGATCCTGAAATAATGGGTTCAAGCGACAACGTGATGATGTGGTCCCGATGCGTGTGAGACGTAGTAGATGAAGGTAGCCTTGACTTCCGTCGCTGGAACTGAAGTACATATGTAGTCTCTTCATTTCAATACCTCCTCATTCAATGACCCAAGTGAGATACTTTGTACGTCAAGCTTGACAAACTTGCTTTTCTTTTCGTATGCTACAGGCGCGTAAACAGCGACACATGACCCTCGATGGCGCACTCCAGTGAATACGGATGTTCGAGTTTGATATTCTTTTAAGTCCGCGATACGGCGCTCCGAGCAACATCCTGACCGCCAAATTCCTCTCAGATCTTATTATGGCGAGGAGAAACCCTACAAGATACAGGCACGCTTTGCAGTAACAGATGTACGCCAGCTTGGAAACTGTCCACCGGAAGGAGCGTGCGAAGAGACAAGTTGTTAGCAGTGATAGGCGTGGACCGGATAATGGCCTTGGACGCACGTCTTCGAGGTTCCAATTTTCACCAACTGAATGCAGACTACATGCATAGATCTTGAAAAGGAGCTACGAGGACGTCATGGCTGCAGCAGTATTCGCGCAACACTGGGAGCAATGCGCCTGCTACAACGTTTACGGTGACTATCCGATCAGGTAACTAATAGCGCTCCATCTACACGATTGCATAACAATATTACCACAAGTCACTCTATCGATCCAATGTCTGTGAGACTGGTTGTAAGCGTACTGTACCGGGTGTGTCCCAAGCGGGAAATCGAGCCGGCAATCGCGCGCTCTCAATCGCTGTGGCACGCCACTCGGATCATTTCGCTACAGAAGCCTCTCCCGATTCCGTAAATTGGACAATACCGCCATCGCCTTGGTTGCTATGTCCTCGACCAAACTGTAACCTAGGGCGAATTACTATTACATGAGCGGTTGAGAATAGACAGAATGTCGTAAATGAAGAGCCGCGTAGAAGCTATAGCTTGATTGGGAGCGTTGTTTGTTGTATAAGAGCGTTCTACTCGTTGCGAAAATCACCATGTGCACTCTGATGAGTCGCACACCCAAGCACCTGGCCCTTGTGGTACAAATTCCGTCATGCACAGTTGGGAGATGGCATCGACGACGAATCGAACGTTTTCTGAAGGTCGAGGCCACTGCAAGATTAACTCAATCATTTCCCGCTACAGACAACGGGCAGCGGACACTTGTCGGAAGGGCAGTCCGTAATGGCCCTCGTGGCCTTGTATGAGACGCAATTGAAACAGCCACAGCAGCGACGACAGCGAGATCTACTTCCTTCGCCCCGGAAGGGCACCGCTGGCCCGGGGCGGACTGAGTAGTTGGGCTTGAGCTAAACGTTGCGGTGTGTCTTCCACGTTTTCATCAGCTAGCAAGCGGGTTGGCAACGACCGAGAATTTCGAGGCTAACTGTTGTGTGAGCAAAACAAGGGTTTTTGATTTGCTGCATGAAAATGTCTTGCGTGTGAATTGCAGTGTCTTTCTTTGCGATACTCGATTTGTTCGATTTCTGTGCTCATGTCGATAGATTCGATCACGTGAAGAATCTCTGCAAGTAGCACAAGCGGCAACCTGGGAACACAGATAGTGCCGCACGCATGAGACGGCTTGAGAAGCAACATCGCAGAAGGATGTGTGCTACCCATGGTGATAGAATAATGGAATCTTCGATGCGACGTTGGCCCTATCAACCAAGGGCACAATGTTGCAATGAGCGTGCAACGTTCATAGCGCAGCGCTGCAAAAAGAAGCAACGCACAACCGTCCTGTCAACATCAGCCGCTGATATCATTTTGAAGTCGTATTGCAAGGTCTGCCGTTGAAGACGCTGGGGACAAGTTTGGTTGTTATGCACCAATCCTGGTGACACGAAGACTATCGCAAGGCAGGGGATCCTTGAGGACAAGGAATCAACACTCTTGAATAGGCAAGATGCAATACTCGGCTACCTACGAGCGACTGCAGACAGGCTCAGAGGCCCCCGTCACCAGCGGCCATCACAAGGCCAGGTCGCGCCGCTCCACACGGTTTAATATCGGACGATCGCAATCCCCAGACAGCGCGCGTCAATGGTGTGAAGCGTTGTGCACCGTTCGCAGCGGGCGTGAAGCCACAGCGGCTGCAAGCCTCCCACTCGCTCGTGATTGAGGAACTAGGCTCGTGCCGTCCCATCCTCAATCTCCGACGCCTCCGTACCAGGAGAACATAGTCGAGGCATCGCGCTCTTCTGTCGCCCTTTCGTGCGTGTGTGCAACGTTACGGCCCATTGCGACGACTACACTACCACAAACTCCTCCTCTCCCTTCTCCTTGTTCTTCACCTCCTTGCTCCTAGAGCGTCCGTTCTTTCCCCCTTGCGTCCCGCTTTTGCACCTGGTAGCGACGATCTGGGCTTCATTCACTCGCCCCAGCCTCGTGTGTCGTTCGTTCAAATCCACAGAGTCCGAGGTTTCAACCTGACGCAGGTACGTCTTGGAAGGTGATGGCTATATCGCCTCATGCAGCCCACTAGGGATGTCACGACGCTATTCTTCGTGATGTTTGAAGGGGTCCCCTAGGAAAACCATCGCTCGCCCGGAATCCGACTCTAACATGCGCTTGCAACAGTCCACTCGTTTCGCATCACACACAGCCCTACACGACACTCCTTGATACGACTATCTGCAACACTCCACCTCCACCATCACACCAAAGCAACCCCGACTTCCAACCAACTCAATCTCGTCTCGCATATCCACATCAGCTGCCGGACTATCTGACCCTGTCGCCTGTCATGCCTTCGCGATTCCACCAGCTCGTCGCTCGCGACCACGAAGCCCAACTCAGCCAAACTATCGTCAACCTTCTCATCGCACTCCTGGTTCTGCTTGTCATCTCGATATGCATGTGCGGTGCACTCCTTTTCTTCCGCCACCGTCGTCGTTCTCAAAAGGCTCTCCACGGTCTCCCGCTTTATAACGACAAGCGCAGCTCTGGCTCCTCGATTGCTTCTTCTATCCGTCGTCCTTTCAGCAAAACCACCGACTCAGTGTATGTCATCCAGGAGAAGCAAAATCTCCTCGACAACTCTGAGGAACCCCGTCCTTCTGGCATTCCCGAAATCCGTCTTACCTTCCCTGAGGAGTACGACGCTGATGGCAAGCGCACTTCTGGTCGCTGTGTGATTGTCCGCGTCAGCGAAAGCGGCGTTGGCCTTGAACCCGTCCAGGAGAAATGCCCTGCCTACAAGCAAAGCGAAGGCGAGCGTTTCCAGTCGCTTGACCTCGACCGTGTTGGTGGCCTCACCGAAAAGGCCGACCAAAAACAGTGGAGTTAAATCGACGCGCCAGGCGTTCTTGCTACTTGGTTTCAGCGTGCAGTTTTTCGCCACGACCATCACGAATCCATTTGCTCTTCTTCTGGACCTATTATTTCCTTTCTTTCGTATGGCACGGGACGGCCGATCTTTCGACTCGAGCGCGCGCTTTCATGATTATACAAGCGCTGCGGCTGCGTATAACACCCTGCATTTACATCATCCGATCCGACAAAAAACCAACGGACGGCTATTTACTCTATTATTGTCTTTTATGGCATAGCTTGTGCTGCTGAAACTCGCGACAGATTCCAGCTATATGCAGACAGTGCGTACTGCATCTAGCCTCTATCGTGAGTGAGCACAGGCGTGTTTCACTTTGAAAAGAAACATAACATAATGTGTTTCAGGGGCGAGGCACGCTAACCCTTTCACAACGATGGCAAGGAGGCTCTATAGTGTCATGCTCCACACACACGAGTCAGACAGACCATCAACACTGATTGAAGGTCACGGACAAAGAGGAGGACTAGAGACTCGGTCTCCGAAGTGCTACGTTCCTACCATTCGTAGGCACTTCAGCGTGTTTACTTTAGCTTTTCCTTTTCTTCTTTGTCTCTATTTCCTTTCTCTGGGATCACGGGTGTTCGAAAATGAGTATGTATAGATACCTTTTGTATATTGGCCTCAGCTAGGTCAAGGTTGAACACAATGTTAGGGACCACGTGTCCGGTCATTGCAATGCTGCGTGAAATGTGATGATGATTGTGCCACAATTTTGAAGTTCTCCTGCCAATGCCACGTTTTGTGCATGGCGGCAGGTCAATATGCTGATCTCTGTGCGTTTGCGTATCTCCTGGATTGTGGCGGAGGAGCTTGGGACCTTGGAGGGCACTCCCGCAACGTTGACCATCGAGAAATGCCCGCGTCTTCGTCGAAGCAATTATTGACCTCGTCTCGACTTGCACCACCACCACCACGGCATTTGTGGCACATGCCGACGCTCCTTACAACCGCTCCTTCTTTTTCACCTGTTATGATTTAGTAATTGACTTTACCCCGGTAATAATATTCCTGCGCACCAACCTGCACAATGGCAGACAGTGCAGATGCGAAGGCCCCGCCGCCAGATCCCAAGGAGGAGAACAAGAGGCTGGCGCTGCAGTTTAAGGCGCAACATGCCCTTATGGTCGGGTTCTTCACTCTGATCGCGTACGTTGTCCTCGAGTAGCAATCACTGGGCATGAGACTGACCAGCAATTCAGCATCATCCATGCGCTTGGTATCTACCTCTTCTGCTCCGGCTTCCTCCTGTCCCGTCTCGTCCTCGAGCACCGCTCCGAATGCGCCGTCCCTCCTGTCAAACTCCAAAACGGCTTTACACCTGGCAATGTTGAGAACGGCTGTTGGCACCCGAAGAGTTTTGACAAGGCTGTGGTCGTCGTGGTCGACGCGCTGCGATACGACTTCACAGTACCTTTCAATGGAAATGAGACGGGCCAGAAGGAGCAATACTTCCACAACGCATTCCCGGTACTTCACGAGACTAGTGTGAGGGAGCCACAGAACGCTTTCCTCAGACCTTTCATCGCCGACCCGCCGACGACTACACTGCTGAGGCTGGAAGGATTGACCACTGGAACACTGCCAACCTTTATAGATGCTGGAAGCAACTTCGCCGGAACTGCAATTGATGAGGACAATCTGGTCGAGCAGTTGGTCAAGGCAGGCAAGAAGGTCGTGCATCTGGGCGACGATACATGGGAAGCGCTGTTCCCTGGCAAGTTCGAGCCCTCCTTGTCGAAACCCTTCGATTCGTTCAATGTTTGGGACTTGCACACTGTCGACAATGGAGTCAACGAGCACCTTTTCCCACTTCTGGACAAGAGCATGGATGGAAAATGGGACGTCATCTTTGGACACTACCTCGGTGTTGATCACGCTGGACACAGGTACGGACCTGACCACCCTGCGATGGCCGACAAGCTGAAGCAGATGGACGAGGTCTTCCGCACTATGATCGAAAGACTTGATGACGATACTCTCTTGGTCGTTATGGGAGACCATGGCATGGATATCAAGGGAGATCACGGCGGTGAGTCCGACGATGAAATCGAGGCTGCTCTGTGGATGTACTCGAAGAAGGGCATCTTTGGACGCAGCGACAAGGCATTCGTCCAACCCCCAGCGACAGCCAAGGTCCGTCCCGTTGGACAGATTGACCTGGTGCCCACTCTTGGACTTCTTCTTGGTCTTCCTATTCCCTTCAACAACCTCGGTCAACCCATCGAGGAGGCTTTCATCGGTAGTGCTGGCAACGACTACAAGAACCTTGCACAAGTCGAGCGTTTGACCGCTGCCCAGATCCACCGCTACCAGGACGAGTACAGTAAGGTTAGGAAGCTTGGAGAACTGGCTACTTCGCCTCTCGTTCCTCTCTGGACTACCGCCCAAGAGGCGTGGACTCGCATTCAGGGAGTCAACAAACAATCCGTGCAACAGTGGAAGGCTGCTTACGAGGCATTTGCTGCGTATCAGACAGAGAACCTGAGGATTTGCCGCAGCATCTGGGCTAGGTTCGACCTTGTTAGCATGGGCATGGGTATCACGATCTTGGTTGGATCGTTGGGAGTGCTTGCGATGTTCGCTCGCGGCGTCAACAGTGATCGTGGTGCCCTTACCCCTCTCCTGCTCGGCTGGGGTCTTGCAGGGACCGTCATCGGATCCATCCTTGGTGCGCTTGCCGGCGCTGTGCCATCCTTTACCTTCTTGCACACTTTGGCATTCGGTGCGGCACTTGGCGGTGTCATTGGTATGTCCTTGGGCTTCTATCCTGCAAGAGAGGCACTGCGTGTGCCATACCCTCGCACATTCTGGGGCGGTCTCAGCGCACTAACCTGTGTCATGCTCTGCATTGGCTTTGCTTCTAACTCCTTCACGATCTGGGAGGACGATCAACTTCTCTTCTTCCTTACCACATTTGGTGTGCTCATGCTTGCGTCCTCTCTCGGTCTTGAAGACACTGCCGACCGAAACATGGGAGCAGCCAACGCCATTTCCTTCATCGTCGCCACAAGACTCTCTTCGGTGTTCCGTCTCTGTCGCGAGGAGCAGATGCCCTTCTGCAGGTCCACGTACTATGCCTCAGCAACTTCTTCAACCTCTGCCACTTGGCAGCTGGTGATCCCGTTCATTGTCGCTCTCACCCTTCCCAGCGCGATGCAATACTTCTACCACCGCACTAAGAACTACCAAGGCTCTGGTGTCATCTGGATTGGCATTGCTCTTCGCATCGGCCTTGTGTTTGTTTCCTTGTACTGGTTCCTCGATGCCGCAGATGACGGTGACTGGTATCCCTCCATCTCCAAGTCCCTTCTGAAGACCACGCGTATTACGTTGGCACAGATTACTTTCGCACTTTCTTTCGCAGCTGGCTACGCTACCTATATCTGTGCTTCGCCGCTGATCGCCGTAATCGAAGAGGCTGCACCTCCGGAACCCGTGCCTGCGAGCCTGATGGAATCTCCGGACCCATCCGGTGGCATCTTCACATCTTTCGCACCACCACCGAAGCCTCGCTCCAAGCTCATTATCCTTGGCTACGCCAACACTCACGGCACACGCTACTTCCTTCTTCCGGCTGCCTGGCTGCTGGCACTTTTGCTTGTGCAGAAGCCAGTGGGTCAAGGGACCCTCGCTCTCTGCATGATCTCCATCCTCAATGTGCTCGAAATTATCGATGCCAACAACCTCCGTCGCTCTGCCCTGGGTCCGACTGTGCTTGCATTGCTTGGCAGCTACTACTTCTTCAAGACCGGCCACCAGGCAGTGCTCTCCACTATTCAGTGGGAGACGGCTTTCATCCCCTTCAAGACCATCATATACCCCTTCAGCCCGCTCGTGGTCCTCCTCAACACCTTCGGTCCACAGATCCTCTGCGCCATTGCTGTCCCTGCAATTCCTCTCTGGAAGACTAGGCCCAAGTACCCCGGCCTGCTCGGCAGAGTCGCAGGCGCAATGGCTACTCACATGCTCTTTTATGCTGCCATCGCTGTCGCTACAGTCATCGAGGCTGCCTGGCTGAGGAGACACTTGATGTTGTACCGCATCTTCATGCCTCGCATGCTGATGGGAGTGACTGTCATGATGGTTGTCGAGATCGTCGCAGCACTCGTGGCAATCATGGGCGTCAGATGGAGTGTGACCAGCGTTGCTGACATCTTCGGCTGGGAGATTAGTTAGAAGGGCGGCAGCTACTGGCAAAAGTTATATTGTGGATGCATAATTTATTGTTAAAGATAGAACACACAAAACAAATCTGTGCTTTGTATATACAACTTTAGCCTCATCAAATCTCGTCTTCATCCTCGTCAAAGTCATCCTCCTCACCCATGTCGTACAGAATCCGACCTCCTTCGCCTCCACCCTTCTGCGCATCAAAGTAAGGCAATACCACACCCTCCCTCGCCTCCCTCTGCCTATCCGTAAGCCCCAGCTCAAAAGTCCCACCTTCAGGCACCTCTTCGCTCCCCGCAGCAGTCTCATCAACAGAAGGCTTATAAGCCGGATGATCCTCAAGCAAAATCACCGTCTCCCTCAATCTCGAAGAGGCACTCTCAACAACCTTCTGCGCCTTCGGCAAAAAGTACCACTCCCGCACGCCGCGCCCGCTCTTCCGCCTATGCTCCACTTCCATCACCAAGCCCTCTTTGCCATTAGCTCCCAGCCCTTGCAGTACGCCTTCTACGCCTTCTTCCAGGCCGGAAGTTGGTGGTGCGACGCTGCGCTCGCGGGCGGCTTTGAGGGCTAGGACGTGGGGGAGGGAGTGCGTGGTTATGAGGGTGGTGGCGAGGTAGCGAAGGAGGGTGAGGGGGGTGGGGGTGTAGGGGTCGAGGGATTTGGAGGGGAGGGGCATGTCGGTGTGGTAGAGGGCTAGGAGGGAGGTGGTGGGGTTTATGAGGGAGGAGAGGAGGTTGGGGAGGAGGATTGGTTGGGTTGCTGCGAGGGGGTTGAGGGTGTCGATTAGGATGAGGTTTCCTGGGGCTTAGTGTTAGTGACTTGTATTTCTGGTCAATAATTTGTTGTGGTACGTACTCTGGTTAGGAACTGGTTTGGTGTGGGTTGCCACTTCCTGCTGCCATGTCTGTGGGCTCTGGTTCCAGGCTGTGATGAAGGTGGCTACGTCTTTGGGACGCTGCAGTGTTTCGAACGAAAGAAAAATCACTTTCACTTTGGCGGCCTGTGATTACAGTCAGTGTTGAATCCTTTATTTCTAGTGAATCACGTGAGGTACGCATGATCGTACATTGGCTCGCTGTGAATATTCCGCCAGAACGGGCTGTCCTGACTGCTCCAGGTTGTCGAGAACCAGAGTGAATGGAGATGATGCATCGCGTTGGTTGAGGAGCTTCGAGATCAGAAGAATGTTGTGCGTGCGTCGGTGCTGAATAGTCGTTGGTGCCATCGTGTGAGAGGACCTTGTTCACAGTATTTGAGGACTCCAAGGCGCGTCGAGGATGTGACAGAGCTGTACGAGATGTTTCCAATGCCCAAATTTTGGCAGATATTTTCAAGAGTCTTGCTGGAAATATTGAGAGGCGCGTCGTCGAAAAATGGTTGTATGTTCTTTGGATTGACTCAATCTGACAAGAATTTGGTGGTGGTCGAGGCAAAACTTCAGCGCAAACGATCATCAATCATCATCACCAAAGCGCCTCAACGCTGGGTTCATATCGACCACCGTCACATACGGCAAAAGCAGCGCAAGCATGGCTTCTTTAAAGTAAGCGCGTTCATCATATTCATCACGAACTAGCTGCCGTAGTTTCGAAATCGCAACAGCATCAAATCGTGTTGCCAATCTCCCCGCTCTCACGCTCTTCAGTCTGTGCAACATCAAACGCGCTACTCGCCCTATCTCTCCCAGCCTGCATTGCTTCGTCACGCCACTTCTTGCTCTCCCTCCCGTCTTTCAGGTCATCCTGCCACTTCCTCAGCTCCTTCTCGATCCCTTTGCCAAATTGAGACTGGAGCGGATTAACGTCGAAGTTGTGCGGCATGTCCTGGTTGGTGGAAGGAGGTAGGAGAGAGTACAGGCGCTGTCTGGTTTCCAAGTCTAAGGTCTCCCACGCATCATCTTTGCGGAGAAATTGCTGTTTTTCCGGTCAGCGTGTTCTTGAGGTACGCGGAAGTTATACACATACGACGAGGTCTACTTTGGTGAGCTTAGAGTTTGGCGCGGTGAGCATACGCTTTTCGGCCGCGGATGCCATGTTTGAAGAGGTGGGTATGTGTAGTGGAGATGAAAAGGTGCTGTTAGAGTCGAGACCTGAAAAGTCGCACCGGGACTTGTAGTTGTGGTAGTCGTCTGTTCCGAACACAGATGAGAAGCAGGCAACAGCAGCAGTATTTCAGCTTGGCGTGACCATCCGACAAAGGGTGTTGTTTGTCAATATCACTTACCTAAGCATGTGCACAAAGGTTTATGGACAAGTGCATATCAGTTGTGTTTTACTATGTTTCTGTGCATTCGCGCTAAGAATATATGCATGCATAGGAGAAAATGTGATGTCCATTGAAATACATTTTGTCAATCGTAGAATCTAATGTGCTTGCACCATCAACTATCGAGGCTGAACGGTCTTGCTTTCCATTGAGAGTCCGTTAACAAGCATCCTGACTAAACTTCATAATCAGTATATGAAGGTGTTCCAGTGATTGATTGTCAGTCGAATAAGCAATTGAATATATCAGACTTCAAAGTACACTGTTCACAGACTCTAGTTGAAACGGAAAGCAACTTCGTCTGCACTTCCTATGCAACTTCTGCGCAAGAGTTCATGGATGAGAGTGAATCAATAGTATCCGTGATATTGTTCACATGCAAGCTTTTAATGACAACAGGGAAGCTTTCGGCTTCCCAACTGTTCAAAGCATCACGGCACAACAAGTATCAAAATAAAAGCTCAGTATATAGCTAGAGAGACTCAAGCGATGATCTGATACATACACATACTCTGTGCAAATTTGCGTACGAATCTTCCATCGTCTGGATGAATGAAGGCCTCTGCCGTCAGATCCAGAATCCCAACATGGGCTGTGACCCAAAGATGCGAGTAGTTCACCGCGGCTACGAAGGTGACACGGAAGGCCGATGTCGCCGGCAACAGATATGACGTTACTTCAACGAGGCTCGCGACGGTGGGAAGAAGTCGCGTTTCCCCTTTGCTGCGGCTCTAAGAGGTTACAATCGAGATTAAGCGATGCGTGAGAGATGAATTCGTTGTCGGGCCCATCACGTCACGCCGGCTGCGCGTGGAAATTCAAGGTGCAACTTCTGATGGAATCCTTGGTAGAGAACCAAAGTATTCACGATCAGAGCCGTACTAAACGTAGAACGAATTCGCCCTGTGGGTCATCGCCCTATGGGTCTTCGGTGGAATGTTTGCTGGACTTGGCATGCAAGTCCAGCCTGGTGTTCCCGCATGATGAAAGCCCCAAGTCCGCCGCTTCCTTCGAGTATGTCGAGTCGTAAGCAGAAAGAATTGTGTACATTTGAAACGTGCAAATCTTCCAATGCATCAGATCTACCTTTGTTGAGGTAAAACTTCTTTCGGTATCGTGGTGGGTCTTGTTAATCACGGGCGATCTTGGAGTGTTGTACTCGTCATTGTGTTGAACCACGTAGGAAGTGTTGGAGCCTGGTCTGAAATGGCGTTTCGACGTGGAATGCACAGATGGATAAACGGTCGCAGGGTTGGAGACTAGAGGCTGTTTGAGGCTTCGTTGAACAATTCGGCGTTGCACAATCCGCGTGGCTGCGCTGCAGTCATTGTCGGCAAAATCGATCTTTGGCCTGAGGCTTGGAGACTTAGCAGCGCTTCTCGTAGTCATCGAGTACCTTTAACAGCATGTAACCTTAGTATGTATCTGCACATGTCACACGTTGCCGACTGTCTCGAAGGTGCCTGAGCTGCGACTGTCGCCCGTGAAGGCATGGTAAGAGAGTGCTCGCGTCTAAGGAGCTGATCAAGGTCAAGCCTTCGATAGCATACTTCCTGAGTATGTTCTGCCTGCAAGCGACACGCGTTGCCGACCCTCTCGAGGTGCTTGAGCTGCGACTGTCACCCATGAAGACAAGCTAAGAGAGTGCTTGCGGCCGTCTTAAGGGCGGACCAAGGTCTCCCTATGGCTATTGCTTGAGCCAATGTCACTGCTCCTGTTGAGATGGTATTTGGCCAGCCACCGAAGAGCTGTTGTCCGAGCACTATTAAGATAGTTTCTCAGCCATATTTGTGATGTTGTCGAAGGTGCTGCTGCCGCTCATCGAGGCAAGCACTAGCTTGGCAGCGCCTGCCCCCGATAAGCCCACGCGAGAGTCAGCCCTACCACACTCTCGGTAGACAGTACCGAAGGCACGATGAAGCGCACCCATTGGTCGCACTACGACGATGGCACTTACCCAAGTGCAGTCGACCTGCCCTGGCCCGCCATGACGCTCAGGGATGCGTGTCTTGAGCGGGCCAGGCTGGTCGACGAGCTGCCTGAGCACCAGGATGAGATCGTCACCCTCCACGACATTGCCCACGGCTATATCTTCTCGCCAACAACTAACACTCTCATTCCTGTGCCTCAGAGAGAAGGTGTCTTTCGGAGATCCAACATGATTTACACTACGCAGATCGCGCGTCTTGACGGTAGGACCGCCCACGCAGACACAGACCGACCACTCGCGCCATAGATGTGCTGACTTCCCTAGGCCTCGTCCTTGTCGCATCCACAGACGACTCCAATGTCGCCCAACTCAGCGAGTTCAAGCAACAGATCCGCACAATCATCAAGAAGCTTGGTCCGTCGGCAGAGCCGCGCGCAAGTATTGAGGGCGATGCCTACACCATGCAGTAAGTGGCCACCCCTCCGCAGCCACAGACCTTCACAGACCTTCACAGACCTTCACAGCCCGGCGCATGGTATGCGGCGACGAAGCTGTGCAGACGCAGCTAACCGCCTCTCGCAGTTACGTGCTAGACGACAGCCTAGCGTTCATCTGCATTACCGAAGGCAGCTACCCCAAAAAACTCGCCTTTACCTATCTCGAAGATGTCCGCACAGAGTTCCAGGGCTCGTACAACCCCAACAACTACCTCGATCCGGGTCTGCGCCCGTACGCCTTCGCCGAGTTCGAACGTTACCTCGAGCGCACAAAGAAAACATACCAAGACAGCCGCGCCCAGGACAACATGCACCGCCTGAACGACGAGCTCAAGGACGTACACAAAGCCATGACCAAGAACATCAACGACTTGCTCTACCGCGGTGACAGTCTTGACAAGATGGGAGACATGAGCAGCCGTTTGCGCGAAGACTCTGCCAAGTACAAGCGCGCGGCAGTCCGCATTAACTGGGAGCTGCTACTCAAACAGTACGGCCCGGTTGCCGGCATCGCAGCGATCATCATACTTTTCCTCTTCTGGCGTTTCTTTTGGTGAAGCGTCGACAACAGAAAGATCACACGGCTCTTGAACACTGATGGTATTGGAAAGAGCTTGATTTGCATAGCGAGGCATAGCGTCGGCGTAACAGGCGCTTTACGGTGGGAGGCAGAAGCAGAAGGCCACCGTCTGATGATACCCAGGAGTAGCAGGATCACTCCGTAGCTTTGGCTGAAATGAACACATTTGAACCCAGACCCCTTCGGGGCGCTCCATTTTCCGGTGCAGACTTGCATGGTGCGGCAAGGCCAATGACTCGACAACGTGTAGTTGGTTAGCAGAAAGATAGCTCAAAGCACAAATGTCGCCCATGCGAGGTTCTCTGGAAGCAGAGCAGTGGCGGTCTTTGCTCAGAACATCAGATCGGTACTCTACAATTCTCATCCAGTCCGATGCACAACAACGATCCTTGGAAGGCCTAAGTTGCAGAGTAAAGCCAGTTCTTCACCAGCGTTGTGTTGTCCCGAACTTTTGAGTCATTCACCGAGGACGTACGACATCAATTCCAAGCAAAGGCTTACGTCCAGCCTATCAGCTCCGGCGCACATCGGGATTGGCCATGCCCTCAGGCCTGGCTCAACAGATGAATGGATGCAGGTGTCGACTGTCTGTCCACTGGTACTTCATGTCCAGGGCAACTCAAACCGCCCATGTATAGATGTTGCTTGGAGGAACCGAAATGAAATTCTTCCTACTTGTGAAGAGGAACGCCTACCGGAAGGAGGCGTTTTATATCCAGAGCCCGACGCTGTGTGCAGCGCCACCCCAAGTGCAGTTCTCGACGAGATTCCCAAACAGCATCATCTGAACTTGCAGTGGATCGAAAAGCCGTCATCATCATGATCGACTTGCCTACAATTTGCTGGTCTAATAGTCTGGACGAAAGCCACGCATCGTGTCCAAGGTTCGACACTGTTGGTAGCGTTATATTGGCCGGATGCTACTTCTCAATCGGGGATCCACATCACATTGTCTGACGAGCAACATCGGGCTAGACGATGCCCTCACGCCTCTTGTACTTGACTGCGACTGCGTTGTTGTCGGAGTGTAGCTGGCGTAATTCCGTGTTGCTGCTGAGGTTTATGCTTGCTTGGTGTCAGGCTGACGTCTCTCCTGCTCTCCTCTACATGGCAGCAAAAACTAACTTGAAATCGCTGTGTAGACGCCTGGCTGCTCCCGGTGCTCGACCTGCGCTTCACCCACAAGGGGAAGCCGCTCTTCGCCAGTGATCATTTTTCTGATCACAACATCGTGGATGGCAGCACCATCCAGTGCTTCCTCCGCGCTCCGCGCTTGCGCAGGAGAATGCTGCTGAGCCGTTAGAATACGAAGTTAGGAGAAGAACGAAAATCTGTCGCCGCGCGTGATGGCAGTTTGGCTAGATCACGCAAGTTTACGGAGGGGATAGAATGCTTGTCTCAGTGGTGATGATGGTACTCTTGGAATGTGTGCTTCACAGTAGTAGTATGAATACGCTTGAGGTCCTCGTGTGGATTTATTGGAATCTCGGCGGGTGAATGCCTCTGGTTTGTTTACCCACAGGCGACGATACTACCACTGTAGCAACACCGGTCCTCGTTTGGCTCTACTGCTATCTCGGTCGGTGGACGCCTCCGGTATGTTCATCCTCAGGCGATGATACTACTACGATAAGACCGCGAACTTGCACACAGACTTTGTGATCAAGAAATGTATTGTTACGTTACGACTTGCTCAACGTGCTTTCACATAATCTAGGCTACCACTAGACGTGCACCACCATCGAAGCGATACGATCACACAACACCAAAGACCTTCAACAAACTCTCCTTCTTCGCCGCCATCTCCTCCCACTCCGCCTCTGCCGAACTCAACACCGTCACCGCCCCGCCCGCGCCGATCTGCCAATCGCCACCACCATACTGGAACGCAGTTCGGATGACGACGCTGAAATCGCCTCCGCCGCCGACGTCGAGATAGCCAAGAACACCGCTGTACAAGCCACGAGGTTTCTGAGACTCGATGCCAGTGAGCAAGGAACATGAACGTTTCTTCGGAGCGCCAGTCATGGAGCCAGGTGGCAGGGAAGCGGCGAGAACAGGAAGGCCAGAAGTCTCGGCTGTCAGAGTGCCGGAGATGACCGAGACCAGTTGGTAGACGGTGGCGTATTCTTCTACTTTCATGAGTTGAGGGACGTGGACGTTTTCGACGCTGGAAGGAAAGGAGGAGTCAGTAAATGCATAAGGTTTGATCGCTGGGGGAGAAGGGGTACGTACCCATGCACGCCACTGAGATCGTGGCGGATGAGATCCACAATCATGAGGTTCTCGGCTTGCTCTTTCGGCGTCTTGAGCTGTGCTTCTGCCATTGCGCGAGTCGTGGAGGAAGTCTTCTTGACGGTGCCTTTGATGGGTCGGAATTGGCAAGCACCTTCTCTGGACCACGAGAGGAAACGCTCTGGACTGCTGCCGACTACTTTGATATTCTGGGTAGAATCGGCACCTGATAGATCGAGGCAAGCGCTGAATGGTGCTGGGTTTGCGGAGCGGAGACGAAGGTACATGGACCACGCATCCTCCGTGCTGCTGATGTGTGTGCAGTCTGTGAGGCAGAGTTCGTACGACGAGCCAGCACGTAGATCAGACTGGCAGGTTCGGACTTTGTCGCAGTACTCTGCCTGGTTTGGTTCAGAGATCACCTTCACGTGAGCCTTTGTAGTCTCATGGTTGCCAACCACTGCATTTCTACAGCTGAGCTCAGAAATAAGACATTCGGTTCTCGCCAGCCATTCAGTATCGTCTCTGCGCAGACTCTGCACGTAGACTGTGCCCTTGACATGGTCGAGCACAATGGAGCGCTCGACAAAAACGAACCAGATATCTGGACGCTCCTTCGAGTCTTTAGAAGGTTCCACGTCGATAGTCTCCAAACCAGCTTCGTACGACACGAAGCCGACAAAACCACCCCAGAACGGAGATTCGGAGGGACCGCCGGAGGCTCTTCGATTCTGCAGCAGCTCCTCCAGTATGCCAAAGACTTCGGTCGTGTTCCCGCATTTCCTGACTGCGACGTCGGAGCCATCGGTTATACGAAGCAAGTGGGTCGATGTTGAGTATTGAACGTGTGTCGAAGCGGCCTCTTGCAGACCAACGATACTGAAGCGACCTGTTTCTGCGTTGACTGGAACGCCTCCTGCACGGGTGCCAGACTCCAGTAGCAATGGCTCGAATGGAGTGAACTGATCGCGGACAGCTTGGAGTACAGCGGCGGCATCTACTTGTCGAGATGGCGTGAACGATTTCCAGTGGACGGTATTGTCAAGGCATTCCCTCTTGAATGGGATGATGATGCGGCCACTGTCCCGATACGAGATTCCATTTGTTGAGGCAGGCGTTGTGGTGTTTAGTTCACGGTTTAGTTTGTTCCAAGAACGCGCTTCTTGCCACCAGTTATCGATCAATTTGTGTCCCTCGTCGTTAGTGCAGATTGATTCCGGGTGGTACTGAACGCCTCTGAATGGATTGGATTCGTGCTTGGCAGCCATGAAGATTGGCCCGTTGTCAGGATGACTGAGATCCCAAGCAAGGGGCTTCAGGTGAGGGCAGGAGCTTGTTGGTGTCCATAGATGATTCTCACAGAGTTTGACGTCGCTAACAAGGCCCGTCTGAACATGGAGCGAGTGATACTGTGTCGCTTGGACAAGACCAGTATCCGCATAAACGTCATCGCCACAATGCGTGATGGGGGTCACAAGTCCGTGGCGAGGTTGTGTAAGCCTGCCTACACTTCCACCATAGGCCAGACACAGACTCTGGAATCCGAGGCAAATTCCCAAGACCGGTAGCAATTTCTCATCTGGGAGAGTCCATAGCTTTGCAATCAAACCGATGTCTTCTTGGATTGCTGGGTGGCCAGGACCTGGGCCGGCGACCACGGCATCGAACTGTTGAAGGTGTTCGTGAAAAGCATCGTCGTTGAAGACGAAGCGTGGGTCGTCGATGAAGACTGATTCGACTGTAACCGAGAGGCGGTTCTTCAGCAGATTTATGATGTTGTTCGAGAAAGAGTCATAGGCGTCGATGAAGAGGACTTTGCCGCCTGACATTCAAGATACTCCGATGGGATGTGGACGATGAGAATAGAGAGAAGTTGTTGTCTCAAGGACAGCAAAGAATCATAGTCGGTGGAGGAGTGCTTCAGACGAGAGGGATATCGAGACTGCAACAAGCTTCAGATGGCAAATAGATTTTATCTCAAGTCCCCTAAAAATGTCATGGGCTCGGCTCTTCCCGGAGGCGAGTTATTTGCGCCGCATCTACCCTCCTGCATGCGATGGTGGCCTATACAATAATATTAGGCCGGCGAATAGACACATGAGCGACTGCTAGTCCCAATAATGCAGTATACTGGTCGTGATTAGGTATGTCGTCTTCGGGAAACAACAAAGTCGCGATGCGGATGGAAGCTGGCTGGTCGGTTCTTGCCGGC
Organism: Cladosporium sp. SL-16; assembly: GCA_002921095.1. Lineage (NCBI taxonomy): Eukaryota > Fungi > Ascomycota > Dothideomycetes > Cladosporiales > Cladosporiaceae > Cladosporium > Cladosporium sp. SL-16. The sequence goes on from PEGC01000023.1 coordinate 22,818, forward strand.
GCAGATGCCGGCGAGCGATGGTGGATCGGCAGCGTCGGTGTCCGTTGGTTCAAACGAACGGTGCCTTTCTCGGGTCTCTGGAGCGCGCCAACAAAGGACACTTGCGCATCGTGTCAGGTCGCGTGAGAGGAGACGGAAACAGCCTCTCGAACGATAGACGAGCGTAGAGAAGGTCATCACCCCGCCTAGGCGAGAGATCGACCCAGCCCTGGTCCTCTGCCACCTCCCAACAGACTCCCTTGCATCTATTCCTCTCGCGCCTCTCTCTTCGCCATGTCCTCCGCCAACGATGTGAAACTGCCTCGCGAACCCAAGTTTCCCACGCACAATGCCCCGCGAGTGTGGTTTGTCACCTGCGCAAACGGCCCAGTGGGCATCTCGCTTTGTACCCATCTACTGGCGCATGGAGACTACGTGACTGCTGGTGTATTGCCAGTTGAGTTCGAGAAGCAAGAGGATAGGAGCGCGGATTTCAAGGACTTTCTGGAGGAAGTGGGCACACATCAGGATAAAGAGACATGGCGCGCTCGTCTGAGGGTGGTTGCGCTGGACGTGCGTATCATGGGCCAGTGTCAATCTGCTGTCGCTGAAGCCGTGCAGAGCTTCGGACGGATTGACATCCTGTTCTGCTGCCATTCTGAGGTTGTGGTGGGCACTGTAGAGGAGCTGAGCCAGAGTCCGAGGACCTTGACACTGGTGCAGGACCAATTCGAGACGAACTTCTTCGGGCCCGTCAACATTATAAAGGCAACCTTGCCTGTGTTCCGGAGCAAGAAGAATGGTCATATCGTGGTCTTGACTGCAATCAGTGGACACTTGGGTACACCTGGCTTGAGCATGTACTGCGCAAGCCAGTGGGCGATTGAAGGATACTGTGACAGCTTGGCCTACGAGATTGCACCATTCAACATCAGGATGACCATTGTGCAACCAAACATTGAGATCAACATCCTGACACATAAGATCACGAGCGCACCACCAATGCAAGCATACGCTGAGGAGAACAACCCTGCACCGTTGTCGAGAAATATACTGTCGAGCTTGCTGGACCGTCTTGAAGGAAGCGCTGAGCCCACCACCGGCGACCAACTTCACAGTAACGAAGTCACCAGTCTGTACCCGCCCTTGAGCAAAACAATGAAGGAGCGCCTAGTCGCCGAAACGGTCCATGCAGTAGCTGCCATTGGAGGGCACGACAATCCTCCCGCAAGGCATATCGTTGGGTCCGAAGGAGTCGCCTCGGTCAAGGAGAAGCTTAAGACGGTCAGCGAAGAACTGGAAGACTTTGTTGAGTGTAGCAGTGCTGCAGACATCGAGCGGACGGCAGAGACTCCTCAACCATCGGCATTCTGACCGAACGCCCTTTAGGGATAAAGAGTGTTCCGCAGATACAGCTTCACAGCACGGGCGCCGGATGAGTGCTCTTTGGCGAAAGGCTAATGTAGGACCGATTACGCACGCTAGAGGCCCACCGTCATCGTACAGGAAAGGCTTCAAGTCGTTTTGGCTCGACGCTGCTCGAGGGCTGCACCCTCGCCCTCGCTTCCCCGCATGCTCTGCAACTAGCTGCACGTTGGAACGGCCCAAGGCCGGGGACGCTCAGGTCATCTCTCGTCAACCAGCACGCGTGCTTCTCTTTCTTGAGCTCCTGCAACAAACCTAAGCGACACGCCACTCAATATACTGGAATGCTTTCGGTCGTACTTGGAAACGGCCACCTGCGGCCCTAGGGTCTTGCCGCGTCGTGCGACTAGCCAGCGCAGTACATACCACACCATCCGAGAGCTCCCCCAGCCCAGCCTTGCTCGAACAGGACGAGGTGCACTCGTCTCTACTTTGCTGCATGTCACCCGAGATGGCGAAAGAGATGCCGTCGCATACTCATCAGAAAAGTAATGGTACCGTCTCGCCACCGACCGCCAAGTCAGCTCTGCGCCGAGCATGCGACTGCTGCCGGAAGCGCAAGGTCAAATGCGACGGCAAAGAAGCTTGCGGGCCTTGCAAGAAAGCATCCATCAGATGCGCCTACCTACAACAACCGAAGAAGAAGGGGCCAAAAGGATTACGAAGTGCTAAAGTGCTGCATGAGTTGCGAAAGATCGATGACTCGGCCAGCGGAACATCGACGAGCCCGCTAGGTCTTGAGCAGAATGGACACTTTAACGGATGGGCATGGGGACCGCAAGGTAATGGATGTGCACCTGCCTCCATAAGCTATCAGGGACATCACATGCCTCCACCGACAGGTCTACCACATGGACTGCTGACGAGCATGCCGCAACATCATGCCTTTACTAGCCCGATCGAGCAGCCCGCGATGCAGAATCCCCAGCAGGTGCCCTTCCAACAGCCATACTTCCCACAAGCTCCAGGCTATCAGCCAGACTCAGGTCCAGGATGGTCTTACCAAGAACCCATGTCTGCAACCAGTGACACTGTACCTTCGATCTCTTCACCGAACAGCTCCGACCGCCACTACCAACCCTCCAGAATACACAACGAAGCTTTTCACGACTATGTGGTGCTTTTCTTTACTCACATGTTCCCGATCATGCCAATCATTCCGCAAAACGTCTATCTTAACCCCAACCTCTTTGTCAACTCTACGCCCATGAGTCCGGCTCTTTATTGCTTCTTGTGCGCCTTATGTGCAACGACTATCATTCAATTGGATGCATCTATACCCACTCCGCCTACTCTTCGCCCTGGCAAGGCCATGGACGACGTTTTCGCTGAGGAGTGCATTCGCGAGCGCAGAGATTACGACTATATGACGACTTCGACACTCTCGGTTATGACCTCATTCTTCCTATTTTGTTATCACGGCAATCACGAACGACATGAACGAGCTTGGTACTACTTGCAGGAAAGCATCACTATGTCGGAGAATCTGAATCTTGATGATGAGGAAGCTTACTCGAAACTCGACTCGGTCGAAGCGCAGTGGCGCAGAAGGTTGTATTGGCTGCTCTTCATCACAGAACGAGCGTACGCTGTCCAACGACGCAAGCGGACTCGTCTGACCCCAAGCGTAGACTTGCCGACCGTTTTCGAAAGTGAAGACGGAAAGCTGCTGAACGGCTTCGTCAACTTGGCAAATCTATTTAGTGCTGTAGACGATAGCTTCGTGAGTGCCTGGCGTGGCTCGCGGAGACAGAGTTTGTGCAACGAAGCTTGGTTGATGAAGACGCAGAGAGAACTTGACGCTACTGCCCGGGTGATGGGAGAGCTGTCAGAGACTCAACACCTGGACATATCTGTTACCAGAGAGTGGCTGCACGTACTTGCCTGGCAGATGGGAGTAAGTAACGGCTTGATATGGGGCCAAGGCGAAGGCGGAATGAGATTGGACTATCCGATCGAGCTTGCAAAGAAAGTGGTAGAGATTACGGCCAGCGCAACGTCCGAGGCGTTGGATTCGCATGGCATTGGCATGGTAAGCTCTCCACGTTTCGCTTTCATTCGTTGCAACCCATATGCTTATCATCCATCAACCACAGGAACAGAAACTTTCCGACATAGCCGGCTGCCTTGCCGACGTCCTCAAATGCACCGCAGGCGACACCTCCCCATCCCACTACGAAGGCAAGCAATACCTCAGCATCCTCCTGCAACGCCTGTCCAACATCCGCGGCAAGGAATCCCACTACCTCCGCCCTCTCATGGCCAAGATGGAAGGCCTCGTCGGCTTCGAGATGAACCAATCACTGCCACTGCCCACTGAGCCGTTGGCCATGCCGACCTTGAACATCCCTATGAGTAACGGCATACCCTCAGGTGCTACGAATGGATTCCCCATGGGTCCACGCGGTTTGAGTGTCAGTCAGAATGGCATGGACATGCTGAGGAGCTTGAGCATTGGTGGTGGCTTCATGTTCCAACAGCATCCTGAATCCGATGTTATGTGGGAGCGCAGGCCGAGTGGGCGGGTCTATAGTGAAGAAGAAACGAGCTGGATGATGGAAGACCGGGCTTCTTGAGACTGATGAGACGGAAGGTCGGGAGCTGACTTGATGATTGTCTTACTTGCTAGCGTTCTGCGAATCTTTACCTTTCGGTTCTTTTGTATGGTCATTGAAGATACCCATTGCGAGATTCCGCTTCACTTAGTTGTCTTTCTCATGAAGTGCACAGTTCTTACGCATAGTTTTTGATCCGTGTGCAGCCGACTTCAATTGAGACGCCCGTTGTGAAGAATAACAGACTCCAGATTTCCAAATCTATAGGGGGTATCATTGTACGAAAACAGCCAAACCACTCTCTACCAGCACCAAAACACTCCCTCACACACACATCCTCATCATTCCTCACGCAGGCCCAGGCGTCGGCCCAGGCGTGACCGCTGGCGTCGCCGCTGGCGTGCCCCCCACAGGAGACATCGGTGGACTCTGCGCATCGTGCTTACTCTTCCTCCTCTTCTTCTTCTCCTTCGGCTTCTTGATCACCCTCCCAGGCGTTGTCGGGCTCGTGGCTATCGGCGTGGCAGGCTTGCTCGCCGCTTCTGCCGCTGCTGCCAGAGCAGCTGCGATGGCTTCCTCTTTTGCTTTCGCGGCTGCTTCGCTGTCTGCTTTGCGCTTTTTGGCGGCTGCTGTGGAGGAGGCGAAGGTCAGATTGCCGGGCTCGCCTTGCAAGGGGTTTTCGTCTGTGAAGGGATCGTCGGCGTAGGTGAAGGATTGGACTAGGGATTCGCGGAGGAGGCGGTTGGTGAGGGCGTCTGAGGAAGCGGTGGAGGTTGTTACGCCGGCTGGCATGACGGAGCCGCCGCGGAAGTCGTTGGCTATGCTGCCTTCGCGCGAGCCGGAGGGCGTGCTACCTGCGGTGGAGCCAGAGGTTGCTGGGTGTTTTCCTCCTGCTGTTGCGGAAGAGGTCGTTGGGTAGGTATGGCCGGTTGTGGGTGACCAACGCGGCAGAGTGGCAGCCTGTGTGAAGCACTTCTTCAGAGCTGTTGAAGCAGAGAGCAGTCTCGTGCCCAAGATGTCGCCCACGCTCGGCGCCTGGTAGACGTTCTCGCCGACAATGTAGTATGTCGCGAGCGTTTCCAAATTGTCCTTTCCGTTCGGTGGCGCACCTTTTGTGCGCTCCTGCTTCCTAATAACCCACACACCACCCTTCGTCGGCTTCCCTTCCTTGTCAAACTCCATGCCCTCGCCCTCGACAATCATGTACTCTTGCCCACTGCGATTGGTGAGCTCCGCCTCGACCTTGTTGCGATCGTGCATGTTCAGCCAAGCCCATTGATCTTGCCGGGCTTGCTGGACCAGAAGGCCGTTCTTGGTGGTCCAGTCGAAGAAAGGCGAGTCGGCAAAGTAGGGGTGTAGCATGTTCTCGCTCATGAATGGGAAGCGGAATTGTGAGTTGTCGAGCTGGCCCATGTACCAGACATTTTGCATATGTTCCTGGTAGACGCGCTCATCGAGCGGCGTGTTATCTTGCGCCATGGTTGTGGTTGTTGGTGGTGTTTGTTGCCCTTTGGTCGTAGGCGCAAGAGTGTTGTGTTGTGAGCGAGAGCTTGACTTGAAGATCGATAGCTTGGAGGAAGTCAGGGTCTAGGAAGCAGCAACAGAGGCTTGTCTTCGCCGATATTCACTTCACATGTCCTAGCTACATGTATTAAGTGAAGGTACATAATACAATTGCCCTCGTGCCTAATTTTCTGTCAGACACAGAAGTTCGGTTGCAACGAGTCTCTCGATCACACACCGCGGAGCCATTTCCTGGAACATCTCACAAACCGCCCCACCTACCTACCGCTCTCTCCGGTGCCGTGACTTCATCTCAGGTCATCGTTGTGTTCCTCCTTCAGTGACGCGCATCATTGAGCGAGGACGTCGATTATGTGGAAATCTAATCGAAGGAGCCGGAAGATGCTCCCTCGGAACCCAACAGTACAAATACCCCCGTCTGACCTCTCCATCCGGTCTCTGTTTCAACTCACACCTCAATCAATCTACAAATCAACGCCTCAACCAACAATAACAACAACAATAACTTCAACTTCACATATCACCAATCATGTCTGGTAAGCTGCTCTTGCCCTAGCTCACTCCAATCAGCCATCACAACTAACACCCACCTCCCAGACAACGCCAACCAGCAGAAGACCGCCAAGGACGTCGCCGGCCGCGAGAACAAGGGCATGGGCATGGCCGACAAGCTCGCCGGTGCTGTCAAGGACCCCATCAACCAGACCCTCGGTGGCAACAACCAGAAGTCAAAGGGCGAGGCTGCGGAGCAAAACGATACCAAGGGCGAGAGCATCCCTGGCAGCTCTATTCCGGGCAAGAACTACTAGGGTATATGTAGCTTTACTGTAACGATGTCATGAACTATTCGAATTGGAACTATGAAGGTGGTGATGTTATTGTTGTGCTTCTGACTGTTGGTGATTGCATTTATGCGCGGAACATCTTCTCATGTTGTGATTGATTAGATCAATGTAAAAGTAGGTTGGGTACAAGCAATCCATGAATTGATGCTTCCATCCTCAATCGCTTGTCATCACTTTGGAGCTTTCATCGTGTTGAAAGTGCTTGGCCGTTACATTGATCATTGGTCACGCTCGTCCAGGACATTCAGGAAGATTCTGATTCTGAAGAAGCTCATAACAGAAATAAAATTGATTATGCTTACAAGAATCCTATGATCGCTACACAAATGGGGATATGGACGCAAACATTACTGCGATATGCAAGAAGAACCCCAACGCCATGCCGGAAGTACCCAACAGCCTGTTCCTGCATATACCTCATGCGTTGTTGTCCTCCACAGCAGTGTCCTCAGACTCGCTCTGCTTGTACTCCGGCACATCGCTCATGCTCGAATCGCTACCGTTGTTCTCCGCCTTGATCTCAAGCTTGATCTCGCGCCTGAGCTCGTCCTCTTGTGGGATAGGCACTTGCGGCGGCTTGCGCGCATCCGGGACGATGGACGCGTCGATCTTCCACTTTTGCATCGACAGGAGGATATCGACAGCCAGCTGTGCGCCGTCGCGACGCATGGCGCGCTCCCAGTGAGGAGGAAGGCCCTCTCCGAGAACGAACATGCGCGCTGCGCAGCTGATCATGAGCTCGCGCATAGGGGATTCGGGCGCGGTATTGGCGTAGATGTACTGCACGCGGCGAAGGCCGGGCCAGGAGTCTGTGTCGTGGTACCAGGCACGCACAGTGTTCATAACGTCGAGCTTCAGCTTGTTGATTTCCCACTTCTCGCCCATGAGATACAGGTCAAGCAGCTGGCCAAGGTCCTTCTCTTCGTTGGCTGGAGGAACGGTGTCGGCGTAGAGCCAGGCGACGAATAGCCTGAAAGGGTAGTCCTCCTCGTCGGGAAGGCCGAAGTACTCGTTGCGGCGACCATTCTTGCCTGCGAGGGCCTTCTTGAAGAACTTGGAACGATGGGTCAGGAGCTTCTCGTGGAGGACCCAGCGTGTGTTGTCGAGTCCGACATAAATGTCAACCAAGTCATGAGAGAGGAGCCTGCGTATGTTGGTTAGAGCTGGAAACTTTTGGTACTCAGGAGAGCTGTGGCACATACTCATGGAGCTCTTTTTGTCTGGGGGGTAGAGCGGCCATTGTGTGTGAGGATAGAGTGTCTAGTTGGTAAGATGGTTTGCGAAAGGAATGATCAATCAACAATCCAAGAAATGTTTGAGGCCCAGGGTTTGGAAGGTTTGAATGTCTCAAACTACGGTAGGTCCAAACGGTTTGCGAGTATAACCAGGAGAGAACCACGCGAGGGAAGGGTGTGGCTGATACTTGAGGTGGCAGCTCTTCTTCTCCATCGGGCGCCAGCACCCGCACGGAGGAGGCTGGTGGTTACTTGGTTGTGTTACTGCAGCTGGCGCTAAGGCGATACGTCACTGGGATCGTGCTTTTCGTCGGCGATCGAAGATGGAGCACGCTCAAAGGAGCCTAGGGCATTGGAGGATCTTGGTGTGGCTGCTTATAGGCAATTCTGACGTAGGGGGTTCGAGTTTGGCATGTCTGTCTGTGCCACATGTGATATTGGACGCGAGAGCCAGCATATTAATGCATGTTCGTTCAGGCAGCAAGACCGTTACAGTAACACACCAAGTATGGACGTGTCTGTAGTCTGACCGTCTCCAAGGGGTACTGAGGGATTGCAAAGCACGCCAAGGTGTTGGCGAGGTTTCGGTTACAAATGGCCACACCTCAATAAATGCACCAATAATGCCAGAGACAAACCATGTCAAGTAGTAATGGGCCGTGCTTGTTTCATGCTTCGGCCCATGCGGCGGCTGTATAGTTGGAATGGCAAGACGAAAAGATTCCTGGATGATGATATTCTGACGGAGTCGTGTGTCCTTGTTGCGAAAAGATCTAGAGGCGACTTTCTGGGCTTTCGAAAACCAGGCGTTTGCTGGTGCGTTCAGAGTGTCCTATGGCAAGTGCTTCGACCATGTGTTTGAAGCTACAAACGAAGATCACAGTATTTCGGGACGTGTCGTGGATGTTGATGAGGTGGAACAAGGAAAGCGCGAAGCAGCACTTCGGAGCATCGTGAAATTTGCCCGAGCTTGAAGGTGAAATGGATGAGTAAAGAGCTCACCCAGACCATATTTGCGTTCGCCACACGCGCAACAATTTTGCACGTAAAATACAGGTAAATACAGAAGAACACTACGAGTATATTTACACGACATCGAGCGAAGACTGCTGTTGCAGCAACCCCTCAGCCATGCACGAGATCATCACACTCCAGTTCGGCCAACAAGCCAACTATCTCGGCACACACTACTGGAATACTCAAGAGTCCTACTTCACATATTCCGACAACCCCACAGAGGAAGTATCTCCCGTAAGCCATGACATCTCCTTCCGGCCTGGGATCGCGCCCGATGGGTCCGATACATACACACCACGCGCACTGCTTTACGACTTAAAAGGCGGTTTTGGCACCTTGAGACGCGAGAACGCCTTGTACGAAATCCAACAAGAAGTCGACCCACTGCAGCAGAACCCATGGGGTAGACCAGCGACAGAGATGCGGTTGCCCCGAATTGAACCTAGCCCGTACCAGCAGGCTCTGGATGCTGGCTCTGAGTTGCCAGCTTTGAGCACTGAAAGTGTGAGATACTGGTCAGACTACAACCATGTCTTCTACCACCCCAAGAGCATCGTGCAACTCAACGAGTACGAGGTCAACAGTTCGCTGATGCCTTTCGAGCGATATGCGACTGGCGAGGAACTATTTGCGAGCCTGGACCGCGAGCATGACCTGCTGGATCGAGATCTCAGGCCCTTCCTTGAAGAATGTGACCATTTCCAAGGCCTCCAGATCTTCTCCAGCACAGATGATGCCTGGGGAGGGTTCACTGCGCGGTACCTGGAGCGTGTTGGGGATGAGCTTGGAAAGTGCTCGCGATGGGTCTTCGCGCTTGAAGAGGGCAAGCAAGTCTCACGAGAAAGACGACTGATCCAACTATCGAACGCAGCACAGTCAATGCACTCAGTAGTGCCTCATTCGAGTCTATACATACCACTCTCGACGCTGCCTGGCCATCTGCCCTCCAACATCACAGTAGACTCGAGCAGTCGCTGGCACACATCAGCGTTGCAAGCAGCCATCGTGGAGTCTCTCACTTTACCGGCACGACTCAAAGACGACGCGCAAGGTAGAGCACGTTTGGGTGAACTTGAGATGACTTTGGGCGGCGATGGTCGACGTCCCATTGTTGACGCCACTCTTACCGTCGATGATCCCGCCAACTTGAGCGGTGATACCCCTGCCAGCAAGACATACGATGCAAGACTATCAAATGGAGCTACAAATGGCATAGATCACGAGAGTAAAGCTTCCGACATCAGCTTCCTACCAGACGTTCCACGTCCTGCAGGTCGACGAGGTCCCACTCCCCGAAACAAGATCTTCACCAGAACTGAGTGTTCTCGAGGCCCGTGGAACTCAACGCTAGAAATTCAAGAAGCAAATTTGACTTCGCGCGATCGGTATGTTGCTGGCGCTCGACGCACCATCCGTCAGACACCCCTGCTCTACCCGGTTCTATCTTCAGCTCCAAAAATCTTCCAATTCTCTGGAAACCTCGAAAAGATTGCCGTGACGGCTTCCCTGGCAACCTCTACCAGGATGGCGAGACACGTACGAGATATGTCTGGCTTCGCAAGGCTGTCGTACGGAGTTGACGAGCGAGAGGCTGTACATGATGGACTTGCTACCATGGCAGAGGAGTACGAGGAAGGCTTCAGTGATCTGAGCAGTGAGGAGAGTGATGGAGAGTAGGTAAGGGATGCAAATGAAGCTCAATAGTAAGTACTCGAATCGAACCAAGAGAAAAGAAAAGAACCCTCTCCAATGTGTGCTACATGCGATACGGAAAGCACACGCTTCGCTCGAATGTGTCGTAGGATCCCACCAATGCCAGCCGCAGTTGCAGCGTCACACTTAACCACTCTGTTTCTTCAAACCAACGCACATCTTACATCATGAATCCCCAGTGCTGCTCACTGCAGAATACCTTCGATGTCGATGCCGAGATCCTTCATCGTTCCCGCGAACACGACCACCTGCTTCGTGCTCGTGAAAGTGAGTTGGCCTGTTCCCAACAGCATCATGCGCATCTGCCTGAGCTGAGCCACACGCATGTTCTCGAGATCGGTCAGGATCGCCTCCTGCTCCGAGATTGCGTCCGCGAGCGCCTGATCGTAGACAACGCGACGGTGAGAGGTGCCGAAACCCGCGCGGCCACGAGCCCTACCATGGCATACCTCGTCGCGCAGTTTGGACAGAGCCTCGGACAGCGACTCGAGTGATTCACAGCGGTTCAGTCTGGCGAGCACGGCGAAGCGTGCTGGCAGTGTAGTCAAGAGGTGATGGAGGGCCATGGCTTTGATGGTTTCGACGTCCACTCCGCGGGCGTGGGCTTGGGTGGTGATGGTGGTGTAGCGTTTGCTTTGAACGCTGGTGCAGTGGTTTGCCCAGGCTGCGGCTTCTTCGGTGAGGGTGGTGGTGATCTTGGGGATGAGGGCGATGGCTTCAGCATCGGAGAGCTTGTTGATACGGTCGAGAATGGTAGTTTTGAACAGCTCCTCGGGTTGGAGGGTGAAGATACCATCGAGGGAGGACATGGTTGCTAGTGGTGTTGGAGTGAGTTGTGGTTGATGTAGATAGACTCTTGGTGTGTGGTTGATGGTTTTGGAGTGTGCGTTGTCGTTGGTATTGTGGGTGTGCTGTCAGTGCTGACGGAGAGAGCAAACGCACGACAAACAAATGGAAGGGCGAAGAAACGTTCACGTGAACGGCTTGGCGCCTATCACATTTCACTTACCAATTGAGGTGGAAACCTCTTTCTCTTTACTTTAACGTAGCCGGACCAGTTCGTGCTGCTACCATCATCGTCAGAACAATGCAAGAATCACATGTCTCTGGGATGTCTAGAGCTGTGTGAACATTTAGTTCTCTATGCCGTCAACATTGTCTGCGTAAGTGAACGTAATGCTAGATCACACTATCTGATGAGTACCTAGAGGTACGTAGGCTCTGTCAATTGTATCACGTGGAATACGCCGGAGTGAACTCTCGAGCCCAGGTGTAAGCTAGGTGGAAGGAACATGTTGAACGGCTCTCGGACATACAATATATGTTATCACGTCGTCGCGACCTTCGCGTGGGCCAGCCATGTCGCATTCCATTAGTCTTCGCTGCATCAGGTCATTCTTTGATTGATGATTCGTACGGCTGCTGTATCGTTCCAAAAGACAACACTGCTTCTGCCTGCACACATTCGTATGCATGAATATCTGGCAAAAGATACATATGTTTACCTTAATGTTGGAAAAAAAGATCACGTCGACGACATGAGGTTCATTGAATGTGTGTAGGGTTAGGGCTAATTGCCGATCTCTCCTTCCGATTCCGACTGTATGACTTTCACATGGGATTTGGTAATAATTTATTCTCACAAAATCCACTCATCTTCCTTATCTTAATTACATATGCTGCGCCAACCATTCTCAAAAAGTGCATATACCCTCAGCAATACAATCAGAGCCACCCATTCGAGTTCTCTAACCCACACCATCTTGCGACACCAATCAACCACAATGGCTCCCAAACTGCGCGGCCGCGCATTCTACGAGTCCCTCGGCTCGCCCAAATACATCGTCGCGCCCATGGTCGACCAAAGCGAATTCGCCTGGCGACTGCTCACACGGTCTTTTCTACCAGCCGAATTGCGCACTTCGATCCTCGCATACTCGCCCATGCTGCACGCCAAATTGTTCTCAGAAAAAGCCGCCTACAGGAGCGAACACTTCAAGCCACTCAAGAACCCTGTCGTCCTGCCGACACCGGATGATAAGGAGCAGCAGAAGGCATTGAGCGAGACTGCGGAACCACACTTGGACGGCAACCCTCAGATCGATCGTCCGCTGTTCGTGCAGTTTTGCGCAAATGATCCGGAAGCGCTGCTGGCGGCGGCGAAGATCGTGCAACCGTATTGCGATGCGGTGGACTTGAACTTGGGATGTCCGCAGGGAATCGCTAAGAGGGGAAACTACGGAGCGTTCTTGCAGGAGGATCAGGACCTGATCTATCGGTTGATCAACAAGCTGCATCTGAACTTGGATGTCCCGGTCACGGCGAAGATGAGAGTGTTGGACACAAAGGAGAAGACGTTGGAGTACGCGAAGATGATCCTCAGCGCTGGCGCGAGTATCTTGACAGTTCATGGAAGGCAGCGCGATCAGAAGGGGCACTGGACGGGACTTGCGGACTGGAAGATTATCAGGTACCTGCGCGACAACTTGCCGAAGGAGACGGTCATGTTTGCGAACGGTAACATCCTGCAGTACGGCGATTTGCAGAAGTGCCTCGACGCAACAGGTGTTGACGGTATCATGAGCGCTGAAGGCAACCTCTACGATCCGTCCATCTTCGCACCACCGCCACCTGTGGGCGAGGACGGCAGGGAATACTGGCGAGGTCGCAACGGTCTTGGTGGCTACCGCGCAGACGCAGTCCTCCGTCGATACCTCGACATCATCTACAGGCACGTCTTGAACCAGGAGCCTCCAGCACGCGCACCATTATTCTTGCCTTCGGATCCGACTCCTGCGGCATCACCTGCCCTTGAAGCAGCCACCGCCAAAGACAACGACTCCGAAAAACGCAAAGCCGAATCAGCATCTGACGATACCCCTGCCTCGAAGAAGCAAAAGCGCACCCAACCATCAAAACCCGCACGCGACACAAACCTGACAGCCACCCAAGCGCATCTCTTCCATATGCTGCGCGCACTGGTCTCCACTCACACGCACGTCCGCGATGCACTAGCACGCTGTAAAGGTGGCGACATGGCAGCCTACGAAAACGTACTCTCTCTCGTCGAAACCGTGGTGCGGGAAGGCATTCTCGCCTACGAGCAAGACCCGTCCGCATACGAGACCGCCGAAGCCGAAGCGCTTGTAGATGTCACCCCTGAGGAAGAAGCATTGAGCAGCGACGGAGCGGTCAAGCGCTGCAAGCGTCCCTTCTGGGTCTGCCAGTCGCACGTGCGCCCTCTGCCCAAAGAGGCTATGGAGAAGGGCAGCATCCAGCTGAGCAAGAAGGAGAAAGCCAAATTGGCGGCGGCTGGCGATGTCGGTCTGCCTGCTGGAGGGTCGACGGAGGAGGTCAAGATCACTAGCGACGAGCAGAAGAAGCCAGACGAGGCTGCAGAGAAGGTGGAAGTGCCCAAGGAGGGCATGGTGTGTGGCTGAGCAAGCAGCATCTTGTGTATCGAGGTCATGTGAATACGAAGATCAACTGTGAGTAAAAGTAACAATCTGGCTGCCTAGAGTCTGCAAACAGGCCAGACCAGATCTCCTCAGATCGGATCTCCAAGTCTCGCATGAGTGCTGTCCAAGTACTGTGGCTCATCTATCAAGGCGTGGATGTTTTGATCTGACATGCACGATTGCTCTCAGCAGAGAGAATGGATGTCACGTCTGAAGTCTCTCCCAACCACGGACAAGCAATCGCTCTTCTATCCGGTAACTACATGTAACTTACATGTAACTTACATGTAACTTACATGTAACTTACATGTATAGTCCAGACAATCCATTCTCATCCCCCCAACAACAATGAGATTCACACGGCACCCCGCTATCTTACTTACATCTTACACGCATCTCAGCTCCGCCCCCATCACATCCTGCATCGCGCTTTGCAGTGGCAGTGGAACCGGCCAGCTAGCCTGCAGGAACACAGCGCCGTAGATCATGCGGGAAAAGCGCAGTAGTCGTGGTAACTAGTATCTAGTATCTTGTACACGTATGTACTGTAGCCACAATGCGGATCTCCACGACCAGGAATAGCACGCACGCTACACTACTGTACTAGGAACTTAGGTACGTACGCATCTACCGTGGCTGAGGCCAGCCTCTATCAGAATGGGCTGATGTAGTTAGGGTTCGGCAATAATCGTCAAACACAGATGCAGCTCGATAACAATGGGCGCAGCTGGGGAGATTCGTGTACGTGTGTTGCAGATGAGGGCAAGTTAGGATGGTGCGGTTCTATGTGATCCATCGTGCTATCAGCGTGAATCAAGCGTAGACAAGCAAGTCTGTCGAACCAGTGGTTGAAAGTGCCATTTACGAAAGTGGCGCAAACATTGGAAGGTCTAGAACTGTGAAGACGTGCGCGCCGGAAGTCGGAACTTCTTCTCAAACCTACCGCCTACAATTCGCACAGCAAAGCGTTGTAGGGTTTCGGATTGCAGGCCTCGTTCTCTGCCTTGCTGTTTGCAGTAGGCGTGCGTATTCGGAACTGCGTGCCAGAGTACCAGAGATCCGTACGTACCCTAAGGTGGGAAAAAGGTACTTCCCGTACAAACGTCCGGGTGTAGCGGCACTGCCCTGCAGAAGAAGCATAGCGTACGTATACGCAAGGCGGCGCATGGGAACTTGGACGGCAATCTGGAGAATGTGGCGCTTTGCTTGCTAGCTGAGTCTGGCAAGTCTGATAGTGTTGGTGAGTTTAAGATTCAATTGTTCGTGAAGGCTAAGCTTGGTTCTTGGTCGCATGCCTGCGTAAGGCTGAGAATCCGAGGTCCGGCAGTTAGTTTGGGGGTTTGGGTTCGGAGAGAGAGAGGGAGAAAGGCAAGTAACATGTATTTGGAGGTGTTGAGGCATAAACATGCAACCAGTTCTGTAATTAGGAATGATACAAGTTGTGAGATCATACCAAGAATGTAAGGCGGACGGCAGCGTGGTGATGTGTACATTCTCTTGGGGCCAAGGGTGGGGAGGCACGTCGCTGTCCGGAAAGACCGATGGCCGACTCTTTAGCTGTGTATGATCAAAACATCTGACTGCGTTGATGTAGTAAGACGACGCTCCTGCGCGCGCGAGCCCAATGGGATTGTGGTACTTGTAGTGCTATGGTAGTGCGAAAAGCGGAATCGTCGCGGGACAAATGTGCTACAAACATCTGGTCGGGACCACGTTGCGAAACATACGCAACAATGGTAGATCGCTCCACCCGGAAGTATCAGGATCTTCAAGAAAACCAGCATCTATAATACGGTCTGGAACATAGCGACAGGGAACACCAATAAGTCTCAAACATCGAGAAGCGTGAAGGCAGCGAATGAGACAAGCAATCCCGCAGTTGCTGATGATCACTGGTCAAGGTGTTTTGACCGGCATACTCGTTTCAGGACAGGGCTTTTCAAATGTTTTGCTGAGGCATCCACCGCATCCTTGACGCTTTACGAAGTCGTGCATACAGCCACCAAAGCTTGATTCGTTATTGGTGAACAGAGAGAGATCTTCAGGAACATGCGAGCCAGACTGGAGAAAGCTCGTGATCGCAAAGCAACGAGTTCTGGCTGGAATTGTCATCAACCAGTGACCAACTGCCTTGTTTGTTCACACATTCTTCCAGAGTTCTAGCGGACCGAGATGGCACCGAAGTCAGTCTGAGGCTGTGAGCACTACTGAGGCAGCAAATTGCGATGTAGCCAACGTGAACCGGTGCAACCGCGCGGACCGCAGCTGGCACCGGCACAGAGTGAGTTCAGGCCCGCGGGAAAACGGCGTGCGATACTTGCTCAGGGCAGAGAGAGAGAGGAGAGAAAGGGTCTGACAGGAAAAGCAGCACACTGGGCAGTGTTGGGCGTTGCTCAGAGATGAGGGAGTGTGCAGTGCGGATTGGCATGCTAGTGTAGAGGACAGTTCTTTAGAAGAATCGTTGCATGCAGGCATCACCACAACAAACAAAGATTGACACTACTTTTCCTGACCCCTCGTTGTGCCATGTGAGACATAGATACCGGTGGAGCGGGCAGCAGGATTGAAACCGGGGATGACGGCAGCAGCGAAAAGGTGCAGGAGGAGAGGAGTGAGCCTTTTCCCAGCATCGACGTCACGTGTTCCCACCTGTAGAGTGCAACGGCGATTAGACTCTCCGTGGCCGAGGAGGCTGTAGGTGGTGATTGGCGGATGCAAGAGACGGACGTTTCAAGTACGGCGTGCCCTGTCGGCAGCTGAAGTGGGTTTTGGTCGTTGGATGAGGACGATGATGCACGCTGGCCACTGCGCCCCCTTGACTTGGCACAGACCTGGCGAGCGAGGGAGCGAGCGAGCCATTCATGGGCAGGCTTGCAGGCTTGCCGCAGGAGCGCCGGCCGTATTCGCTGCCACCACAGTCCACACACCAAGTCGACTCTCGCTCTCTCCGCATCTCGCTGCCTCCAGTCTCCAGTCTGTTCCATCCACATCCACTACTCCAGCAACACCCACACTCTCGCAACACCAACACTACCACCACAACCACCAGCAGCACTGCCATTCGCTCACATACGCATCAATCATCTGAACTGCATAAGTGACCACCGCCAAACCACTTCAGTCCCATCGACTTGCATCCCCCCGGCGCATCCGTGACGCCTCTTGCATCGACCGTCGCATTCACTCTCCCGACCGCGCGACCGCCCACCAAGGCATTCGCATTTCTCACTAAATTCACATTCATCACATGGACGCTCGACAATACGCCCCAATGAGTAGCAGACCTGTCCTCAAGACCGAGAACTTCGACATGGAATCCTTCTTCGACTTCAACCAGGGCGGCACCCAGCCCTCGCCCATCAACCCTTCCACATCACGCCCTGATGCCACGCCGCAGGCGGCTGGCCAGGACTGGAACTCACTCTCACCCTTCGACCAACCCGAGGAGCGCCAGGTCTTCAATGGACCCAGCCACGACTACACCCAGTACAAGCAACAGGTCGGCCTCCCTCTCGGAAGCATCCACAGCATGCCTATGCAGCCCCAAATGATGGACGGCTTCAACTCTGGCATCGACATGAACATGGACGGTGGCTTCGGCAACGGCTGGTCTTCCGGCATTGACATGGACGCTGAGATGGGCATGGACTTCAACCAACCTCAGCAGGCCGCCATGCCGCCACCCATGTTTTTCCCTGCTGACGGCTCATCTGGCAACTTTGTCAACCCCACCACTCTTGGTGGCCAAGAAGAGGCCTCCAGCAGTGCCGGTCGCCTTTGGCCTGGCATGCACTCACAGCAGGCTCAGCAAATGGCCATGCAGAAGGCTGCTCAAACTCAAGCTATGCAGCAACGTCAAATGAGACTGCAGGCCCAGCAACAACAGTACCGCCAAGCCGCCAATGCAGCCCAAAGCCAAAGCCAAGGCTCGTCCTCTCAGCACCAAAGCCATGGCAATGGCAAGCGACCTTCACACGCCACCGAGCCTCATGTCGAAGAGTCCATCTCGCGTCTTCTTAACCAGATGCGTAACAACAGCTCAGCGTCTATTGATGATGACGGATCTCCTGACAACCTCCTACCTCAGATCGCCAGAATGAGGAAAGATGAGGAGGAGATGGACGAAGACGAGCGTCTCCTCGCTTCCGAAGAGGGCAAGAAGCTCTCAAGCAAAGAACGTCGCCAGCTCAGGAACAAGGTTTCTGCTCGTGCCTTCCGTTCAAGAAGAAAGGGTATGTCTAATATTATCTCATCATCTTTAGTACTATGCTAACATCAAAACAGAATACATTGGCCAGCTCGAAGGCGAGATTGCCCTCAAGACTCAAGAAGCCACCAACCTCCGCAGCGAGAACACCCGCATCTTGCAAGAGAACGAGCGCTACCGTGGCCTCCTCGAGACTCTGCTTCGCCACCCTGCCTTCACACCTTTCATCAACGACATCAGTGCCAACCCTGCTGCTCTTGACATTAGCCAGCTTCAGGAAAAGGCGTCCCAGTCCGCACCTGCCCCCACCCAGCAGCCTCAACAACAGCAGCAAGCACCCGTGCAGCCTCAACCTCAGCCAATCCAAGAAGACGTTAAGCCTGAGTTCATGAACTTCGACGCCTCTCAGCTCCAGATCCCTCAACAGCAAACTCAAGTAGCTCCTACTCAGCAGCAGCAACAGCAGCCGCAGCAGGGCAACCAACGTATCGGCCTTGCCATGATCCCGGAAAACGACTTCAGCAAGCTCAACATCAACGGCCTCCAACAACCTATGAACTTCAACTACCAGAGTGTCAACGCCTTCCCCATGACCAACATGCCTATGGGTCCCGATCCTGCTGACCTACTCGCCACCTCTTCTGCCTCTTCTGCTTTCACCAATGGTTCTCTTGACATGAATGTCCTGCTCGCAAGACTGGACAACTCAGCCAGGAAAATTACAGTATAAGCAGCAGGCATTAAGCCAGGCTTCGACCTTTCCATTGCCTCTCACAATCTCCTTTTGTTTTCTTCTTGTATGGACATACTGGGCTCAGCGCGAGCAACCAATGGCAAACGGACACGGGAAACCCCCCGACGGGAATTTTGGGACTGGAAATGGCGTTTTGTTAGACCTGCTCTCTCACCATCCAACAACGGATCTGCATGGGATTTTTCTTCTGTTTTGTGATTTTATCCACGTCTTTCCACAAGACACTATTGACAACTTAGCGAGTTTGGGAAACATGGGATCTTTTCATATTTCTTCTCATTTTTGTAGTCTTCTCTTTCTTATACTTAGGTAGAACGCAAAAGGAATGGCTGTTTTCAACCTGGGTCTTGACCTTCTCTCCTCAACACAGTGTAATGACTTCTTCTGTCTACACAACGTAATGGGCACCTAATCCTCGCCGTCATCGGTGGTTGAAAGGCTCGGCTATGTTCGGCGCACAGAAGTATGTAGATTAGAAATGTGATCTTCCAATATATCTGGTGCTTCAATTCGTTTTCACTATTGCGGTCTAGGCTGAGTTTCGCGTTTTGGTTCCCTCTTGGCTGTGGGTACATGTATCTTGATGATTGTTTTTAGGAGTACCCGGGACGTGGGTTAGTGTTATGGGGATATCAATATGATGGTAGGAGATAAGGTGTTTACTGGTTTGAGGAGGTGAGAGGGTTGTTCTTGCCTGGTCTGGGTGTAAGTAAACCTTATGTCTGCAACGAGCATGTTCCCATTTAGCAGGTATCTGTGATCAACCATCTCCATTACATGAAGCTCTGATCTTCTTCCCACCTAGGCTCATCGAGTTGCACACCATCCCACCACTTCCTCGCGAACGTCTTCACATCGATCGGCTTGATTTTAGGGAATACCTGATTGAGCTCGTCGCCCACAATCCCTTCCCCTCTCGCGAACGCCACGCGAACCTCATTGTAAAACCTCTTCCCCTCCACCTCTCTCGCCACCCTCTCCATCTCCTCCACACTATTCTCCCTGATCAAGAACTTCCTCCCCTGAACCTCCTCCAACACCCCAACCATCTCCCTCCAATCCATCAACTCTCCTCGCATCCCCAACTCCTCCGGCCACCTCTCCATCCCAAGCGCGGCCTCAACAAACCTAGCCACATCCCTGGTATCAGTAAACACCACCTTCCCCCTCCCATCACCGGGGAAATCCGCCGTCCCAGCTTTGACATTCACCACGAAATTCCACGGCCTCAAACCGCCCAACGCTTCTTCCTCGCCGGTGGCAGCTCCCTCCGCAGCTCCAACAGCAGTAACTCCTTTGGGAGTGCCAGTCGCCAACAACCCAAGAAACATCCCGCACGCAAACCGCGTGTACTCCATCCCGCTAGCAACAACAGCGTCCCAAACGTCCCGCTTCCCAGCGTACAACTCAAGTCCGTACCCGCCACCTCGCAACGCGAATTCAGACGGCGCGAAGCGCTGCACGCCGGCTTCGCGCGCGGCGGCTACGAGGGCGAGTTGGCTGTCGCGCAGCGCGGAGGCGGAGCCGCCGATGAAGGAGAGGACGGTGTGGACTCCCTGGAGGGCTTGGACGAGGGAGTTATGGGAAGTGTAGTCTACTTGGCGGACGGTGAGGCCGCGGGCGGTCCAGGCGGGTTGGGGGGTGCGGGAGAGGATGATGTAGGTGTTTGGGGTGGTGGAGGTGGAGACGAGGTGGCGGAGGATGGTGAGGCCGAGGCCGGACATGGCGCCTGCGAGAGCGACGACGGGCATTTTTTGATGGTTTGCTTTTTCTTTTTCTCAAGTTGAGTTGGGGGGTTTCTGGTTTGAGGATTTGTAGGCGGTGGTGGAGCGAGGAATGATCGATTGGTCGTGATGGAGGGCCCAGGTATGATGTTGCGACGAGGTGATCGATCGAATCCTATCGCAACGATGAGTAGTGAGATCCGAAGTTAGTAGGAATCAAGTCCTCGGATATACGGATGAATAGAAACAAAAAAGAAGAAGCAACCATTGTGATCCCATCCAACCCATTTATACCCATCCTCAAACCTGACCTGCCTGCCCACTTGGCACATTACAAATGCCACAGCACGCACCAACACATGCAAATCAATAACTCCTATCACCGCGGAATTGCAGGTCTGTGATTAGCATCAAACTACACTTTTTGGTGGTAGGATGTTGGTTCTCGCAGAGGGAAGCGGAGGATATATCGATCCGGTCGTGAGCAAGTTTCCCACGAGCCCGTGCTGATTGGTCCAAGTCGACGCATCGCATCACCTCCTCACTTTCATGTTCGTCCGGCATCGTGCATGCATGCAGTACGAGCTGACATCAACTCCTTCGGTAAATGAACAATATGGGACAGGAAGACAGGCAAAAGACGGCGGGATGGATTGCCACATGAGGCTAAGAACTATCAGTCCAAGGTAGGTTAACCAAGCAAGCCACAAGCGAGATTGTCGAGATCGTCCAGGTATCAACGCTTATATTTATCCAGACAAGTAATATGATCTGTCCAAACGATCAAGACGCAGGCATTGTTAGTTTAGTTTCCAAAAGTTGTGCAGTTGAGACGATGGGACGATACGATGAGGAAAAAAGGGACATGTTGGAATATGAGCCAAACACAGCGTGTTCCGAGTTTCTTCGTTGATGCCAGGGAAGAGTTCAATGGAAGCCTCTCAAGGCTAAAATAAAACCCCACTGTCGGCCTAGACATACAGTTCTTCCAAAACAGAATAAACAAAGCGAAAACAACCCCCAAATGCGCCTGATGCATAAGCCCGTGTCGTACACCTTCAAAATCGCCTTCAATAGAAAGGCCCCAGCCTAGAAAGGAATAGAAAAAGGTATCTGTCCAAAGCCCCACACCAAGCCTCGCTCATATCGCCTTTTTCGAAACGCCTTTTGAACGCCTTGCCGCATGCGAATTGGGTTGTTGTATGTACAAAGATTTTTCCGTCGTGCTTATGTTTCGTGACCTCCTCTTCATTCGTTTCGAACATGCGGCTTCTTCGACGCCACAGTGTTGTCGCCTCTAGGCGAAAGTCCGGTCCCGTCCATATGCTGCTGTGGTCGGAGACAACAAGCGCTCGACAATGTCTCGCAAGGCGATGCCCCGGAGATAGCAAGTCGCACGCTACTGCTGATCCCAAGGGCGACCCCGTTGGTGGCATATCCCACAGGTGCCCACCGGAGCTGCTTCGTATCCTCGGCACGCATGGTCTGGTCCAGTCTACGCCCTCAGCTTGCCGTTGCGGCCGTTCATCAAAGCTCGGCGTCCATCGCCAAAGCTGGTCCGCTTGTTCCCGCCGTCTTCCTCGTCCGAGTCTTCGGCAAGGTCGCCCAGGTTATTCGCTTCCACATCGTAGCTGTGCATCGTGTATTCCCCAGAAGTCGCGCGGCCCTTGGAATTGTTTACCACAGGACTGCGCATTCCCCACGAGTTGCTCCTCCTGTGGCCCTCATCGCCGCTCCGTCGGCTTTGCATGCTCAAACGAGTCTGCAAACCTGCGAGACCATCTGTAGGAATACCGTCGACTTCGCTGTAGTGACCACGAGAGTTGTTGCGGTCGCCCATGTTAATACCGAGCTTTTCGCCGTTGGGATCTTCGCGAGAGAGGTTGAGCAGGTAGACACCAGCAAAAATTGTGAGGAATCCGCAGAGAAGAGAGATGGTGTTGCTTGCATCGACGGTGTTGAAGCCCCGGAAGAGGATGAAAGAGGCGATGAGGGTAAATGTTGTGAATGTAACATAGTAGAGAGGGTTGACACTGTAAGAATGTAAGCAACTGCGTTTCTTGAAACCTCAATAAATCTTCATCCTTACATGTTTGTCGAGAACTGGCTAAGCGCTTTGTTGAAGTAGTTCATCTGTGTAAGAATGCAGACGACCACCACGATCGCAAAGACGTAAGTACTTGGATGCGAGAACTGGTTGTTGCCGGCCAGGGTAAGCTTAAGCGCAATGCCGAAGCCCTTGATCGCCATGATAGAGATGCTGCCGACGGTTGAGCAGATAGAGAGATAGACCATCGGGTTGCGCTTTCCGTAGACTGGCGACACTTTGTAGATCATGACAGCCGCGAACACAGCGACTATGAAGCAATAAATCATAAACACTATAATTCTGTCAGTAAGAAGTCCATTGCCGTGCCATGCTCATACTTTGAGAACATGGGTTCGTGGGACCTACTTGGTTGCAAGGCGTGATCCAGCAGCGCGTCGATGTTCTCCAGCGGCTCATCTGGCGGCGCATGCAGAACGATGACCACACTTCCAATAAGACAGATCGCGCAGCCTACTCTTCCTAATATCCCCAGCTGTTCTCCCAAGAAATAGCTTCCGAGGACGGCGCCAATAAGCACACTCAGCGCGCCTAAAGGTGTAACCAGAATCGCAGGCGCAAAAGCGTAAGCGCTGAAGTTGCAGATCTCGCCGATGACCATGGTGATGATTCCTAGCCACCATATAGGATTCTTGAGGTATGTGAAGCCATCGCCCTCGAAACCATGGCTTTCTGCGGCGGCGTTGAGGCCCTTCTTGGTGATAACAAAGCTGGCGCCGATGCCGATTGTTGAGCACACAGCCAGGAGGAGGCCGATGTATTTGTCCTCCATGATTGTGATGTGTGATAGATTTTGCGCGGAGGTGTAGCTATAGTGGTGGAAGTGGTTCCAGTGAGATGTGCGTCGTGTACAGACGGGAGTTCGTGGTCAGCGGCCGGCGCTATTGAGGGCTTATCATAATCGAAGGGCGCAAATGGCTGTGGTGGTGTCGGCGAGAAAGGAGGGTCGCTGCTTATACTCGAAGAGGTCAGTATGGCGCAGTGGTGGTGTATGCGCTTAGATGGTCAAGCAGTGGTAGTGGCAGAGGCAGAGGCAGAAGGTGGTGGTGCAGAGTGGCTTGAGACGTGGTCGCGACAGAGAGATGGAGATGGAGACTCGTGCCAGGGATAAGGCCGACGCTTAACGTTGTGCCCTCCTCCGCCGCCCGCGCGCTGGAGCGTCGTTGCGTGGCTTTGTGGAGCTTAGTGCAGAACTGCACTGGGGAGAGAGAGTGTCTTGAGTGTGTCCTCGAAAGAGAGTCTCCTTCTTTCTCCTTGCTGATATAATTATTACAATTATGTACACTCTCATAGGCAATAATGGCTGATGGGCTGTATATCAACCAATGTACTCCAATAACATCCTGCAATCATCTCTACCCTTCCCCTTCAAACACCCATTGTCGCCCTTCCTCGGCCACGCACAGCTTCAAAGAGAACACCACCACACGGCTTTACCCGACTCAGCAGCGCGTCTTGCGTGCCAGGAATAGTTACCTTTCGCATGGCCCTGATCTGCAGGTACGAAGGCAAAAGACTTCTGGCGTGAAGTCAAGCTCTCCTGAACGCGCCGCCTCTTCGTTTTGCTGATGAATATTGTCGTATGCTGCTGCAAGTTACTACTAGTATGCACCGTATATGCATCTGCTGCCGTGCATATCGAACGAAGCCCTCATCCATCTCGTATCGTCTAGTCTACGCAAGCCAGCACCGTTGGATGGCTCGCCGTTGATGCGAGGCCAACGCGTTCCACCAGCCCCAACTATCGTTCCACTCGTTTCATCTCGCCGCCCTTGCCGTCGTCCAGGCCGTAATGCCAGATGTCACGTGCCTCATTGGCCTTGTTTCAATGTGTTCGATCTTTTGGGACGTCGGCGCTTTGAAGTCCACGCGGCACAAGACAATGTGTCTGAGTGTTGTCCTGGCCGTATATGTAGTTTTGATCAGTCCAACGCATCAACACCAGTCAGGAAGCCTGCTATCCCGACCGACCGCATATGTGATTCGGTCTTGGTTTGACCAGTACTGTTGCCTCTCGCTCACTGCTCATTGTATGCGGACACATGCATGCTTTCGGCGATGTGCAGCACATATCAACCAGATTATTTGTGCTAAAGTACCCTGTCATATACCTTTCATCACAACAGTTCCTCACTATTGCAGATAATTGTTCGCCCTGCTATATCAGCCCTACCATCCACTTCGATCATCTTCTCCTTTGCCTTGGTGGGGCGGGCAGGGAGGGAGGACACGAACAACGAGCCCGGAAAGCGGCCAGCTGGCTGTACAGCGTCATGTGTCAAGAAAGTGCAACGCTTTCAAAGCTCGCAGCCAGCCAACGATAAGAAGCCACATTGCAACATCATTGCCGCCACCTCTTCTGAAACGGCTTGTGACTACACTCGCCCATCACCTCAAACGTTTCTTTTCCATTCCACTTTTCATTCAGTCGTGACATCCCTTTGCGACACCCAATGCTGCATTAAATCCACCTCACAAGCCTTCCGCGAAGCGCTACACCGCCAGCCATCTGGCCGCATTACACACACATCACATTTCACAATGGCGCCACCAACTCGCCAAAAAGCATCCTCACCATGGAATATCCTCCTGGCATTTCTGTTCTTCTTCACATCATCAGCATCCGCCGCCGTACTCGGCCTCGACTTCGGCACACTCAACTTCAAAGCATCACTCATTAAGCCTGGTATCCCACTCGACATTGTCTTGACCAAAGACTCGAAAAGAAAAGAAGCAGCCGCCGTTGCATTCAAGCCCACCCGCGACTCTTCCAACAAGGTCATCGCCGAACTCGGATCCTACCCCGAGAGGGCCTACGGAGGTGATGCGCTTGCGCTTCAGGGCAGAATGCCTGGCGAGGTCTTCCCCAACTTGAAGCCGCTTCTCGGTCTGACCTGGCCTGGAGAGCAGAGCGAGACGGTGAATCAATACTCGAACCGCTACCCTGCTGTGCAGGTTGCGCAGAGTGGAACGCAGGGAACCACATTTTTCAAGAGCAGCGCATTCAACGAGGCTGAAGAGCCATGGAGCGTCGAGGAACTGCTCGCAATGGAGCTCGGAAACATCAGGAACAACGCAGAGGGTATGGCAGGCAGCCTTGTCGAAGACGCAGTTGTGACTGTCCCCGCTTTCTACACTGTGGACGAGAAGAGGGCCATCGAGAAGGCAGCCGAACTGGCTGGTCTGAATGTCATGGCTTTGATCTCAGATGGTCTTGCGGTTGGTTTGGACTACGCAAAGAGCAGGACTTTCCCCTTGGTCAACGAGGGAGGCAAGCCTGAGCAGCACGTTGTTTTCGATATGGGTGCTGGTTCCACCACCGCGACTGTTCTGAGATTCCAATCCAGGAAAGTCAAGGATGTTGGAAAGTACAACAAGACTGTTCAGGAAGTCGCCGTTTTGGGCACTGGCTGGGACAGGACACTCGGTGGAGACAACTTCAACCAGGTCATTGTGGACGACTACATCCGCAAGTTTGTAACCAAGCCCGTCATGAAGAGCCGCGGCATTGAGGCCAAGGAAGTCAGCAAGAATGGTCGTCTTATGGGCAGAGTTTGGAAAGATGCCGAGAAGGCAAGACACGTTTTGAGCGCAAACTCGGAGGCGAACAGCTTCTTCGAGGAGCTCCTGCCCGAGATCGACTTCAAGACCAAGCTCACCCGCGCTGATTTCGAGGCTCTTGCTTCCGAGTACGCCGACCGCGTTGCTGAGCCTCTCAAGGATGCTCTGGCTGCTGCGAAGTTGACCATGGCCGACATTGACAGCGTCATCCTTCACGGTGGTGCTGTTCGCACACCTTTCGTTCAGCGCAAGCTCGAAGAGTTTGTGGGCAAGTCCGACAAGCTTCGCAGCAACGTCAACGCCGATGAGAGCGCTGTCTTCGGCGCTGCTTTCAAGGCTGCCGGTCTTTCGCCCAGCTTCAAGGTCAAGGAGATTCGTGACTCTGATGTTGCCGGCTACCCTGCTGGCATCACTTTCCTCGACGGTAGCAAAGACAGGAGACAGGGTCTCTTCACCGCCACTAGCCCCGTCGGCAACAACGCAAGCACAAAACAGGTCAGCTTCAAGAACAAGGAGGACTTCGACTTTGGTCTCTACCAGCAGGTCGGCGAGATCGACCAGCCTGTCGCTAGTGTTCAAACAACCAACCTCACCGCATCTGTGACCGCACTCAAGGAGCGCTTTGGCTGTGATAAGGATGATGTCAACGTCAAGTTCAGCATCAGGCTCAGCGCCGTTGACGGCATCCCTGAGGTTGTTTCCGGTAGCGTCAGCTGCGAAACAGACCAAGCTGCCAAGAGCGTTGGAGACAGCGTGAAGGGCTGGCTAGGATTTGGCAAGAAGAACGACCAGGAGCCTCTCGATGCGGATGGCACTGAGACCACTGAGCAAGTCGACGCTAGCACCTCTACATCCTCTGTCTCATCTGCCTCTGCCTCTTCCTCCGCCGTTCCCGAGAAGCCGAAGAAGCGCATCGAGACCATCACTGTCGCCTTCACCACCAGCCCCAAGGGCCTTCGTCAGTCCACTCCCGAAGAGATCAAGCGTATGCGTGAGCGTCTTACTGCTTTCGATCGCAGCGACAAGGCCCGCTATGCTCGTGAGGAGGCAATGAACGTGCTCGAGGCTTTCACTTACCACGTTCGTGACTTCCTTGACAACTCCGACTACAGCCCCGTCAGCACCGCCGCTCAGCGCGATGCTATCTCAAAGCTCTTGACTGAGACCAAGGAGTGGATGGAGGAGCCCGAGGAGATCGCCAAGGCAACCGAGAAGGTTTTCAAGGAGCGCCTTGGCGGTCTCAAGAAGCTCGTCGAGCCCATCAAGCAGCGCCGCACCGAGAGCGAGGGCAGGGAGGACAAGATCTCCGCTCTGAAAGACTCTCTGACCAAGACCAACAAGCTCGTGGGCACAGTCCGCGATCAGGTCCAGAAGGCTGAAGAGGAAGCTTCCAAGGCCGCCTCCTCTCTCGCTGCCTCCGCCACTGCTTCCGTTGACACCGACGGCCTGGAAGACGATGACGAAGCCACTTCGACCTCCTCCTCCAAAGCTCCCGCCCCGTCCACTTTCTCCCCCTACACCAACGAAGACCTCTCCTCGATCAGCAAACTCCACTCCGAAATCTCCGCCTGGCTCGACGAGAAGACCACCGCGCAGAACAAGCTCACCGCTCACGAAGATCCTGTCCTCACAATCAAGGACCTCGAAGCCAAAGCCGCCAAGCTCAGCGACGCCATGCTCGAGCTGATCCAGAAGAAGATCCGCCAGCCCAAGCCCTCGTCCAGCAGCAGCAAGAAGGCCAAGCCCAAGAGCAAGGCCAAGAAGAACAAGTCTTCTGCGACTGCCACTTCGGCCGGCGAGGCTGAGACCGATGTTCCTGAGACTGATGAGAAGACTGGTCCTAAGATTATCAGGATGGATCAGGATGAGAATGGAGAGATGCCGGATCAGGAGGAGATTCTTAGGAGGGTCCGCGAGGCGATGGGGGAGAGGGGAGAGGGACATGATGAGTTGTAAGAAGTATTGCTTTGGCGTGTTTTAGACTATCATTTCTTGAACAAATGCGCGACTTTACGCGCCACGCTAGAACTACATATGCTTGCATTTGTTCATGGATAGATTTTGTCCCTTCATTACACATGAAACCGAGAAGAAAATTGTGATATTGTTTGTTTTTGTGTGTGGGGGAGAACAGCGTGGTGAAGATCAGCACAAAGCTGCTCAGAGAGAGAGAGAGAGGGGGGGGGGGGGGAAGGTAGATGAACATGGAACGGAAGATGGTGGTGGATGTCTGATCGCGAGACACAGGAGCAACTAATCAAATGATCGCGCTCGTCAGGCATGGAACATACAACATTATGTTACCTTCGTTTCAGAGTCACCCAGATTCGGTGGGCTCCTTCCAGTGTGTTTCGAAGGGTTTGTTTCGATTGAAGAAAAGGCAAATGGCGCAGAATGGTCTTCTCCTCAATGGCGCTTTGCACCACTGCTCCTGCTGCGAAGTCGAGCCTAAGTTGTCGTGCGAGCCGTGGCGCAAAGGTCGGATTTAAGAACGATGTTGAGTCAAGAACTCGAAGCTTTAATGCTTGACTGACTTTCATTGCGCAATTGACGAAAAGACCACAGTCGGTCTGCGGGCCCTCAAACAAAGAAGAGTTGGGTGCTTCGGTTGAGGAGCACAATCGCATGGGCCGCAGGTTTGGTAAAAGCTTCCACCTCACCTTTGAAGCTTTCGACTGCGCCATTCGGATCTGTTGGATGGCAACGTGGTGCTCGGGCAGCTTGGCCTTCGAAGCCTCAAAAATGCGAGCCCATGGCAGCCGATCTTATGCCTGACTGAACTCGTCGTTCTGCTGGGGAAATGCAGCGCTGCGTCAGGACAGGTTATCGTTCCTCGGCGCTGCAGCTCCAGCAGGTGTTTTTCCTCGTTAGGAGTCCACTTCGTTTGCCAATATATGGAATCTCGTGTCTCCTTCGAAATCAAACGGCGACATCGGTAACGCCACAAGTTCACCGCCGTCTCCGGAGCGCATTGCATCTCGTGCGCGATCTCCGCGTTGGTTTTGGCTTCTTTCAATCGCATCTCGATGACGCGCTGCAAATCTTCTTCTGTGAAGTCGCTGATACGTCGTCGAGAGACAGGCCAAGTCGAAAGGCGTTGTAAGCGCTTCGCGACGGAGCTGTAACTTCGGTCGGAGGAGGAGTGGCTCGCAATGTCGGTGACTGGGAGGCCCTGCTGCCGTTTTTCCTGCAGCAGTGCGTCCTCTTCCGGAGTCCATCGACGCCGTCGATCTGGAGCGCCGTCGACTGGAGCGCGCAGGCCACCCTTCAGCGCCGACAGACGCCAACGGCAGGAATTGATTGAGTGGCCGTCCAATTCTTTCGCGATCTGCGCCACTTTGAGGCCTCGCTGGAAAAGGCTGATAAGCTTGTGATCTTGCTCTTCAGTCCACCGTCTAGTCGATTGCGACGAGTCTCGGTGTGTAGCGCATTTCCAATAATTGCCTAGGATGCTAGAGAATCTGTTGGGTTTCCCCAATGGCGCGAATAAAGACCACATCTAATTTGAAAGCGCCAGACCCAGAGAATCCCGTCGGACACTTGCACTGTTTGTTGCTGTTGGTGTGTCCCCGTCCAGATTGTGGTATGTGCTTCACCTGCAGTGGTTGAAGCTGCCACTCTCACTCCGCTTCACCCAATGATAGTGACGTTTTCTTATATCAAGTAACGGGTTTGGGGTGGAAGTGTATGGTCTCCACGTGGCCCTGTCAGTCAACTGGCCGAAAGGAGGTGTATTGCAGCGTAGTTGGCTGTGCGGCGGAAGGTATTGCGAAAGCACGCGTAGTGAGGAGGCGAGAGAAGGGAGGAAACGCGAAGTCGAGAGTGGCTCGAGTAGAACGTAAGTGTGAATACTGTACTTCGAGCTGTCAGAAGTCTGTCATGACACATCTATACCTCACGTTCAGACGTGGTCAACATATACCAGCATTGCTGATGAATCAAATATTCAGAATGATTCAACAAGAGACATGAACACAGTTCATCGGGAATATGCAAACAAACAAAATTTCCATTGTGATTTTTTCTGCAGACTAACTACGATTGCGATAGTCAACGCTGCCACTTCATGTGAGATGGGTAATGCTATTTTACATATTATGCTTCTAACAAAAGGAAAGAGAAAAGACATTAGACGACTCAGTCAGATGTGCCCCAGAAAATGCACACAGGATCGCAGCAGCCAGCGATTGGCGCTACAATGCAAGAGGTAAGAGCTTGCCGGAAGCATAAGGCAGACGGTGAGATACTTTTCCAATCCAACAGCATGGGGTTTGTCCTCCCCAGCTAGCTTCTGTGTAGAAAGCAACGAGTTCGAGGATTGATTTAGGGACCGCAGCACCTTTGTAGATTGCTGACAGAATGCGAGATGGTGTCAAGGATGAAGCAATTAAGCTTAATGGTGCATTCCAAGGTAATGTGCGAGTGTCTTGCGCTTCGAGTATGGTTGCATCATGTGAGAAGATGATTTAGCGGTAGTTGCTGTTGCGACCCATGCCGATGTAGCCGCGGTCAGTGTTGCTGTTGTTGTACTGGCGGCCTCCAGCATCGTAGCCAGTCTGCTCGGGGTAGCGGCTGTTGCTGCGGTTGACTCCAGTGGGCGGGCCAGGACGTGTGGCGAATGCCGGGTTGCAGCAAAGCATGGCAACACGAGAGCCATACTTGGAGCCGCGAAGGGACACCATGTGCTTGCGAATGTGAGCAGCGACAACCTCGCGACGCTGGGCATCGGCGTTGGCGAGGATGTACTGAATGAGGTAGTTGCCGAATTGGTCGCCAGCAATGTCGACAAGCGGCATGCGCGGGCGATCAGGGCGAGCCTCGCACACGACATCGAGGTAGCGGTCAAGGAAGTCGGAACCACCGATCTTGAGGCACTTCTCGACGACCTTGGAAGCGAACTGGTCAATGCTGTACTCTGTAGCGTAGCGCAGGACATGGTCGACAGCACGGTTGCGGTCCGGAAGGGCACCGTGCTCGCAGATGTGCTGGATGCACCAGTTGCCGAACTGACCGTGAGCGACGACATCGATGCTAGCAAGGACCTCGTTGATGCAGGGACGCTTGTCCTCGTCAAGACAGTTCTCGAAGATGTTCTGGACGACGAGACTGCCAGTCTCTCCGAGGGCGACTTCGTGCCACATGCCGCGCAGAGCCTCGTTGACGTACTTCATGATGAGCGGCGGGGTGCCACTCCAGCGAAGCTCGAACAGCTTCTGCCAGACGTGGCATGCGTAGCGGTGGATGACCGTCTCCGGGATGCGGCGCAGGAGCTCGTGGACCATGATAGCCTTGTACTCCTCAGGCACGCTGTCAAAGGCCTTCTGGACGACATGGCATCCGAAAGCGTCCATGCTGAGGTTCAGAGTGTTGCCACGAATAGCTTGTGCGATCAACACCACCTGCTCAG
Organism: Cladosporium sp. SL-16; assembly: GCA_002921095.1. NCBI lineage: Eukaryota > Fungi > Ascomycota > Dothideomycetes > Cladosporiales > Cladosporiaceae > Cladosporium > Cladosporium sp. SL-16. Next base: position 54,329 of record PEGC01000023.1, read on the forward strand.
GCGATCCATGCTCGAAGCAGCGCTGGACGAGGAAGTTGCCGAAGCGGTTGATCATCAGAGGGTAGGCCTGGTCGATGATGGCTTGAACGATCTCGAACTTCTGCACAGGTGTGCCAAGCTTCAGCTTCTGCTGAAGGAAGATGGAAGCCTGTTGGTCGTTGCTGCACACGATCTTGTCAACGATGTACCGCCAGTTGCAGCTCATGTCACGATCAAGCAAGCGGCGATAGTTGAGCGGCTCGACGGTGTTCATGTAGTGTTGGCCTTGCGGGACAATTGGCTGTTGCGCGATGGCCTGCCACTGACCAGCAAAGTCAGAAGCAGTAGGGGAGAGGCGGGTGCCGATGGGTGCCTGGACCTGCTGGCCAGGCCCAGCAACCTGTGGACCGTAGATCTGATTCAGCTGGGCCTGACTGAAGTTCTGGCCGAACGGAGTGTGCGGAGGTGTCAGGCGGACAGCGCGTGGGCCATAGGCGGAAGAAGGACGGGCAACAGGGGCAATACCCTCGCTGTGAAATGTTAGCCTGACTCAAATATGAAGGGTGTGGTGAGTTGGACTTACTTCTGAGTGGCGAAGAGTGGCGGCGGAGCCAGTGTGCCACTTTGGAATCCACCATGCATGGCGAGAGCGTGCTGCTGGGAGTTCAGGTCCAGCGGGCTCGGGCGTCTGGAGTCGGGGTTGTTGTACGCGCCCTGCGGCGGAAGGGAGGCGAAGGGGAATCCCTGAGCCGTGATAGGGAATGAGTTGTTGGCCGGCTGCTCGGTGGTGTGGTGATAGTGAGGTTGAGTAAGCTCTTCCTGCTCAGAAGGCTGGCGGGCACGGTTTTGAGTGAGCTCAAGTTCCATCTGGGCCATGCGCTCGGTAGCGAGCTCGAGCTGGCGCTTCATGTTCTCCATGGCCGTGGTGTCGTTACTGTCGGAGGTGGCGGTGCTGCCGCCAGCCGGTGGCGTGCCGGCATACGGGTCGGTGCCGTGGGAGGAGAAGTCGTCTGCGAGCGGGACGCCGCCACTGTGCATGGTGTTTTGCTGCTCGTTGAGCTTGGCCATGAGTTCGCCTAGGACGTCGTCGTGCTGTTCACCCTTGGCGTCGGTCTTGTTTTTCTGTGGAGTGTGAGTGAGTTGCGTTGTCCGGCTTGTGACTGTGGGTGTAAATTTACCTTGGGGGATTCGCGAGGAAGTTTGTTGACGAGCTTGGAGGTGGTGAGTGGAAGCGGCAAAGTGGAGCCAGTGCGCTTCATTTCAACCTGCAGGTTCACGTGTCAGTGGGATCGCTTTTGCGGAATCATTGCGCTGATCACTCTCAACGTACATTATGAGTCGCGAAAGCGCTCTCGTCACGGTGGATATCGAACGAGCGCGCGGCCTTCTTCTGAGGCGAGCTCATGTTGGACTCACTGGTGGTAGTTGTAGGAGATGTTGTGTCTGGTTGCAGAGCGCAAGAGAGTGACCGGGCAGATGTTTCGATGGCGGTAAGATGTACACGGCCAGCGAACAGTCGACGGGCGGTGATAAAGGAGTGTGCGTGGAAGGGCTAAGGAGCGGATGCAAAGTCGAGAAAGGAGTGTGTGTGGGTGCAGGAGGTTGACTTAAGAGAGTGGCAAGAAGGTGGGAGTGCGATAGTTATGCGCGAGGCAGGAAGCGGCTGAGGTCGTGCCTTCCAAGCGGTGAGGTCACGAACAGCCAAGACGCTCTTTCGACTTCACTTTTGCCCAACCGGGGAAGTGGCGTTTGCTCGCCCATACCGACATTCACGCTTCGACGGTCCTTTCAACTACTGCATATCTTGGGTCTACACCATGGGAACAGGCCTGGAAAGACGTGAGAGTGAGCACTTGAGAACAAAACTTCTTACATGGTTGATGCTTGCGACTCCTGTTGATCGCACAGATGGGTATATCGCTGAAATGCATCGACTGCGCCTCATGCCACTCGCTGAGATATGCAATATATCAGTATTCCATCAATTCTCACTCAATCATCTTGATGTCTGCGAACAAAGTCAGTCTTCACTTTCTATGCCCAAAAAGCTTGAGTGATGCGTACCATGCTACTTCCGGGCCCAACCAAAGCCCGCTGCTTGCCGATCCAACTTTTAGGCTCCTGCTTTCGCCTTCCAAGTGACACGCCGTTGTTTTGAAGCCGTGCGGTCACATCATACCAAGCCGATGCCATCAAGCGGTTTTCGCGCTGCAGTGTGGCCATGTCAGGCGTCAGCGCAGTAGTCTGAGGCTGCTTGGACGCGGCGTCGAGCTGTTTGCGCAGTTCAGTGATCCTAGTCTCCTGGTCTTGCGCCAGCTGCTGCGCCTTGAGCCGCTCCGCATCATTGCCCTGAAGGTTGCGCTTCTCTTCCTCTAGCGCATCTGTGCGCTCTGCGGCCTGCTTGAGGCGTGTATCTGAAGCTGCAAGTTGTTTCTCAAGGAGATCGACTTTCTCTGCCCAATGTTTGCTTTCGTCGGTCTTGGGCGTTGGCTTTTTGGGCGCTTCTTCGCTGGCAGTGATCTCGCGGTTCATGTCTGTCTTGGGCGCAACATCCTCATCATCAATGTTGTGATCCTGCAGCTTTTGGCGAAGTTCCTCAATCGCCTCGTGGTCACGTTCATGTCGCTCACGAGCGGCTTCAAGCTTTTGAGCAAGAACACCAGAATCATAGACAGCGTGCTTCCTCATGGTGCCGAGTTCGTTGATCTGGTACTCCTGGTTGCGGATGAGGCCGCGTTTCTCAATAATCTCCTTCTCCAAGCTGGTCTGAACCTGCTTCATGCGCTCGAGCTCTTCCAGCTTTTCGTTCGCTGTCTTGAGTTCATCGCGCAGTGAGACATTGAGTCGTTCTTGTTCTTGCAGGGCCTGAATCTTCTTCTTAAGATTCTCGTTCGCCCTGATCTTCTGGGTCAAGTCTTCGTTTTCGGCTCGAAGCATTTGCAAGTCATCGCGCAGCTTCTGGCCCGCTTCGGCATCGTCTCTTAGCTTTTGTATCTGGCGCTCGTATTTCTCTACCGCATTTCTTGAAGTTTGTAATTGTGCTTCAAGGTCGTCGATGTAGGCACGATCGTTGTCCGCTTGCCTTTGGAGCTTCTTCACTGCGTCACCTCCGTCCGTCTTCTTCCCTCTGCTGTCGATGTCGTCTCGATATGAATCGAAAGCTTCTTGAAGCCTGTCCTTGTCTTGCCTCAATTCTTGTAGTTGACGCTGCGCGACAGCATGATTTGCCTGTAGCTTATCGATCGTCGCCTGTGCCTGAAGAAGCTCCTCCTCTCGTTCCAGCAACGGGTCACTATACAGTCCACTGCTGCCCTTTGAACCATTCGGCTTGCTTTCCTCTGGTCCCTCAGCCTCAGACTGGTATGCCGACTCCTCCCGACTGACTGGCTCCGACTCTTCCACGACTTCGCTCTCCTCCATCGCCCTGAGTTCACCAGCAATAGCCATAGCTCTTTCTCTCCCCAGTCCCATCAATCTCGGCGCCATCCTCTGATTCGACTCCGGACTCGTCATCGCCGACCGAATGATAGCCATAAGCAGCCTCTCCAAATCCTGAACCGACGAATCAGCCGCAATGGCCTTAAGATCCGGCACATTCGCACCCAGCTGCTCTTGCCCATTGCAAATATCGCGGTAGTACAATGAGACTTGCTTGTCCACGTGCTTGAGGTTCTGCCATCGCCGTGTCCAGTCATCCGAGGGCGAGAGGTCAGGCTCGGGCAGGGCACCCGTGAAGTAGTCCGCATCGACGTCTTGGAGGATTGTCCATAGTGCTCGTCCGTCACTCAGGTCTCGCCATTGCTGCACTTCGCCTACGCCTTCGAAGGACCGCACCCATTGCAGCAAGCTGTCTCCCAGCAGGTCCAGGCCGTCGTTCTCCATTTCTGGGCTTGGGTGGGTGGGTTGTGTTACACTTTTGTGAGATTGTCGGTATTTAATTCAAGGAGCCATGTGAGATAGACTTTTGTCACGAGCTTCATGCAATAGCTTGCAAGGTACTATCGTCACGATACACCCAAGACCTCTCCTCTCCCAAGGGTTCACCCAAGGACAACCGACTTTCGGGTAGCCGGGCGAAGTTCGGATGGAAGTTCCCCACGACACACCCAAGACACCACAACCTTCAAGAACACAAGCAACAGGCAACATCTCACAACATGTCAAGCACGTGACACGAAACAATACGTGGGATAATATGTGTACATGAGCACAGCAATATCTTCTGAAACTCTGGGCATACACGTCTCACTGGCAATTGCCGTCGTTCTTCGTTCACACTCGAGGGCAGAAGCAACAAGTTCCGGGGAAACGAGTCGTATTTTTCCATTGGTCCAGAAGTATTTCTTCCTATGTTCTCGAAGGTAAACAAACCACCTGTCACCTAAAGGCGTTTAGAGATATACACTCGCAGCCTATCAAACAGAAAACCATGTCACATTCAACGTAGAAGTGCAAAGTCAGTGGTAACAAAAGAACGTGTATATTATATATCTAAACCCTCCATCATAGCAACAGCAAACCGCCCAATGCGTATGTTTTCCCTTCTCCAGTCGTCAAGCTCGTTAAACTTTGGGTTTGGTGGGTACTGTACAGCCCGCGCGCCATCGTAATAATGAATGCCCAAGTCCCCTCATCAAAGCAAGAAAAAGACAATAACCCGTGAACCACGCTATGCTTTCCCCGTCTCGTTTCAGCTAGAATGTGTTCATCAGAACCGACGCTCATGCCAAAAGTTCCCATCCTCATTAGCGTTCGTGCCTGTTAGACTCCGTGTTGAAACCCAAACCCCGCCTGCCATCCATATTTGCCAATTCTAGTAGTTACGCCTCGCCAAAGATCCCAAACGCCTGCCTGCATGGTTCATGGTTCGTCGTCATCAATCATCAGAACCTCCTCGCGGCTTCGGCAGAAGTAACGACAGGTGGCAGAGGGCATCTAGATTGCGGCGTGGTGATTTCGCCCAAAGGTGGCAGTGCAGGAGCGCTTCGAGGAGTGTACGACGCGTTTTGGCACGACCGTGCGCTGTCGGCTCTGTGTCTCAGCAACGAGCTTGCACCAGGCGAGCTGGCGCCGCTGTTGCGGCGGACCATGCGGACTTGCTCTGGCGATATCGAGGCGTGCATTGGGTGCTGCTGTTGCGAGACTTGCGGGAGGCTGTGGTTGTGAGTGTGCGCGTGGGAGTATCCGTGTCCGAGACCGTGGCCGTGGATGTGCGCTGGGCCGCTGGAGACTGAACCAGGTGAGGTACTGGATCTGCTGTCGGGCATGGCACCGGTGGTAGTGTTGGCATTTTGTTGGCCGGCGAGGTGGAAGACGGGAACGTTGGCTCGTTGGGCCATTTCGACTTCGCCGATTTGCCAGTGCATTGCTTCGGCCGCCCTCCATGGCAGGGCCATCTCTTTTGAGATCTTCTCCCACATGTCCTTCTTAAATCTGTTGATTACTTGTCAGCATGTGAATCACTATATCAATAGAGGAGAAACGTACCTCTCGTAAAGCCTAGCAAGCTTGTTCTTCTTCTCCTCGTCCCATTCCGAGCGACGTTCGAGGTAATTCTGGAAGCGAAGACGGCAGCTGATCGCACTACGACCTGGCAAATGCTTGGAAATGTCTTCCCACTTCATGCCATTCCCGCGAAGCTCGATGATCGAAGCGTCCTCGTCAGAAGTCCACTTCGACTGCTTCTTCTTTGCAGGTGACGCAGCAGGATGAGGTCCCGCCAGGCGCTTGTTACCCGTGGTGGTATGCGTCACTGGGATGTGCGGAGGGAATCGAGGATCTGACATCCCAGGAGGAGCGTACCCAGGGAAGCCAGTTCCTGGAGGCGGGAAGTGCTGTGGATGAGGCATGTACGGCTGGTGGTACTGTACGGCCTGCATTGTTTGATGGTACAGCTGACCCTGGAATTGCACTTGTGGGTGAGGCTGGTGGTGATGGTAATGGCTGTTGATACTCGTTGGAGTTCCAGGATAAGGTACGGGGGCCACGGTCGACGCCTGCGTTGATGTCGTGCCGTTGTCTCTGCCTGTACTGCTTGCAGATGAATTCCTGGATGATGTACTGGCGTTACCGGGCGATGTAGGACCGGTTGGCCTCTCCAGGAGGGTATGGATATCCACGGTGACGACTGGTGCTGGCTTGATCGCCAGTAAAGATGTGTTTGAGAAGCCGTACGAATGCTTGATAGTCGCAGGATCTGACTGTTTCGGTAAGTTGAAGGTCGTTTCGTAAAGCGTGTCGTGAGGCGTGAAAGAGATACCCGGAAGTATCGTCGTAATTCGTGTGTCTGGCCACTATAGAATGCTGGTGATAGGCTCTAACTTTGACTGGTCTGATCCGGCAGATCGTTCCTTTTTGTGAAGTGAGGTCGGGCAGTGATTGGGTTAATGCCGAAATGAATACCCAACGACGTGAGACGATTTGATGAACGCGTGTCGTCAGAAACAGTCCAGGATTGTGCGGGACAGCCCTATCCTGGTAAGAACGTAGTCCTGAAACGGTAAATTGTAAAGTGCTTTGATCACTGTGATGACTACTGGTACATCCAAGGCAAGGAATGAGCGAGACTGTTGTAAGGCTCGTGAGCAAGTACAGTTTCAACTGGCGGTCGGGAATGCCAGACTTGACGTAACACTAGCTCACGAGACCACAAAGCAGTCAACGGTGAAGGGATCTAAGACTACAACAGGGATGGAAGCATGGGCAGCGATTGATTTGCAAGGGCGCGCCAGGCTCGGGAGCGCCCTCCTGTGCGTGCTGTGGATAGGGTGCATGAGAAACCGTGCGTGCTGTGGCGGGTGCCGTGAGGATGGAGACCACCCTTCCAAAGCTCGGGCAATGGCATTAGGTGCAAGGGGTGAAACGGCGAGCCCGCATTGGTGACAACAGCTCTACCAAGCGCGAGATCGAGGAAGTCCAAGTCTGCCTAAGCGTGTGCTGGCAGCAAAATAGAAATAGCTTCGTGCCGGGCGTACTTTGTAAGCGAACCGTTGGAGCAAAACCAGCCCTCGAATTTGTTAACGTTGGTTCGGGCTCGCAACCGGGATGAAGCTTCTTCTTCGATATCGAACAGCGCGGCTAAAGCACCCATGGTAGCGGCCGATCTACGCTCATGCACTTGCGCCACACGTCTGTGACGTCGGCATGCTGTGAGTTGAGCCAAGACTCCTTACACCGCAATCGAGGCAAAGCAATAGCAGGTGCGACCCTAAGGCTGCGTTACCTCGAGTTACCAATAGCTGGGAGGCTGCAAGTAGTGAAGTGACGTGGTAAGACACGGCTTGACTCGGGGCGGAGAGGCCGCCGCCAACAGACATGAGAAGCGGTGAATACGGTTTGCCATTGGTTGCAGACGAGCGTTGCGGCGGCTTGGGAGCTAAGAGAGTGCTGGTCGTCCTTAATCCTCGGGAACAGGCGTGATGATCTGGCACCGCTTGGGAACGCAGATCTGCATGCGCCTTGCACGCACATCAACATCTTGGAGCTTACCAAGGTGCATTTGCGATTGCTATAGCTATAGCGGCGAACGTGTCAGCCACGAGTGAGTTTGCAGATTTGCCAAGTATCGTGGCTTTAGCCGATGAACATTGCAATGAGGCATGACATGGCACATTATTTTACTCGAGGCAGCATAATCTCCCAAAGGACCAGAGGACTAGAGATCGGAATGCGTATGCAGGGGACTTAGCGGTGAACTGCCGGAGAGTATGTCCGGTAGCGAGGCAGTCGAACGAAGTTTAGAGTGTGCATGCACTGACGTTTAGATAGCCCTGTGACACCAACGACATGAGGGCTAGACCATGCCGGCGCTCGTGACTGACGCGTGGTTCTGTGAATCCTGGCCCCAGTCGTGAGGAGTGCCTTCTGATCTCAGACATATTGTCCTTCACCATCGCCGAGCTCGTCGGACCCAAGTTTCGCTCGTTTTTGCTCGCTTGACGTCGAGGCTCAACAATGGCATTCTGATCGCACACAACGGGTAGATGCAGCCGGCGGTGAAGCAGCCGGCACTGTGCAATTCTGGCGACGGGACCGGGTACACCGTTGCTATTGTCCAGGATAACTCACGGCGCAGAGGCAAGTCATGTCCGGGGTCTAGCGCATGCGGGCGGCGCACAGAGCGCTCGTTCATGACAAGGTCCACAAGAATCTGCATGAAGGAGCCTAAAGCAAGCAATGGAAGACGAACGCACGGCGGGGAGGCACCGAGGACTGACAGTTTTCTGAGTGGGCTGGGTCAAGGTCACGGGGTCTCCGAAAAAAGCCGGCGATCGGATGTGGAACGGTGTTTTGCATTTGTTGTTACGGACCCTGGTCAGATATAGCATGGCATGTAGATGTTTCGCTCTCAGTGTAGCAGAGTGGTAATTAAATAACAATCCACAATAAAAGGCGCAGCTAATGTGAGGCGCAAACAACAGACACCAAGCGAATGCAACAGCGTGGTCGTCGTCAGGTTCTCAGGGAGCATCGCTGCTGCAGGCGGCATCTAGCTCACCTAGCACGGCGTTGTTGGCACATCATGTGTCGCTAACGCAAGGCCCACGCATCAGCAGCCTCCAGTGATGCACTTCAGGGATTGCCAGGCTATGCGTGCAGCGGGAGGAGCGCCAAACATGTTCGCCACGACCAAGCTCCCCTGCCTTGCGAGTCCTGTCTGTACATACTGTACGAGGACTAGTGGGCCTTGCGAGTTGCGAGTGGCCGATCGACCTCGCTGTCGCTGGAGCGGTGAGACCTGTCTGCTTCGTGGCCCCTTTCATCGTTCGTTGCGCATGCCATGCGATGCCCTCTTGCAGTGACTCCGTTCTGCTGTCTCGGGCTTGAGTGACGAGCAGGCATATACAACGGCGCGGTATGCAGCAATGTGGCATCAATCAGGATGTTCCCCCGTTGTCAGTCTGCAGTTCGTGCGCGCATCGTATGACACGCATTTCATAGCAGCACCATGCTAAGTGGCGCGTGTCTGCGAGGTAGCCGTCAATCAATCTAGAACTCGCATCTCAATCTCATCGCATCGCATTGCCACGAGTCGGCCTGATCTACAGCGCCTTCCGCGCCGATTCCGCCGGGGAAGAGGGTGCTGCGGTGTTCATGTTGTCTGTCCTCCCTCGCAAGGCTTTGACGGCGACATGGCACCTCGTTGCCGGGCACATCAACGGCTGTCCCTTGATCTTCTTCTGAGACACCACCCGAGCCAGCGGTGCATGCATATCATGTGTATACACGTTGATCCTCCAAACAATCATGACGACGAATTCGCATGATCACCGCCATGAACAGCACATCGTCACAGCTTCTCGTGTCCACGACACGCTCCTAAAGTCGTACCTGAAATTTGACTGACCGCGACTGTCGGCTCCGATGTTTTGCCTTGGCATCAACTTCCTCTCGCCTCACCAGAGATTCAAGATGCCTGCACAAGCAACAGTGACCGCCTGCGCATTTCGCAATCCACGCACTGTGATACACCGGCACTCGCTCGAACTAAGATTAGCTGCCATATAAATCTGCCGCCGATCAAGCACCGCCCACGAGCTTGCACACCGTCTGACTGTGAAACGCCGGCCTCGAATCTCTGCCAACGCCCGAACAATCGCGCAACGCAAGCTAGCAACGCCGCAATCACCCTTCCAGAACAACTCTAAGCACGCCCCGAGCAGCAGGCAAACGTTCGAATTACCGGCTTGCCACCGCGAGAAGCGCAAGGTCGCATCGTCTCGTCTCGTTTAGCCTTGCCAGTTTCACCCGCACAGGACCTCTCACACCATGGCTACCGCTCAAGACATTCCCCTGCTCATCGTCTCCGAGAATTCCGCTTCTGAGCGCCGCATCTCGCCGTCGTGGACTATTGCCCAGCTCAAAGGCCGTCTCGAGCCGGTGACGGGCGTGCCAGCGACATGCCAGAGGCTGAGTCTCAAGATTGGCTCGCAGGCCGCGCAACCAATCGAGGCTGCAGATGAGGAATCAACCATCCTCGCGGCATGGCCTCTCCAGGCGTATGCTGAGCTCAAGGTAGGCATAACCGACCTCTTCTTTTTTTCCTCTTTAGTCGCGCTTCCCGCTCTGCGATATGTGGCTCGGTATATACATGTGCGTGGTGGCGACATCACTTCAATCGTACGATCGCCGTCGCGATCATATGCCATGTTGAAGGTGGCATCGCAGCCACGACCGTGATATACACGTTGACATTGGTCAACACTGACGATCGAATCGCTTGCTTTTCCTTGATTTTCATCACATCTCTACCAATCACTATCATCAAAATATCACATCAATGCTGACCACACGACCAACCACAGATCGTCGATACCCGCCCTCCGGGCGCTCGCCCGAACTACACCGACACCTCGGCCGTGGAGAAATACAACATGACGACCGAGGACTACGAATCCCGCACCGATAGCGTGCTGGCCTGGAAGAAGGCGCAGAAACTCGGCCGCTTCGATCCCAACGCGCCTGAGATCGAGAAGTCCAAGATCGACGCTTCGTTCAAGGAAGTCGAAGACAGAGGTGCGTGGAGTGTGAATTGAAGTCATTTTCCAACTTCCCAATCAGAAAATCTTTGTCTTTGAAGTTTTTACCACGCACAGCTAGCTAACCATCCAAACTTCCAACAGGCATCAAACAAGGTCTCCGCTGCCGCGTCCTCCCCTCAAACGACCACCGCCGCGGCGTAGTATCTTTCGTAGGCGAAGTTCCAGACATTCCAAGCGTCGGAGCCTGGGTCGGCGTGACCCTCGACGAGCCCACAGGTAAGAACGACGGCAGCGTCAACGGCACCAAGTATTTCTCATGCGCTCCCAAATGCGGCGTCTTCTTGCGCGCAGAGAGAGTCGAGATTGGAGACTTCCCCGAGCTGAGCTTGGATGACGAGTTGGCGAGCGATGAGGAGTTCTAGAAAAGAAAAGAAAAAAGCATTGTACGATTTACTTTTTCCTCTCGTTTTCCTGCGAAGCATGACGGTGACCGCGCGGTCGATGAGGCATAACCGCGTACGCGTTAATCATCGCATCATGTCGCTCGAAACTGTAAAATGTTTTCTTTCATGGTCTCAAATCAAGAAGCATGATCGATATCAAGCCGCATTACTGACAAGAGCCCGACCAATTCGCTATTGCGTATCGAAGTCAAGGCAATAGACGGCATCAAAGTAGAGCTTGTATTCAATAGACATAAAAAATTGATCAATTGCAAGTGGTATCTCATGCGCCGTTTGACAAAACACGTCCGCCTCCGCTTGACGAAACAAGGCAAGGGACCATATAACAAAGAAGCGTCGTTCACTCGTGTCAATCCGTACTCCAAGGTGCGTTGAATTTTCCAAGCAGAAAATCACAAACACCTCGCAAGTGGTTCGTTGGACAACGCAAAAACGGCAAGTACAAAGAAGAAAGAACTCTTCTTATTCCTGCTGCGAAGCCAACTCGGCCTCCACTTCACAGCCCTGCGCAAAGAAAATTCGGGCGCTCTTCGTGCGACTCTCGTTCGAAATCGAGTAATTGTTTCCTGCGAAAGAGATGTCAAGTCAGCAAATCGCTCCTCGCAGTCGTTTCGGTGGTATCGTGTGAAGTCGGCGGAAAGCCTGCCTGCCACAACCAGGGCGCCGCAAAGTCGCACGACATTCCAGCTCCCGAGCAACGGGGCCTGCAAGGCAGACTATGTTGTGCAACCGAACACACGCACGCATACTGGCAGCGGCGATGTAACCCTTCGAGGAAGTGTCGGACCCGCGAAAGGCAGCACAGTGCCTGGAGACACTGGGCCCGATTACGGCAGTGCAACGCTACGCAGCTCGTGCGGTGTTCTGGTGCGATGCTGAGGTTATTCCAACGGCTGGTCGCACACACCGCTTCTGCACGGCATCTCTCGAAGACTAGTAGAAGATGAGCTGGCAGACTTCTCTGACCGCTCTTCTTACAAAGCCTGGTTAAAGCGATGTTCCCGCGAGAGTGGCGATGTGGCTTCCAGCGCGCGCGAAATGGTTGCTGTGACGAAGTGCAGAGGGGAAAAGAAAGACTTGTCAACATACCTCTAGGAACCACCCACACACCACCTTTCGAGATGGCGAACTCGTTCGTCTCCGCGTCGTTCCCGGCCCCTCCGTTCTCAAGGGCAGGTGGGCCAACCGTCACCAATACCTTGCCTTGATGAACAAAGAACACCATTTGCATCTTGCGGGAGTTCTTCGCCCGCTTGAAACCATCTGGAGGCAGCTCGACAATTCCAGAGCCGAAGAAGGGAAGAGTCATTATCTTAGCGTATTGGAAGGCTGAACCAGCCACGTCGCGGGTCACGATGGATGATGCCGCGTATGCAATGTCTGTAAATGTTAGTATGTGACTTCAGGGAATGATTGGAGGTCACATGTACCTTCGCGTATGGGAAGCTCTGGGTTCCCTTGTTGTGCATCAGGATCCCAAGCAGCAACGGTACCTGCTATGACACCGATCTGCTCTTCCCAGTCATCTGGAACTGTACTCTCTGTATCGCTTTCTTCGACGATGATGTCCAGATCATTGCCTCGTCCGCCCGCACGAGGTACACGACGCTTTGTCTTTGAAGCCTTCTTCTTGTTGCCTCTTGGTGTCTTGACCTCATCAGCGCGAATGATGCCTTCAACTTCACCATTCTTCCACACGTAGCTCTCACCAGCCCAATGTTTGAGAGGCGCCATAATTGGACGCCCTGACCGTGACAGGCGCTGGTGTGAATCCTCGAAAGGTGTTGTGGCTCGCAAATTCACGTTGCTAACGCTGCCTGCGCGCTTCGACGGACTAAGAATCAGTGCGCGGTCGCGGTGAATCTTTCCAGGGCTAGCGGATGGAGTACGTCGCATCGACTGATTCGGGTCTCTTTCTTTTGGCGCCTTCTTTGATTTGGTGGCCTTCTGTGCTTTAGCTTTCTTCCCTGGCTTGGTTTCTGGTATTGGGGATACCGGTGCTGCCTCAGCTTCGTCGTCCTCAATTACAGGTGCGAGGTAGGAATCGCCATGAGCTACATCTGCGGGATCGATAGTCTGCTCGTTGTCGTGCTGAATTATTGTGACTTCGCTTTTTCGTGGTCTTCCACGTCCCTTTTTCGCTGGTTTATCTGTCGCTATTTCTGCAGAGATTTGTGATGGCTCGTCGTCGCCTTCTACCACGCTTTGAAGCGACTGGTCGACATCAGGCATGGTATGCTCAGTCGGATCTTGCAGGACGGAGATCTGGTCTTTGCGAGGCCTGCCTCGTGCTCTTTTCGCGGGGTTTTGAGAAGATGCGGAAGCGTGCGAGACCTCATTCTGGCTCTGTTCAATGCTCTCCACGGTATCATCGGCATGGTCGTCTTGATCGCCTTCGGTTTCCGCTCGGCTGCGCTTCTTGCTGTTTAAAGCCGTGCTACCGGCTGGGGAAACCTGCTCAACGATGCTGGCTTCAGTCGATTTGTCAGACTTCCTTGGACGCCCGGGTTGCTTCTTTGTATGGGGCGCTGCCGAAGGTGTAGTTTGCAGCAGTACTTCTGCGTGCTCCAAAGCTTCTGTGATGTCGACTTCGTCTGCTTCTGCGTCGCCCTGAGTGTTGTAAAATTCTTCTTCGTCGTTGAACATCGGCGGCGCATCATTTACGGGTTGGTCGTCCTCCTCCAGGTAGACTTGGGCGCCGCTGTAAGATTCGTCCGAATGTATGTCGGCTCCAGCACCAGCTTCCACCTCCTGATCGGTAGCCTCCTGTGCGTCTTCGTCCTCTTCGTTTATCACATTCGTATCCACTGTTGGTAGCTCAGGCTTACTGTAGCTTTCTGGTGGAGACATGGCGAGGTCCTCGGTCTGGGCTCTCTGCACACCACCGAACGATCGCCTCAGGACTTTTGTTGGCTTGAAAGGACTACCGGTATCTGCGCGAACATTCTGGCGACCAAAGTTGAGGACCCGATTTGCAGGCGGTTGCGACAGAGCTCGGTTGGGACTGATGTCGCTAGCCATGTCTGCATTTCTGGATTGAGGGCGCGCAGAAGACATCCGCTTAGGAGATCCGATGTTAGTATGCCTGGGAGTGGTCGCGCGTGGTGGTGGGAAGCGCGGAGTCTTGCGCATGTTCAATGTCTCGTCCACGTCCGGTGCTGAGCCTGTGAAGCATAGCTGATTAGTCTTACTGCGCTTGCCGGACAAAGTGACAATCTATACGCGGCGATATACTCACTTTCCTGCAACTGCATCGCATTGGAGCTCGAAGTGCCTCGCGCAATCTTCTCAGGCGACATAGGCGACGAGAAAATGCCCGACATGGGCTCCATGCCATGCTCGTCGCGCACACCCGTGTCTATAAGGACGATTCCAGTTTTGCTACGGCGACATCAGTATCATTCTTCCCGCATACCTCTTTGCGCATCCGACTCACCGGCCAACCTTGCCCACATCAAAGTATTGATTTCCTGTCCTGCCTCGCCGCCCTGGCGTATTGCGGCCCACACTCTTCCGAGCATCTTGTGAAGAACTCGCGGCAGACATGCTGCGCGGATAGCGGTTTTCTTTCTCCGGATCCAGAGTGCCGGTTTGTGTATTGGAAGTGTTGCGGTTTGCGCGCGGCGCGTAGTATCCAAGTGAGCGATGCGCACAGCGGCGATATCAATGTCGGTATTTCGTCGAGGAGAATGTTCGTTGACTGCAGCAACCCAATTGGCGTGCAGAGTGTCGTTGTGGTGGGTATATCGGATTGTCGTCTGTTCTTTTGCGCGTGCTTGACACAGACACAGGGCAAGTGCTCGGTTCACGGGCGCCCGCTGTTGTTTCTGCTCGGCGGGTGTTGTTGATTTTAGGCCCGTTCGGGTTTAGCGCGAGCTGCGGCCACTTTCAACTCCACCTTCACACCAGCAAGATCCGCGAGCAGCAAGCCTTCACGTCATCAGTGTCGAGGAAACTCAAAAGGAACAAATACTTGGTGGGGAAAGTATTCGTGGTTATTAGAAGTCTTGCTGTCTCTCACATTCAAATCCAGGTACTCGTGTTCTGCTTCACTTCACTCCAGTCAACTCACTCGCCTCAAATTACTCACAATGTCTCTCTTCATGCGCGTAATCCACCTCGGCCAGGCCGTCCTCAGCGGCTACGCCGCCTACCACTCCTACAACGCCATCACCAACCTGCAAGCCTACGAAGCCACCAGCGAGAAACTCGCCGAGTGGTCCAACGAAGCAGCAAAACAGCTAGCCCAGACTCGCGCTACCCAAACGACTGGAGCTCTCGCAGTATGCGCCACATCCAAAACACTGTCATCCAACAAAAGACCAACTAACATCTACTTGCCAGATCCTGCTCTCGTCAGTGACATCTCTCGCGCTCACTTTGACCCCGGAGTCTTTGCCCTCTGCTATGCTCTACGGAGCTTCGCCTGCCCTGGTCATTCTTGTTCTGCTGGCACGCAATCACATGAAGAACTACTGGGCGCCGAAGGATGGCAAGACTGTGGGCGTGAGAGTGCCGCTGCCTAACATGGGCAAGTACAACGAAGCCCAGCGTGCGACAGAGCAGTTGCTCGAAGTGCTACAATGGATGGAGTGGAGCTGGGTTGGTGCCAGCTTGGGAGCGGGCATGGTTGGGTATTGAGAATCGAGGATTGGGCAATGCCGTAGTATCAGTACGATGGCCTATCATTTCTCGAGGCCAGCTGGACAATTCGTTGACCTTGACAAATACTATGCTACTGCAGCACATTCAGAATCTCCTCCATCAGCCTCTCCTTGTACCTGAACATCTCACCCTGTGCAACCATCGTTCCGAATTCCAAAGCCTTGCAGCGAGCTTTCCAATCGATGCCGTCGTCATCTCTATTGTTGCCGCGATGTCCTGGCTGTCCGTTGAGTCTGTCCATGTTCTTCTCCGCGCGCTGCCGGAAGACTTCTTCATCCGGCGGATTAGAAATCTTCCTCGAAGTCTCCACCACCGCACGCAAAACAGCATCATGAATGTCCGGATCAGTCGATCGTTCCGGGCGCGCAACTTCAGTCGGAGCGAGAGATATCGAAGTCAGCGAAAAGCTTCCGGTGCATGTCCCTTGCGAAGACGTCCAGTACAAATCATACGTTTCTCGCAGCTGCTCACCCGGCCGATCCTGGTCTGCAGAGACGATCTCTTCGTAACCGTCAGCGTCCGTGCGGAAGCGAGTGAGGTTAATTTTCTTAGCATGTCCGATTGCGGGACCGAGAGGAATGGTAAGTTGGTCGCCAAGTCCGAGCCAGGACGCTGCGGTCAGAAGAGCGACATTGTCGCGTTTTGGATCCGATGATGGGGTTCTGCGGATGGAGAGGCGCTCGAGAACAGCATCTGCGAGGCGCTTGGCGGTTTCACTCGTCAAGCGGTCGCGCCGACCTATTAGCTCGGCGCGAAGTAGATTGGTTGTCAGAGCACGTTTGATGGTCTCGAAGGAGAGAGCTGGAATCTGATGTAGATTTGCAGCAGGCAAGCTTTGCGCCTCCACTTGTTGTTGACGTGTGATGGACATAGGTGTTGGATCCGGGGTATGTGAGATGCTTCGATCGTCACCTTCGGAAGGGTTGGTGTCTCCATTGACTACCACTGTAGGTAGTGGAGGAGTTGCTAATCGGATTGGACCTCCTGTGTGCTGTGGCACCTGCAAGGAGAGTCTGTGTGGTCGATTCGAGGTTGCGCTCTGCGGCGGCTGCATTTCAGGTGCGACCGAGTCTTCAGTGGCCAATGTAGCATCTTGATGTGACGCCGGGCTGCCAGCCCTAGGATTGGAAGGGAACGTGGAGAAAAGGCCATCTTGGGTTGTCCGTGATGCAGGAGGCCTGCCTCTCGCTTTGGCACCGGGAGCGTTCTGCGAGGGCCAAGCGCTGGACACGGCGGGGCCATGTCGACGCCTCCTTTTGGCAGATGGTGTGATGGCGGATCTAGGCTCATCGGAGAATGCGGCGTCGATATGTGACGCCATCGAGCCGCCAGGCAAAGCGGTCATGGGATGTGGCGTGGCTGGTGTGAGCGAGGATCCAGCATTTGCCTGCCACCTCAGATGATGAGGGACCGATGGAGTGATGGCAGAGTGAGATGAATGCGTGCTTGACCATGGAGCGAATTGCTGTTGGGAGATTGCAGAAGCTGCCGTCCAAGGATCATGTTGTTGCCCATCTGGGTGTGCACTCATGGGCATTGCAGATCCAGATCTCGGATACGCCGACTGAGGCTGACCGTCCGACGCGAATGCACCCAGCAATCGAGTGTTCTTGGGCTTCTCCTCTACTACATCCTGTTCAGTCTCAGAGTTTCTCCGTCTACCGCGTTTCGGCTTGAATGATGGATCAAGGGCTCTGACGGCTGTGTCTTCCTCAACCGGAACGCCATCTCTGCCATCAGGAGGGTACGGATTGCTTGGGTGTGGGACGTTGAGAAAGTAGGCATGCTCTTTGCCGAGAAGATATTCGAAAAAGGCATCGACATGCATAGCTCGCATCCATCGTTTCAGTCTGACGGTATATTGCTGTACCTTTTGTGTAGACTGGCCTTTGGAAATATCCGGTGGCTCGACTCCAAGATCTTGAGCGAGCTGGCCCCAAGTTTTGATCTCCTTCGCATCGAACTTGACGATGAGCTCCCATAGAGCGAAAGTCTCAAATTCTTTGTTATCGCTTCGAGGAGGAGTGTTGAACTGAGCCCGAAGCGTGGTCGTGTCAGTGTCGAGGGGGAATTGAGAGTTGCAGTACAGGATGAAGGCTACGTATGCGTCTGTGATGTTGTCCTCGTTGACATCTTTGGTGGGTAACGAGCGATCCGTCGGATGGTATGGGAAAGTCGAGTCCATTGTGAGGGGCGGGACTCTCGAGTCGCGTTAGGAAGTTGGCCGCGAGGTCTTGATCAAGTTGATAAGCCTAGCGTGTTGATGAAGCGTTCGTCACATGTACATGTGCATGGTGTTTCAGTGGGTGGCGACGAACTGAAACGATGCTGCACGCTCGTGAGGTCCTCCAGTCGTTCACTGGATTCACTTTATGGGTAGTCACGATGCAGTATACTTCGCCGTCTGATGCGGTTATTTAGCCAGGATTTGGGTGGAAAGTGTGTAAAATGGTATGGAAGTGGGTCAGAAAAGGGGGATAAGCAGGAAAATGCAGGCAAAAGATGCGGCCCTTCCCCGCGATTTCCAGCACCGCTTTCGCCCGATACAGCAAGCACAAGCAGCAAGCAAGCAGCGTCACAGGCAGGCGCGACCAGTGAAGGGTTTTGGATTGCCGAGGCATCATGCGCGCAATCACAAGCAGCCGACTACCACGGCCATCCAAGGAGCACCACCACTACTACTACTACTACCCTCGAAGCGGCCGTCTGTAGCCGTATATTTCGCTCCTTTGCTCTGTAGATTACTTCCCAAATACACTATCATAATCCAGCACCTCCATAAACTTCCATCAATACCTGCAAAAGACCGCAAACATGTCCGACAAGGTCGCCGCTCCCACTCCCTCCAACCCGCTCCCTGCTTCCACCCAACCGCAGGCGCAAGCACAGAATGCGCCCTTAGGATCGCCGGCAGGACAGGCTATCGCGGCGCAACAAAGCGATAATGTAGCACACGCGCTGGCGGGTGCTGGAGGAGGACTGCTCTCAATGGCTTTGACGTGGGTGCCGGTTGTGGAGACAAGTAGGACAGGACATCATGCTGAGGCGATCACAGTTACCCTTTGATCACGCTCTCAACCAGAGCGCAGGTCGAGTCTAAGAAGGCCGACACCAACACTCTCCAGGCTGTTAAGCGGATCATCGAGCGTGAGGGCATCGCTGGTCTGTATGCAGGCCTTGAGAGTGCCCTGTTTGGAATCACAGTCACGAACTTTGTCTACTACTACTGTATGCATCTCATAGCTTCGCGAAAGCTTGAGGTAATCACTAACGCTTCCCAGGGTATGAGTTCACCAGGGACTACTTTGTCAGGACCATGCAAAGGTCCCGCTTGACCACTCTCGAGTCGATGGCTGCGGGTGCTCTCGCTGGTTCCGCCACCGTGCTGATCACCAACCCTATATGGGTTGTCAACACCCGCATGACTGCGCGCAAGTCAGAGACGAGCGAGCCTGTTCTGCCCACCAAGGAGGGCGATGTCCCAGCTATTGCAGAGAAGAAGCGTGCGCCCAACACGCTGTCCACCTTCCTCAAGATCATCCGCGAGGATGGTCCTACACGCCTCTTCGCCGGCGTGCTACCCGCTCTGGTCCTGGTCATCAACCCTATCCTTCAGTACACCATCTTCGAGCAATTGAAGCAAGTGCTGGAGAGGCGCAGGAAGGTGACCGCCAGAGACAGCTTTTTGCTTGGAGCTTTGGGCAAGCTTGCTGCCACGAGCATCACTTACCCATACATCACCGTCAAGTCCCGTGCTCATGTGGCGACGGGCGAGGGCCGTGAGGGCATGACCGCAAGCCTTAAGCGCATTGTGAGGGAGGAGGGTGTCGCTGGACTCTACGGTGGTACGTTGCTAATGATCATCAATGCTTTCTCATCACAAGCTAATTTCCTACAGGCATTGCACCCAAGGTCACCCAGTCTGTTCTTACCGCAGCATTCTTGTTCGCATTCAAGGACATCCTCTACGATGCTACCATCAAGGCACGTAGAACTATTGCGAAGAAGGCATGAAAGCCTGAGCAGTTATCCTGCTCTTCCTCTCGTCTCAGGAGAGGGCCGAGTGTCACTACACCTCCCATCTAGTCGGCAGACCAGATCTGTATACAGGTCCTTTGGTGGTTGAGGTTACATCAAACAAAGAGCACAGTATCGAAGACTGACATGCTCGATATGCAAAGGGTTCAAATGTGGCGTTTAGGTGTTCAATGTAGCAATGCGCAGATGATCTTGGATTAATCATTGTCGAGGGTCGATAGCTACGGAATTGTACGTTTACGAATGGAATTGCTTGCCATCTACCGTCTGCAGAGTCTGCATGCAGTCTTCGTCGCCTCGTGTTGTTGGTCTGTACATATCACCCCAACCCTAACCCTGTTGCCAGAACACGTCAATGGCAACGACACGATGATGGCACGGAGGGAGTCCAATCTGTGGCTCTACCACTGACATATGCCTAAGCCTGGTGCAATGTAGGTCATATGTCCGATAGAGTAGGAGCAGACGTCTCTTTGAACATGGAGTTTTGGAAGTTACGTTCCTTGAAGCTGTATTCTTCCAGCGACGACTACGCGCACCCTTTATCTTCCAATCCCCATACACATACGACTGATCTTCGAGACAAGCCATCTCAATGGAAACACACCAAAGAAGCCAAAGAAGTGTGATCATGCTCCGTCTAAATGTCTTCTCTCTCAAAGGATTTGGCACTCTTTGCGAAGCCGTGTAAATTGTGCTATTCCGTCTGAGGCTTCCCGCATAAAAATTTCCCGTGTTCAGGACCACATGCTCTGGGCCACTGTGCCACTATACCTGAGCGTGGAACAATTTGTTGAAGCGTCGATCATCAACGGCTATCTCTGGCCACCGAGAGCCTCGAAGGGTTGTTATTCCAGTCTATTAATCTATCACGAAGGTTTCGCGGCGCGTTTTGCTCCCCACATCAATCAACCCCTGCAGTCGTCCCTGACGACGCGTCTACAATAAATGATTTCGCGAGCTTCCTTTCAACTGCCGAGCAAACGCACCAGCAGGACAAGGGAGGCAGTTGAGCCTACGAAGGCTCTATCACCTTGACAGGATGTCGGAATCCGAATATACCGAGTTGAGCGAAGGTGGTTTCATGGACGCCCAAAGTCTGCGCGAAAGCCTCGACTGCTGGTTCGATTCGAGTCGTCCCAAAGGTGTCATCATGTGTTCCAGATCCTACTCAATCTCTCCAAATCCCGCGTTAGACATCAAGGATACAGGGACAGTAGGATTGCCGCTGTCTTCGCGTGATGCGGCCACTATCAAAGAAGCAAGTCATCCTGCGCCTTTTGGCAAAGGCTCTGAGACAATTATTGACGGTACGAGAACTACGCTTCTGATGTGGCGAACTACAGGCAACCTGGCTAAGACTGGTCTGTAGAGTCGATGAGGAAAACTTGGGAAATCAATACATGCGATATCGAGTTGAGAAATCCTCAGTGGGACCAATGGGATCAGAATAATATTCTGCCAGTGTGTGCCGAGCAACTTGGATTGTCGCTCGAAGCTAGGCCGTACATCCACGCCGAACTGTACAAGCTCTTGCTCTACGAGGAGGGCGCGCAGTTCAAGCCGCATCGCGATTCAGAGAAAGCTCCTGGCATGTTCGCCACGCTTGCCGTCTGTCTACCATCGCAGTTCGGAGGAGGCGACCTTGTTCTGGATTTTGGCGGGCAGCAACTCGTCTGGAAGAGTTCCGCAACGTCTCTTGCCGACGTGTCCATAGCAGCGTGGTGCGTCAGCCATCACAATTGCCTAATCTCTACTTTGCGAACAGCGATAGGTACGCCGACGTGACACACGAAGTCAAAACAATCTCCCAAGGCCATCGCCTGGTACTCACGTATAACGTGATCAACAAGCAGCCAGCAGCCGTGAAATTGCCTACGGCAAAGACCTTTACTCGATCAGATAGGGACCTGGCCTATGCCCTCAGATGCTGGAATCTCACTACAGCAGAAACCCCTGACTTCCTATGTCACTTTTTGGACCACAAGTACACGGAAGACAGCCTCCGATTGTCAAGACTGGTAGGCACAGACCAGACTCTTGTCAACCAATTTGTTTGTGCCGCCACCCGTTCGGACTTTACCGTATTCCTCGCAACTTTTGAGCACACGCGCCATGGCGGCTGCGATGATTGCCGTGGCGCCTCGATTCAAGAAGAGTTCGATTTTCAATCGGAACTGCAAAAGATGGTAGATCTTGAAGGCAACGAAGTTGCCAAGAACGTAGATGTCGACGACAGCCATTTTGTGCAGCATCTGGATTTCATTGATGAGGAGGCGGATAAAGAAGACATCGAAGGCCATACGGGTAACGCTGGGGCTACGAAGACACTGTGGTACCGCAGAACGGTAAGATCTAAGCTGCACTTCGCTGAACTCGCTTGATCTGACGATGGATCCTAGGTTCTGGTCATCATGCCCAAGTCGAAATGGATATCCTTCATTGCCAAGCGAGTTATCGAAGGATCTGCATCGGGCGTGACCATAGCGGCACAGCTACTCGAATCATACAAGAAGGACACTAGTGACCTAGTCGCGCGGTCTAACATGCAGGTCTTCTGTGAAACAGTGGTCGCTGAGATGCTTAACGGATCCGCGACCCAACAACGGCACTTTTATTTGCAGCGCTACCGCGCCACGGCGGGCGGACAATACTCGCCCAAGTTTTCAAGGTGATGCTGATCAGTTGCGGCGTCTGGCTGGGAGATGGAAAACTATGCCAGAGGGTCCTGTCGACTTTGGCAGGTCATGTACCAAGTGACATGTTCAACAAGCTCCAGGAGCCTCTCGTGGCCGAATTTGCCAAGTTCCGCCAGCTACTGCTAGACGCGTTCTGCCAGATGGGTTCTATCACACGCGTCTGGAAATGCTTACAAGACTTTTTGGGAGCTGAAGATCAAAATGCCGAGCTCAATGAGTGGTCCACCGCTGTGCTTATCAAAGTCCTGGAAACGACCTCGGAGATGACTTCTGTCGACGCCCAAACTCTGATGAGCATGTCTAAACAATACGGAACAGAATTCCATAACACCTAGTAAGGCAAATACACAGCCCAAATGGCCCGCATTGAACTGACGCTATTATAGTATCATACCTTGCGCTCTCAAACATGTATCCCAAGCATGATTCTCCCTCGCCTTCGGGAAAGAGCTCTTCGATTACTGCCACTCTGAAACAACCAATGTCGCCCTGAAAGAGGCCGACCTCCGGAAAGACGCCATCGGCATTGTGTGTTCATCGTACGAATGCGGTATAGAGTTTCAAGTCGCTCGACTTGGCGAAGTCGCGAGGGACCCTTCGATCTACACGCACTGGCGGTCGGAACCAGACCCAACCATGATGGGCAATGGAGTTGACTCGAATGGCACGCCGTTTGGAGAAGCGAGGACTCTGCATTTTGTTGAACCAACAATGCTCGTTGGACTGTACCACCACCTCGCTCCGCTGAAAGGATCCGGCATTCTCAAGTCTCTCCTCTCCGGAATCGTCAAGTCAACAGAGAGCTTAGCACGCAAGGCGCCATCGCTATGGCTCAAACCGCTGTTGCCGTTTGTCTTGCAGCTGCTTAGCTCTATCAGAGACGGCAATGGAGCAGACGACTAAGCAATCAATGCAGGTGTCTACGCGAATTCCCGCGGCATTTTGACATGGATTTTGCACTGCCATGTCAGACCAATGCCTCCACACGCGAGTCTGGCAATGAAAGCCGTGGGCTGCAGCTGCAGAGATTGCTCTGAACTCAACAGGTTCCTCGCAGACGGTCAACAGAGGCAGCTCAAACATGCCGCTGCCAAAGCCAGGCGTCAGCATTTGCACATACAACTGGATAGGTACCACTCCGGTGAGGTAAGCCACGAGACGCTCCGAGTCGACATCCCTCATTCGCTCATGGTGACCAAGAGACCCGGCGCTCGCGCGAATCGAGAACGCGAGATCTGGACTCAAAAAGCTGCCATGTTCAAAGAAGCGCTGCTCAGCATACCGGGAGAAACTCTGGAGAAAACTCTCGACGCCAATTACCTCCAGGTTCTGCCAGAGGCTACTATGCAAGCCTTATTGGGGGACAAATTGGAAGACTTGAGGCGCATGCATCCCTTGGAAGCACCCACAACTACTCCCGTGGATGTGCCTGAGCAGCAGATTCCAACCCTTGTAACGGAGGAACAGAAGGGTCCAGCTGAGGAGAGACGGCAGAGGGTTTTGGAGTTCGTCCAGTCGCAAATCCGAGCAGTTAATGGAGCACGACCTCCACTGATACCTGCGAAACGGAAGGCTGAGGTCGAAGTGGTAGATCTCACGGGAGACTAGACACAGTGTAATTGTAGGAAAAATCATTTATAGCAAGTATCTGTAACATAACCTAATTCTATTGAGCCACCAAAACACGGTCCCTCAGGTCATGCGCGCCCCGAGCTCAGGCTACCCTTGTGTCTCGGTGGCAGCTTGCGTTATTCAATGCTTATGCTTCATGATACCAGCAAATCGAACAAGTATCTCGAAGCGAGACTTCCAGCCGCATCTCAGGTGCAAGCATAGATTCTGGTATCCCGATGCTTGATGTCGCGAGCATGTCAGGAGCGGAGACATGCGGTGGACCCACAGAACCGAGATCGGTGGCTCGGCGCATGTGTGTAACAGTAAGACCCATACCACCTTAGCTCCACAGTGTAAAGCAATACGAACAAGCCATCAATAGCACTCTCGTTTTATAGCAGTCGCCAAGAAAACAGAACCCGAACGCGACCTCACTGACGCTAGATGAAGCCATCAGGTCTCTGTCGCAGACGAGGCCGACGGCGCAAAGTGGTCAAGTGGAAGTTGGAACCCTGCATCACCTCCCTTATATCATGGTTCGAGCATGTCGTCCAAGTCGAGACTGAGCTCCATCAAGCGCGAAGAAGACACATCATCCTTGTCCTCGACCGCGACGTCCTTGATTTTAGGCAAAGCAGTGCATCAGCAGGCTTCGAATTGAGACGAAGAAACTTTGCCTCTATCCCTCGGACCTGGCGATCCAGCTCGGGGCCTTGGCTGGAGAGCAAATCGAGGGACCGCCTGTCGAGGTAAGCCTCCATGGTGATCCTGAAGGTCTTCAGCGGCAGCCAACCCATTGGGTACCCGGTTGCGAAGTAGTGGCAGTTTAGGAGCACCAGTTGGAACTCCCTGGCATTGTTGCCGGGAGCTAGCAGCATGTGCAGCGAACGGAGACCGCGAAGTTGCCCAAGTTGGCTCTTGATCCTCGCGCCCCGAGCGTCGTTGCTGGCAATTACAACGTGTTGTATGGCTTCGCGCTGCTCACGCTTAAGACGGTTCACAAAGCCGGCCATGGTGGGAGACGGACCTTTCATAGGGACATGCAAGCCGAAGATGAATGTGTTATGTCCGAAAGGCAGCAGCGAAGCTTCGCGATAAATCTGGCGGCATACGAGCAAGACGTCCAGATTGAGACCGGACTTCGTGGTGGCACTGTGCTCGCACTCCTTGTGGCGAACGGTGTAGCAGCTGTCATCCTTCATACCATCGCTGACAGTGTTGTCGTCTCGCGCGAGGTGAATCCTGGGCGACTCCTCTGTAGGACAATCTTCCGGCGAGGCGCAGATCCGGGTCTTGTACTTGCGACTGCCCTCTGGTAGGATGTGGACAGTCTGATCGGCGACCACTTCCTGCAAGATCTTGTTGAGAATCTCGGATGGTAGAGCCAACAGAGGCGACTCTTTCTGGTTGCGGGCTGAGATGGCCAGAGTAGCCTCCTGAGGCGCGGAAAGATCTAGCAATCTAGACGGGATCTTTGGACGTGCGGGTGACGCATGAGGTTCCGATTCAGGCACCTGGGCTGCAGCTTGGGTGGTAGGAGCCATGTTTGGTAATGTGTTTTGGTGTTGTTTGTGGTGTATGTGAATGGGCGATTGGTATGCAGATGCAAGTGTTGAGTTGGTGGTTTACGGAGAGTTGTTTGACGGCAAAGACGCGAGAGAGGCATAGCCTTATGAATACCCATGGCGGTCAACAACAATTTGTTCCTATCAAAGCCAATTCAAGTGCTTTTGTGTTCATAGCACACGTTTTGCTGTCCTCATGTTTAGCCTACTCGATTGGTCTGTGTGGTCGGCGTGGCTGGTGTCCTCACATCGGTTAGTACAATCGGGATTGTTATTAGTCCAATTGGCTTGAATATCATGCGAACTAGTATCTGGCCTTCGGTGACGTATTTTGTGAGGGTGCTAATCGAATTGATGGCTATGATGTTTCAGCATCTCGATGGTAGGAAGAGTACGCTTGACTTTGCGCTTATGGTCAGCGATACTTGTACACTAGCTCCCGAAATGGTATACGCCGCACCATGCGAGTGCCACCTCAAAGCCGCGAGAGATCCGAGTATGCTCCATGTAAATGCCACATGCAATCTATCGCACCAAGTCCTGAGCGCCTTGCTGTTGATCCTAGTCCGAAACGCCTGACGGTCTATGCGCGAAGAAATCCTTCCATGGTTGTAGGCTCCTCAGATACCCCTGTTGAACTCGACCAGACCATCCTCACCACCCTGATCCCAGAATTCCTTCTCCAGACTGCTAGCCTGTACGGCCTGCCTCTGCGGGAACGCGGCGAGCGCAAGCGGGAGGGCGAAGATAGAGGTTGCGAAGATAAGGCCGAGGTTGATGGGCGTCACGAGGCGAGGCCTCTGTTGAAGCCATGCAGTCTCTTGCAAGCGGACCAGAACCAAAGGCGGCAGCACCATGATCGGTGTCGCATTGAGAACACGAGAGATGGCAGTCTCGCCAACAGCAAGGGTTGCTGCTTTCTTGCTCTTGCCCAAAGGCTGCAAAGCCTCATCGGCAGCTTCACGCTTTGCGCGCGCGGCGATAGACTCCTTCGGGTAAATGGGAATACCGTGCTTGATCTCCTCGCCGCGCATGAGGAAGACGTTCAGCACACCTGCGCTTGCGACAGCTGCGAAGGGCACCAGGCGTCCCATGATCTTCTGGGCAGCAGGGCTGACCTTCAGGCGCGGGACCAGAGCTTTCAGACCGAGAGCGACACCGCATGATGCACCGACAGCCAAGAAGTAGGACTGCACAATCTTGCCAGTAGAAAGTGGTGTGGATTTGTTGGCGTTGGAGAAGTTGATGGCGACGTTGAGCGACTGGTTCGCCACTTGCCAGCCTGCAGTGCCAGCCATGCCCATGCCTGGTGTAAGCATACCCGCAGTGACCACCAAGTTGGAGAAGATGAAGGCAGACATGCGGAAAGGCAGAAGGACGGGCTCGCCAGTATCTGTATTGTTCTCTCAGCACTCGTTCATTCAACCCTCTCATTCAACACAGCGTATACGAACCAGGATGAAGTGTGCTGTCAACCGTCTTCTTCGCTATCCACATCTCAGGCGTCATCTCTGAAACCTTGCCCTGCTTGTACTGAACGATCAGACTCTTTGCGCGCTCGAGGCCAGCGGCAGATGTGAAGAGTGTGCTGCGTATCGCATGTCAGCGCTGCCTTGTTCTCCCGTATGCCATACAGCAGCGCTCCAAGCGCAAGGCCATACTGACCCATGCCGAGTCACTCTCATATTATTATCTCTTCCTCAATTCCATCTTGCGCCAGGCGCAAAGCTCATGGTGTCTCACCTCGGGTCTGAAAGGTTTGCGGCGTGTCGCACGCGGCCCCAGTATGTGCTGAGGTCATACTGGGACGCAGGGAGATCCCTGTTGCCGGGGAGAGAAGCTGACATGTCTGACGCGTGGGTTGTGGTGTCGAGAGTGGATTGTTGCAGAGGCGCAACACTCAGTATACTTTTCCAATGGCTCACCGCAGCTATGCGCTAAAGTTGGGGGGCTTGCTTGCGATAAGCAAGGATCGGAGTTAAGATAAGCTAGTCCCTGTCGTTTCAGAGCCGAGATCGGAATGACAGATATCTATAGGGAACCTGTTTATGCCTTTTGCCATTTTTTATGACTGTATCATGTATATCCTGTACTCTAACTAACATCCCCAGCAAGCTGTTCATCTTCAGTCCTCACAATGACCGGCCGCATCTTCTCAATTTTCTCGATAGCATCGACACTCTCCCGCAGATTCTGCGCCGAGCTCAAAGCCTTCACAACCACAGTTTCGTTCTTCTCCCTGACCAGTCTCCTCAAAGCGTGCACTAAGAACCCACTAACTAGCTCCACGCTCCAATCATCTGGGATACTAGCCAGGACCTCTTCGAGCTCGAACCACCCGCCAAAGCGCTCCAGCAATTCTGAAGTCCGCTCAAGACGTTCGCTCGAGTCTTCGATGCGGAAGAACTCTTGCAGAAGGGTCTTGAAGAGGCGTGCTTGTTCATCTTTGGAGGGGAGGGATTGTTCGGGCAGGAGGTTGGAGCCAGGGTGGAAGATAGATGAGCCACCCAGGAGGCAGTAGCGGATTGCGGTGTCGTAGTCGCCGAGACCGTGTGTGAGTAGACGCAGTGCCTCTTCGTGTTTGCCTTCTCGGCCGTTGAGAATGATCATTTCGGGTACGAGTTCGTTGCTGTAAGGCTTCAATCGCTGGCCGACTGCGTGCACATCGTACTTAGAAGCAGCGCCATGGCTGCCACCGATCAGCTGGAGCAGGCGAAGACGGTTGTGCCACCATTCGGCATCGATCGAATTGTCGGTGATAAATTGGCGATATGTGGGTTTGGGTGGGAAGAGCGCTCGATACGTCTCGTAGGACTGAAGCAAAGTTGACTTGGCTTGCTCCGATCGTTCCAGTTCATGTAGGACAGTGTCCAGGTAGAACGAGATAAGGTCGTTGACATACTGAACGTGGTTTTTGCCGAAAACAAGATGTTCGAGATAGTCCTTGACTGCACCAGGTGCTTTCTCTTTGAGCAAGGCGACCGCTTCTGATGGCTGAAATTTGACCCTTGCGTTATCGTCTGCAAATATCTGCACACCAAGCTTTGGGTTGCGATTTGCCAGCCAAGCGCCGTACTCTTGAACAAGCGGCTGGTCGCGGATCTTAGTGAGATATCTTCGAATGTCTTGTTCGCCCTCAAGCAGCTCGCCTCCAGCATCACGCTCGCCGTCAACGATACGTCTCCATGTGGCGAGTACTTGGCCTGTCATCTTACGAGACTGATACAAGCGGCTGAGGAGGTACAGGCGATTGAACTGCTCGAAAAGCTCGACAGCGCGATCGAAGCAATCTACGCCCTTGTCTACTACATCGTTGAGCTCTGTTCTGACAGAACCGCCAGTCGCAGGTCCACGTGGGCTGTGTTGGTCCAACAACAAGAGAATGTGCAGCAAGGCTGCATCGACTGTTTGGAAAACATGCGTCTCGTCTGCGACACTGCCGAAGCCCTTTTTCTTCCGCCAGACTAAGAGATAACGCTTCATGACTTGCAGTAGGTTATCACCGTAAGGTCCACGAGTGTCCGGTACAAGCTCAGTGTTGCGCAGCGCGTCACGCAAGGTCTTTATCAAATCGCCGAGGCCTTGCGAGATCCAGATGCCTTCTTTGCCCACCCGTACTTCGTCAGATAACGAGGTGACAAGGCTGAGTATCGTGCGCGGGTCGATCTCGCCTTCGACGAGTGCTTCGCCTGCTGCTCGTTTCTCGTGCTCGTAGGCTATAACGCCATTCGAAGTTGTCAACAAAAGGTTGCCGAACAACAACAGCGACGCTTTTTGGCGGATGTATGTCAAGGTCAAGAACTCAAGCTCGTTTTGTGCTTCTTGCCCACGGATGTCGTTGATGACACTCTGCACCTTTGCAGCGTCAACAGAGATTCGGCCGTTGCGGACAATCGCTTGATCGAGTCGACGTTCAAGCCGCAGAAGAAGCGAGCTGCGTACGAGCCAGCGAACTTTGTTGTCGTTGAAAAGCATTACGCTAGTCTTTGTTTGCGCGAATCTCGCCGTGAATCTGTCCTCCTCTGCATTTCGCTTGGCTTCTGCCTCGTCCGTATTGACCTCGTCCGATCCCATGAGAAGGCGACGAAGACGAAGGTTCTTGCCAATTTCTGGAATGGCAATCTCGTTGACTGTTGTGGATGTACGCAATCCAACGCCGTCAGCGATGATATCCTTGTCTGTGGTGTCATGATCGTTGGGCAGATCAATCCAAGATTTGGTTCGGTGAGCCTCGCCTGGCTCGACGTCCCATCTCTGAATCTCAATAGAAGGATAAATCTTATCTCCAGTAGCACGCTGGACCAAAGCTAGCACGTAACCTTCGGAAGCTTCTTCTGGCGCACCCGGCATTGCCTCGTCCCTACCTCCATCTATTATGAGACTGCGCGGATAAGTCAAAAACTCGACCGTCCCACGTACGACATCTCCGTCGAGGTTCACGAACATGCCCACGCCTGGTTCGTTCGCTTTTGTGCCTGTGGTCAACAGGAACTCAGTCGGGGTAGGCGAGGCGATGTTGGGAGGCAATGGTCGACTTGGGCGCTCCTCTCGGGGTGGCGCGTCCTTTGGCGGTGGCGGTGGCGGCGCATCTGCACTGTCGGCCTTCTCTGGGCTTGTCGTACGAGATTCTGTAGAGTCTGTAGAAGCTCTCGACGATCCTCTGGCTGGCCATTGAGAAGCATTGTCAGGCCGGAGACGATCTGTGGCAAACGTGCTGCTGGACGTGCTAATGTTACGCTCATGTCGCCCTGCGCGAACAGGGCTTCTGCTTGGGAAGCTTGACGAGTTTCGTTTTGAAGATGGTTGGGGTGGCTCCAGTATAGCTGGCTGCGACACGGGCTCTGGTTCAGCAAGCGAGGAGACCGGAAAGAGATCGTTCTTGCGCTGGTTGACAACATCGAGCAAAGAGTACGAGGTGCCATCGGCCACGCATGCGAGATCACCTCGACGTTGTATAGCGCCTACTCCGCCAAGCTCGATATCCCTAAGCTTTCTTGCTTCTTCTCCAATGCGGATCAATCGTAGCCTCTGCTTCAAGGATATCACAATCACAGATCCATTGCTTCCTGAATCTTGCTCTTCTAATTCCTCGTTCCTGTCCAGTCCGCCGACCCATGTGCATCCCGCCTGCTTGATCTTTCCACCAAACGCAGGACTCAGTTCCGGGAGCGTGTAGAAGGTGAGCGTGCCATTGCAGAGCACGCACGCTTTGCCAGCATTTGGAAGTATGAGTATCTGCTTCACGCCTTTGTCCGGAGGCTCTTGTACTGTAGCGAACGGCGGCTGCAGCCTCGATGCGATAATCCACGTAGGTTGCCCAGATTCGTCGCTAGGATCGGGCGGTATAGACACAAAATGTAGCAGCTCTCCAGCAGAAGTCCCAATGTAGAGATTGCCGTTCCAGGTGTCTACGCAGGTAATGTAGACATCGCTGTCCTCGCCGTCGGCTGAGAGCGGGACGTCGTTGATCAAGTCGCGGAGGACGTAGGCTCCGTCGCTGTCGTCGTTCAGGGAGCCATGCTGCACTTCCATCGCCGGTCAAGCCAGCTAACCATTGTGTCTGGCGGGACACGTGAGGCAAGAAAGTGTTGGTGTAGAGTGAATATTAAGGTAAATTGGGAGTATGCTTGTACGTTTCGCGACTTGTAAGAGATAGCTCCGCTGGCTGGCTGCTGGGCTGAACCTTGGACCTTGGGCCCCTCGGCCTATTGTTGTACAGTACAGCAGAGCCTCACCTCCGTAGGCGATCAACACCACACCAAACCTCTCTAGAGAATAACACTGTGCGACCTGTACAACAAAACTGGCGACGTGGCAGACTCAGCAAACCTTCTGCCTAAACATATTGCCAACAGCAGCACCCAGGAGCTGGATTGAGCCGCGCGTCTTCAAGGCACCTCTCTACTACCACCCCGAGGCATGCCTTGAGCTTCAACACCCACGATGGCCGACAGCAAAGATGAACAAGCAAGCGGAGGAGCAGCGACATCAAATGGCGGTGAGAATCATGCCAGCGACATCCGTACTGCAAAAGAAGGTGCAGATGCAGGCAACAAGTTCCAACAGGCTGTAGCCGCATGGCGAACACTGGATCTCAGCAAGCTCGTCTCAACGCTGGATGTGGCCGCTTCAGAGCTTGTCTCGCAGCAGCGCGATTCACTGCTCAAGCGCAAGGACCTGGCTCAGAAGACGAAGGACTTCAAGAAGCTCGACGATGCGGCCAAGCTGGTTGAGTTCAAGGACTTGCTCAAGTCCTACCAGGGATACGTGGATGTGCTTACGAACCACAACAAGACGATCAATTCTGCGTTCATGCAAGCGTATACTCCGCTATCGGAAGCACCGGATCCATACCCTTTGCTGGACGCCTCGATTGACTCTTTGGTCACCGTGGAGGAGGTCGTTCCGAAGCTTGAGGGCGAGAATGAGCGCTTGCAGAAACAAGTCAACAAACTGAACTCGCAGCTTGAAGAATCGGAGAAGCAATTGGAGGAAGAGCGCAACAAAAGACAGTCGTTCGAAGGCTCACAGGACTCGCGAATCAAGGAAGTCGAGGAGTCGTGGTCAGCCGTGCTGAAAGAAAAGGAGGACAATTGGGCGGCGAAGGAACAGAATCTGGAAGAGAAGGTTGAGAGCCAAGATAGGATCCTAAAGGAGCTGAAGGCGAGCTATGAGGTATCACAGAGGTTGGAGAAGACTGGTGAAGAGACACCAGACACTGGCCGAAATGCTGCCACTGCTGCGGAACTTGAGCTGGCCAACTCTGAATTGGAGAGAACGACTGCAAGGCTGGCAGAAATTGAGGCTCGCAACGAACAGCTGCGAGTCGAGCTTGCACAATCTGCTAGCCAGTCTTCCGGAAGAGCCACCGCTGTTGAGGACGAGCCAGCTTATCTTCGCCTTCGCTCCGAGAACTCATCTCTGCTTCGCCGCATCGACAATGCTAGATACGACAAAGAAGCCGAGACGAGTGCGCTCGAAAGCAAACTGCGTGGCCTTGAGAAGGAAGCAAACACATTGAAAGCGGATCGCGAATCGCTACAAACCCGTATCCAGAAGTGGAGTGACTATGACGAAGTCAAGCGCGACTTGGAGATGTTGCGCTCAATCGAGTTCGCTGCAGTGGACGACGTGGACATCGATGGTTCAGAAGAATCTCACGCGAACGGCAATGCAGACAAATCGAGGGGAGAGTCTCTTGAACAGCTT
This sequence comes from Cladosporium sp. SL-16, assembly GCA_002921095.1. Taxonomy (NCBI): domain Eukaryota; kingdom Fungi; phylum Ascomycota; class Dothideomycetes; order Cladosporiales; family Cladosporiaceae; genus Cladosporium; species Cladosporium sp. SL-16. The sequence continues at coordinate 87,043 of PEGC01000023.1, forward strand.
CTCATTGCCCGCAACAAAAAGCTGGGCAACGAGCTTACCGACTTGCGAGTGTCGAACAACGAGTTGCAAAAGAGGCTTGATGAGCTACAAGAGGACTTCTCCACGGTAAATGCCGATCTCGAGAAGGCACAGAACCTCAATGCGTCGCTGGAGAATGACCTCCAGAAGACCCAGCAAGAGGCCTCAAGCGCTTTTGAGACCATGTCTGTCGCAGGTACATACACATCGAGGTTCCCGAAATCGGCATATGGCAGTAGACGAGGCGGCGGTACTTCGCCAACTTCTTCCATCATTGGTGGGTTTGACCCGTCCTCAGGCTCGGGATCACCACTTCGCCCAGGCGAAACCGTAGGCGGTGGCTCCGGCATCCTGCCAATGGTAACAGCCCAGCGCGACCGCTTCAAGAAGAAGATCGGAGAGCTTGAGCAAGAACTACAGAAACAATACCAGACCGTCAGTACTCTCCGCTCCGAAGTCTCTAGCCTACAAAAGGATAATCTCAATCTTTACGAGAAAACGCGCTACGTGTCGACATACAACCGCCCGAGCGCCCAGCCTTCAACTTCAGGAAGCGCCTACGGTGCCAATCCCAACCCATCCACCATCCAAGTCTCCCAGGACAGCTCTTCAGGCTTATCCCTGGATCGCTATCGCAGCACCTACGAGAGCAACATCTCTCCATTCGCTGCTTTCCGTGGCAGAGAAAGTGCACGAGCACTCAAACGCATGAGCTTGCCCGAGCGCGCTGTCTTCCAGATCACACGGCTCGTGCTGCAGACGCGGACGAGCAGGAACTTGTTTGCGATGTATTGTCTGGCGCTGCACTTGCTAGTCTTTACTATGTTGTATTGGATGGGCTCCGCGGATGTCGAGCAACATGCTAGCAATCTTGGAGCTGGCGCTGGCGCCACTGTTGCAGGCTTGGGCGGGACAGCGGCACATGGGGACTGGACGCATGATGACTTTGATCAGGCGGGCTGATCGGGGCAGTGGGTTGTTTTATGTAGAATTATCGACTGTATGTAATGGACGCTGGACAATGCACGAGAACTCATGACTTCATGTATGGGTGGGCCTTGTGTGAGACGATCGCTGCAGCACAGATTGATGGCAGCTGATCGTCGTTCTTGTCACGCCAATGACAGCATAAGACATCAAGCTCTGTTACCGCCATTGACGCTGCCCGGCATTGGCTGACACTCTGCACATGTGAGGCATGAAAGAGTTACGTGAACGGCGTTACCAAGTCTGCCACGCAACAAGTACTCAGTACAACAACGCTCGTCAAGCGCCCATCTTACCTTTGGGGACGGTGGACCATGGCATCTCCTCGGCCATGGCACCATCAATCATCCCCAAAGGCTCGTTTCAATCAATGCCAATGCCATACTCATATCCCATCAAAGCCGGTGGAAGTGCTCTACTCCACAAGCACCACGCGACACGTCTAGATAATCTTCAGCGGCTACCCGGCTCGCACTACCACGCGACGTGAGGTCTGGCCACTCGTAGCGAATCCGATTGGGCAAATGGCCATGCAAGTCATTCTGGCAAACGGTTCCTTCGAACGGTGTTCGGGCGGTTGGAGCTAACTGGGGCGGGAGAGCTCTGAGTGTTCTGAGCCAGTCGTTTAAGCGCCGGGTCTTTGGCTATTGGGTGGCGGGTTTGGTACTGGGCTGGTGGGAAGCTGGGTTGGGGGATGGGTGCCGAGGGCATCGTGCATGTTATTTTGGGATATCAAAAATGTCGATACTGACATTGATGAGATCTTATAGAAGGCAAGACTCGTCAAGCACTGAGGAGCCACGAGAGCTGAAGTGGAGGAGATGTGAGCAAGTTCCAACGTCGCTTCTGAACCGACTTCACGCCACACCACTACATCGACCATCGACTAGACCGCAGCCGAAATGCATACAATCAATAGCTTTATCATGTGAATGCTCGAATACCTGATTTTCTCAAAGACCATAACAATCCATACTACCCAAGCCTTTGACGAAGCGCCAGCCGCCCATCCTGCCGTCACACCAGCCAATCACCTTTGAGATATCCACTAATACAGCCGCCGGTCCCCAGCCCTCGCCTATTACGGTCTTTGCTACTCTGGCGCCGACCTACGCGCCCGGAGGTTGCGTCTGCATTGACACGCATGCAAGTTTTGGTAGTACGACATGCGGACCCCCAGCCCATGTATATAGCAACCTGCAACACGGCGCTTGACGCCGGACGGTGTTTACGTCCTTTTCGACTCATCCTGCTTCTCGTCCTCTGTTCTCCTCCTGTCCTCCTCTAACTCATTGTGTTGCTTGATTCTCGCTAAAGCACGGTTGGACATATTACATCAATCGGCACGAGAGTGGAAGCTATAAACAGCATCGACACGACGACATCACAGTCAGCCAAGAAAGATGAGATTTCTATTTCACACAGCCTTGTTGGCAACGGCCGTCATTGCGGCTCCGACTCCTAATTGTGGCCGTGGAGGATACAATAGTTTGCCTAGCGACGCCAGCACCTGTGCTGAGGTCGACACCAATGGACGTGGAGCTCACAACGAATGGAAAGAGAACTCCAAGAGGTCTGCCGACGCCAATGCTGATACCAACGACGGTCGCGGAGGATACAATGGATGGGGCGGAGACTCCAAAGAATCATCACCTGCTGATACCAACGACGGCCGTGGCGGCTACAATGGATGGGATGGAGAGTCCAAAGAGGCCTCATATGCCGACTTTGGTAGACGGTGGCACCGTGGCCGCGACTCACAACGCGGATCATGTGATCTGAGAAACGCAGTCATGCCAGCAGGTAAGCTTTCACTCCAACATCCATCTTACTCAAGAACTACCAACTCACACACTTACTAGCACCAATCGCCCTCCCGCCCCCAGCAGCAGGCCTCACCCTCGGCCACGTCGCCATCGGCCGCGGCAACCAAAACTACACCTGCGACCTCAGCAACAGCACCGCCGTCCCCGTCGCCGCCGGCGCCGTAGCAACCCTCTTCAACGTCTCCTGCCTCGCCGCTGACATGCCCGAGCTGCTCGCGCGAATCTGCCCCATCGCCCTCGACCTCCCCATCCCTTCCTCCTCAGACGCAAACTCGCCCATCTACCAAGGCATGTCCGGCCACCACTACTTCAAAGACGCCACCACACCCTACTTCGACCTCGACACAGGTGCTCATCGCTACGGCAATGGTGCGTTTAAGAAAGGTGATTCGACGCCTGCTCCTACGACCGCCATGGCCGGCCCGTATAATTCTGGCAATGGGCCTGTGGCGTGGCTGCGTTTGGACGCGAAGACTACGACTGATGGGCAGGTGTTCAAGGAAGTGTATCGATTGAACACGGCGGGCGGACAGCCTCCGAAGACGTGCGAGGGCATGCCTGCGGCGTTCGAGGTGCCTTATGCTGCGGAGTACTGGTTGTTCCAGTAGATCGACGAGATCGGTTGATTGGATGGATGGTTGGTCTTCGCTATAATGTCATGGCGTAGGTGCCGTGAGGGAGGTGACGAAAAGCGACGTTTATTGAAGATATGACCATGTGGCGTTGGAGGGGTTGGATGCTTCTTGTGATTTTGTTTTCAACTGCGTAGATACCATAAGTGTTTTGTCGCTTGAGGGTATATCGAATATTTTGCACAATAAGACAGCGTGTTCGCACATTTATGATTTGAGCATCTATGTCTTGTGAGAGTGATTAATATGATACTGACAGCTCAGATCCTCAGATCAATTGTCTGGTGTAAGGTACCGTGAATTTTTTTTCCATAGTTGTGCCAGAATAACTCCATAGTCTCGATTACATCTACTAAATTTCACCCCATGCTAGCACCGAGCTTGCCCTTGTGCCATGATTCGTGCTGGTCAGTTTAAGGCCTCAACTCGAAAGGCATGCCAGTAAGCTCCTCAATCTTTTTAACACAACCAACATAGCCCGGGTGTGCCTCCAGCTTGGCCGCGTACGCCTTCAGCTTAGGGAACTTCTCAGCGTCAACCTTGCCACTGGCCGCGATGATAGGGAAGGACATGAGGATATCGGCAGCTGTGAGAGAGGCGCCGCAAAGATACTCGCCGTTGTCAGGCGACGTCGCGAGCTGGGAATCCAAGAAGCCAAAGTGCGATTCGTAGTTCGCGTTGAGGTACATGCTGTCGACCTTGTCGGCGATGCCGCGGGTGACGGGCTTGATGAAGAAAGGCACTGGGGAGTTACGGATGTCTGAAAAGTTATTATGGTCAGTGCTGGATTTCGTGATACTCATCGTGTGATAGCCAATTGCTGTTCAGCTCAATGGTACATGGAAGAAACTTACTGTCCATAATCATGGCAACTGTGAGCAAACTCATGAGACTGCCTTCAGCATAGTGCATGTAGAAGCGATACCTGAGCCACTGCTCGGTCTCGCCGCCAACCTTGCCCTCGAAACCTTCACGGTACCGTGTGGGCACCAGGTGTGGTGCAAAGTGGTCACACAGGTACTCGCAGATGGCAGCACTCTCGGCCAAAACGATGGGCTTCTCGAGCGAGGGCGCAGCGATAGTGACCAGAGGCGACTTGCCAAGCGGGTGGACAGCCTTGAGCTCGGGCGGTGCGAGCTTGTTAGACTGCCTCTTGTACACTTCCACGGAGTAGGCGGTGTTCTTGGAGCATTCTTCAAGCAGCCAGACGATTCGCTGGGAGCGAGACTTCTCGAGCCTGTGGTACCGTGTTAGCGAGGGTCATTCTCGATCTTGCCTGCACTGTTCCAGGGCTCTTTTTGTGGACCCGGTTTGATGTCCGGGACGTGATCGGTATACGCAAGCGTTGAAGATCATATAGAGCCGGTATATCGCCATGCATGTAAGACTCGTGGCGCCCATGCGGGAGAGTGGAACTAACCAATGGAGAGTGACGGTTGGCTTCTGTTCCTGTGTGTCCGCCATTTTGATGGGAGTTTCAGGATTAGTGGGTTCTGATTACTGGATAGTATGTGCTAAGAGATGACAAACGACGTGAAGGATGCGCTTTTCCTTTTGACTCGTCGTGTTCACAGTTCTACGGCCGCAACAACGCACTGTCGTCGCAAACCACCGAGGCACGATGAGAGGACTTGTTGCACGTGACACAATGATCTGCGCACCCGCTCCCGTTTCCGCTCGCGCGCCTTCCGTCACTGTGGTTTCACGTCATCAGGCCGGCGCAACAGAATGGCTGCCCAGAATCCCTTTCTTATCCCTCGTATTTCCAAGGCATCAGGACTGAAGAACATAACTTGCACCCTGCGAGCAGAGATCTTAACTTGACACAATCTCCCGACATACCCAAAATCAACAGTAACTCCAGTCATCTCCAAAAATGAAGTTCTTCCTCGTCTCCTTCCTCGTCGCCATCCTGGTGGCGTTGGCCATGGCTGCAGACGCAGACCAGCAGCCGATCATCGTCTCGTTCCCCGAAGGCACCCCATACTCGGAGATGGACGAGTTGAAGGCCGCTATCGCCAAAGTGGTGAGTTGGACGCAATCTACCTGCGGGCCCCGCAGCGCTCGCTGTCTGGAGCGATGACTGACGCCTGCTGTTCCAGGGTGGCGTGATTACTCACGAATACAACCTCTTCATGGGCCTCGCCTGCAAGGTACCCGCAGACTTCATCCAGACGATCAAGACCATGGGCGAAGACCACAGTGTGGCTGTCGAGTATGACCAGACGGTCTCGATCAACGACCAAGGCCACAACGCTTGAGCAAAGCAAGGCACGAGCTCACTTGGTCGGCCTCATCCTGCGTGTTCGGACTTCCAGGCCACGGAATGGAGGCGATTGGCAGGTGTGGAATGGTGGCTGCTCAGGGATGACCACAGAGCAGCTGTGTTTTGCGGCGTTTGGGTTGAAGCACGAGTATTGGTAAGGAATTACGAGTACGGGAGGGAGGGCCATGGGGACATGCACCCGCGAAACCGTGGGATTCTTTATTTTCTTTTTCTCTTGCGGTGCTTTTCCATGGGTACATCACTATCAAGCTCGCTCGGAATTGCTAAGTCTAAGAATGGACAGATCGAATATGCAAGCACTTTCTTAGAGGCTAAGCCGGCCCAAGCTCGTTTCACATTACTCTGTCAGCCGCATTAGGCGAAAAAAAGGGACTTTCCGAAGCAAACGCAGCAGCCATACGCGTGCCAGCCTGGCAGCGGCATTCCAGCTCAGGTTTAATGTGGAACATCGCCGATTGGCGCGCACTCCCTGATCCTGCAACGCCAAACGTTCCGCTATTGCACTGTCCGTTTTCGCTTGACAGTCTAAGACCCCACGTGCCCATGTGCCATCACGTGCTTTGGTGCGAAGCTTGGGAGGTCGACACAGACAAAAAGCAGAGCCATCGAACAAATCGCAACAACAGCCGAAAATAGGCTTCAGAATATGCGAAACAAAAGTGTGGATAGGAAGTGTGGTGGCTTGGGGTAGGTTCAAGCCGATTGCTGGTCCCAAGACCGGAAGCGAGCGAGGGCGCATGGTTTGCCCCGCGTTTGGCGAGGGAAACAGAGTTTGGAGCAACAACTCCGAAAGCAGACGACAGTTCGAGCAGAGGTAGGGAGCTTACTAGGCTTGCCAGCCTGATGGCCTACGGGCACTGCCAGTGACGACACCGAGCTCGGCCGGAAGATGCCAGACCGGTGTGCGCGCGCGTGCAGCAGGGCAGCACTGAACACAGAGCTGAGAGGGGAGGCAAGGACGCACGAGAATGGAAGCAAGCCTGAAAGACAGATAGGCAAGCAGACAGAGAGGGGCACAAGGCGAAGACCGACGACCGTGCCTCGCAATAGTAGGGTGCGAAATAGAAAAGGGCAAGGTAGGTAGGAACTGGCACTTGCAGGTATGTGTGATGTGCCCTGCCTCGACACATCGACATCGACATCGAGAGCCGAGCAGCAGAGTCGCACTTCTTCGGGCGGCATGTGGTGGTCGTGCTTTCTCGTGTGCTTTCTGTTTCTCCGCCCACGGACTTGGAAGCCTTCCAGCTCGTGCGCTCATGGGCGCCGTGGCTGTATGCTTCTGTGAGAGCGACTCGACCATTCACACACGCCCGGTGACCACCGCAGCCTTGGCGGGCATGGAGACATGGCCATGTCGAGCATATGTCCCATGGATGAGGCATGGCTGCTCATAGCGTCCGTTGCACGTCTGCCGATGCGCGACCACTCAGCTCTTCACGCACGCCGTCACACACCCCCCTCCGCTGCTTATTGCTTCCCTATGAGCCAACACCGGCGGCGGCGGTGGCGGCGCAGGCAGGTAGACCATGAACCCAGTTCCCCGAGCGAGATGGCCTTGGGCTAGGCAGTTGGCCTCCAAGCTCCTTCAAGCTCTTCCAATCATCGCGGCAACTGCCAACGCCTCCCGGCGCCTCTCCAATCCACAGCCCACGGTGCGCCGGCAGCCAGCCACGTGAAATTCGGCATCCCGTTGCTTTCGGCCAATGATGCGCGCCGGTGCTGCCGAAGCCTTGTCGTGTCTTGCCTTGCCTTGCCTTGCCTTGACTTGCCTTGCCTTGCCTTGCCTTGCCTTGCCCTGCAGACGCCGAATGAGAAAGGCAGAAGGCGGCCCCCCGGTGAGAGCCAGGCATGGAGGCATGGCAGAGCGAGACAACACGAGCAAGGCTTGCCGGGCTTGCAGTCAGGAATCACCACTTGCCACTCACCATCCGCCGTTTGCGAGCCTGGCGCAGGGTTTCGCCAGCGAGACCCGGACGTCGGATGAACCCGCATGGCTGCAGCATCCGTGGACGCCGACCCAGGTTCAGGTTCAGGTATAGCAAGCTCAGCGAGTAGGTATAGGCAGGCCAGGCATGATGCGCAGCGCAGCCCTGCGAGGTGACGCCCGCACCGGCCCCCATCCCACGGCAGCCAGCAGCAGCGCCGTTTGGCTTGGGCCCTCCCGATATGTAGCCCTTCCCTCATCTTCCCTGTCAGCCAGCCAGCGTGGACGTGCTGCTGCACATCGCGGTCCCGATGCCGCCCTCCTTCCGCCGCCGCCCTTGCCCTTTTGGCATACCAGCAGGCGCTTCTGGATCGCGAGCGGCGCGGGGACGTACTCCGTTGCTGCTGAACCTCTGTCTGGCCTGCTAGGCTGCTCCACCGCCATAGCGGTGTCGTCGTAGCCACCAGTCCGTCTACCTGCTCCCGGTACATGCACCTGATCGTGCACATCCCCCACTGCCTACCTTGGGTACTCTCTCTCCCCTGACGTCCTGCCAGCTCGTCTTGGCGATGTTGTCTCTATCGTCGTCTTTGCTCTTGTCTGGCTGCTGCAGCTGAGGTTCAGAGCCACACGTTTTCATCGTACCAACAACTCTGCCTTTTCCAATACCAGCTGAGCCTGTCTGTGTTTCTCGTGACCACCGCCTTCAGCCAGGCTAGCGTCCTTGGCTACCTATCGGGCTGTCCGTCACATCGACGAGCTTCTGATACCAGGCACCCAGTCTGATACATCAGCGCGCAGCGCCCACTCATATCTGCGTCCCGGCCTGCCGGTTCACCCTTGCACGTCCAATCCTCCTCCTCAATGACAGCTCTACACTCCAGCTTTGCTCCCTCCTTCCACGGTCACGGGCCTTTCGATACTATGCCCGACCAAACCTCAGATCAGGACTGGCAGCATCAGCAGCAGCACAATCAACAACCACACAGCTACATTCCGCAGATGCCCATGCTCACCAATCAATGGGCACCGCAGAGTCAACCGCAGTCAAATCCACAGCAGCACCAACAACTTCTCGGCATGGCTGGTATGGACCGACGTTATTTCCAGGACGAGACGCCGCCTTATATGGCTTTCAGCAGCACCGTCGCGTCGAACAACCTCATTTCACCATGTTTCCCCGCGGATAACACGTGGTCTGACATGGACATGAACACGCCGTCCAATTTCGATTCACCACAGGAACCCATCGAAGCCTTCGTTCCAAATCAGCCAAATCACGCTCATCTCCTCCCGCCGAGAGTCCCAGGCAACGTCAGACACTCGCATGGACACGGGCCTATCACCAGCCCTCACCAGGAATCCACCGACCAGATGAGCGTCGATCGCCCATCCATGCCTCGTGCCCAAACCGATCCGGGCAAAGGCCAGCCTGGCAGACCTAGCAAGACCGCGAACATCAAAGCCTCTGGTAGCGACGACAGCGACGATGATTTCGTCCCGTCGGAACCGAACCAGAATTCCAAACCGGCAACAGCAGCCCCAAACCGCGGTCGCAAGCGTCAGCGCATCCCTCACACGGCTGTCGAACGTCGCTATCGTGAGAATCTGAACGCCCATCTGGAAAAGCTTCGCCAGACTGTCCCATCGTTGGCTTCGCGTCGCACATCTGGCGCTATCCCTTTGATGAGCAATCACCACCAGCCCGGATCCGGCCACCGCGCTAGCGAGCCGACTCCTGTCGTCGCTCTGCTGTCGGACGGCGCCAAGCCAAGCAAGTGCGAGATCCTTAACGGAGCGATCGAACACATCGGTGCTGTCGAAAGGGAGAACAGCGCTCTCCGCGACGAGGTTAAGGAGCTCCGCGCTAGAGTCGAAGACCTCCAGCGTTGGTATAGTGCCACTCTGCAGACTGCGGGCGGCAACCGAGCCGGAGGCTACGTGAGCTGATGACACGACATGACACGACACAAGGACGGACAAAGATCGTTGTCGTCCTCTGACAGCTCAGCACTCGTGGGACCTGCGGCACGCAACATCACCGAGAAGCTTTGCTCTCTCTTCGTTTATTTGTTTCTTTTCTTTAGTGTGCATGACTTTGACAGCGAGGAGAGTATTTATTAGAATTGACAACGAGCATGGGAAACGACCTAGCCACGGCTAAGGCAAATCACGGGTACGGTATTCATGGGTTAATGGAAACGGAATGTCATGTTAGTTGTTTGGGCAAGCGAAGGAGTCTACGATCAAACAGGGCGGGCGGGTTCTCATCCTACTTATACTTTTGTCAGAAGAAAAAGAAAGAATGTTATGATAATGGTGTGGCATCACAAATGTGTGTGCATGTGTGCTCTTGCGAGGGAAGAGATGAATCAAGAGAGCACCGAGTATTAGCTCTGAGAAATAGTGAATGAAAACAATATAAAGATCGCTTGTGATGTGCTCGTTAGCTCATGTGTTACCTGTTCGAACATATACATAATGTGATCTGGTCTTGTTTGACACACCTGCCGCTCGAGATTGCCCTCGAAACAAACAGATCAAGCCCTTGATGATTCCAACCCAAAGATAGTTACGCATCGTCTGAGAAGCAGAACATTTCACCAAGCGACACGAACCAATCTTCCCCTTCATCTCGATGGCCTCTCATCACAAAGTGACAAACAAAATACCATGTACCAGCAGAAAGCGGTGAACCGGGAGCGCTCACCAAAGACCCAATCCCTGCTGTGATCTATGCACGTCCATGTACTATATTCCTCCCCAGCTGAGAAAAGTAACAACAATACCAACGAGAGCGTGTGCGCGCGCGCGCCGACGAACCTAGAAAATCATCACCACAACAACGCGCGTCCGCCATGTGTGATGGACGAGGATGTTCGACTGTGATCACCGGGTACCCGTTGTTGCTCGGCTATCCTTGTTACAGATGGCGAGTGACCGTTGGGTGGAAAAGTGAGACATACAGCCTCAGAAGCTAGTCCCTGCCCAGGCTTCTTACAGGGTCTACGGCGAGGCTGTGCGTTTAGGTGAGAGGGTGTGTAAGGTGCGGCGAGGCTGGAGTGCTGCGTGGCTTGGGATCGGAACGGATTGGGCTGCGTGAAGGAAGGCTGGAGCGTTTCTGCCTGGTGTAGATATCATTCCACCCTATTAGATTGCTGCTGCTGTGATTTCTCATGCCAGAGTGCTGCGTAACACCCACAAGCCAGGATACCTGCGAACTAACTATAGGTACACGTGAAAAAAGAAATACTCGTCACTCGTTCATTTGGCCCCTAACAATTCCAAGGCCGTCACTCACTCGTCCCTGAACAGCCACCGCCCACCACCACGCATAGCCTCCCTCCACATGCCCTCCGTCTTCATCCTCTCCAAGTCCTCCGCTTTCCGCCGATCCTCCAATTCCTCCTGCGTACTCGGCATCTCCGTCCGCCAAAACCCAGGCGGCGTGGCCGCGCGCTCAAACGTCTTGCGATGCTTCCCATGCTCGTTAGCAAATTCCTGCGCGCGCGCCTGGATGAGGAGTTCCGCGTGCTTGTGCGGCGGGTACGTGGCCATGACCTCGGTATAGGAGGAGCCGAACATGTCCTCGAGGACTTGGGCGTCGGATTTTGAAGAAGGCGGAAGCAAGCCGTGACGGGCGGCGTCGAGGAATTCGCCGCAGCACGCTGGGTTGATGCAGCCGGGCAGGCAGCGGCGGGCAGCTTTGGTTTTCCTGTTCATGGGATCCGAGAAGGCGAAGTCGCTGTCGGCGAAGGCTGGGTTGATGCGGAAGTTGTGGGGGCGGAGTTGCTGTAGTGGTCTGGAGCGAAGAGGTTCGGAGTCGGGGTTTATGGGTGGTGGTGACTTTTCGAGGCCGGGTGGTCGGCGGGTTTTGGATATTGGAGGAGCTGATGTTTTGGTGTGACTTGTGGGCTGAGTTGGGTGCTCGAGTTTCTTGGTTGATGAGGAGACTGCTGCTTTGACGTGACTTGCAGGTTCAACCTTCGGCTGTGGTCTTTGTGGACGTATTCGTTTCAACGTATCAGGCGCCAAGCGACGTGCGCTGAGAGGTTGTCTCCCTGGTGTTGGATTCTCAAGCATGTTCTCGAGACGATTGCTTGCTGGCATCTTCGCTGATGTGGTTCCCACTATTGGTGTGACTTGGCTGGTCATTTCGTCGCCGTCCTCGGCTAGCATGCCGACCTTACCAGCATCTTCCTCGGAAGTACGTCGACGTTTCCTAGCCGTCTGCGGATTCGTTGTAACATTGGGACTCAGCTGGCCGAGAGCTCCGCGCTGTCGACCGTAGGATCTTTCTTTTGGTGTGGTGTGTTTGTTTGGTGTTGCTACTTGGCGTGCGCCCGCGAGGTCCTCTGCTTGCTCGAAAGCCACAGGAAGTGCAGGAATGTCTGAAATGTCGCTATCTGAAAGAGATGATGAATTGCGGGCAAGATGCCGCGGCGGATGTAGTGCTGCATTCGATCGCTCCTCGGATCTTGCTCGAGACTCGTCTCTTATTTTCCGCTTGCGAGGCGTCTGAAATGTGCCACGCATAGCGTCCAAGTCTGAAGTCTCCATGCGAATCAATGGACGCGCTCGGGTGGTTGGGCTGCTCCAATCCTCTGATCTCAGCTCGATGGGTTCCTCTGCCGAGCCGGGTCGTTTGGGGGACTCGGGCTCCTGTTTGATGCGCACTGGAGGAGGCATTGCGGCGGACGATCCATCTCTTCGACGTTTCAAAATGTTCTCTCGCACTACAATTGGCTCTTCCATGTCATCACTGCATGGTTCGACTTTGACCACGTACGACCTGACCTCAGCTTGGTCATCCTCTGTTGTTTGACTTGAAGTGATTCGTTTGGCATGTGAGCTCGAAGGTGACGATCTTATATTTTCATTGATCGCACCGGAATCTTCTGCTTGTTTGGATGAGCCCGCAACGGGATGATTGGGTGCTAGAGCCTCAGTTGCAACTTCGGCTGCCTCTGGTGAAGCTTGACGCAGGGGCTTTGGCGTGATGTCGATATCACTGACTTCTTGAGGTATTGGCGGCGGTGGAACTGGTAAAAGTGTGTTCGCACCACGCGGTGTTTGATGCGCGTGCTCGCCCGCCTGGTTGTTGAGGTGCTTCGATATATATGCTTGCCACTGCATCGCGCTTTCTTTCGCCTTTCTGTACTTTTTGGTGGCCGCCGCCACGTACTTCTCGCGCGCATCATAATCAGCTTGCAACTTCTTGTGGCGTGCCTCCAGGTTTTGATATTGTTGCTTCAGAATCGCATAGTCGTCTTCGGCCACGATTTGGGTGGCGACTGTGGTATCTGGATGTGTTTCATCGCCAATGTCTGGTTGAACTCGTGACAACGCGTCCTCGAGCTGAGCCTGGAGATCCGAATTCTCTATTTCGAGTTCATCAATGCGAGCGGCCCTTTTTGCAAGAATCGTCCGAAACGCATTGTCGGATGGCTGAGGACCTGGAGGTGTAGAGACTGGCGTAACATTTGCACCTCGTATGAACTTCGCCGCCGACATGTTGATGCCGCGTGTATCTGTCACAGCATTACCAGACGCGCAATATCAGACGAATAACAGATGCAATGATTCGATGTGACGGAATAGTCGACGCGTGCAGTCGCGAAGTCATGTGCCAGCCTGAGGCGCAGACAGACTTTCGGCACTTGCGCTCAAAAGTCCGTCGATCGATCTTCCTTCCGGCGAACCCTTGGTTGGCGTGCACGCCATCCTGGCCCGCTTTCGCAACAAAGCCGCCACACCACTAAGGTGTTTTACCATGTCGGCTTTCTCGCTCCTGTCTGTTAGAAAAGATTGCCACTCGTCCCGTACTCTTTCAGACGTGATGGTGAAGAGGCGCGCAGACGAGGCCGACCTCGATGCCAACCATGAGGAGGCCAAGCGCATCCGTCCCGCCGTGAGAGACCATCTCTCGCACCTCAGCGACGAACTGCTCTTGCGTGTACTGTCTTATCTCCCTGTCTCCCAGCTTGCGATATGTCAGAGGTAAGTCTCCATAGACTCGTCATGCTACTTCCGTGCTAAACATGTAGACTCTCGCGCAAGTACCGCGTGCTAGCTGGGGACGGCCAGCTCTGGAAGCAGCGCTACTATGACCGCTTTGTCCGGCCTCGAGCCAGTCGTCTACCAGGCCTCAAAGACGTCGCGACCGCCGAGAAGAACCTTCACTTTGCGTCCAAGGCTTCGAAGTGGCTAGACGATGAACATCTTGTTCAAAGAGGAGGACGCACAAATTGGAAGCGGCAGTACAAGCTGCGGCACAACTGGACCAAGGGGAGTTGTGCCGTTAATGAAATACAAGTCGCAGAGCAGGCGCCCGTCCCGCCCGTCATCGTGCAGATGCATGATGGAGTTATCTACATGGCCAGCCTGGACGACGGCTTGCGAGCATGGTCAGCGAAAAGTGATCGCAAGTTGCTCGCACAAAAGCACTTTGGAGAGAAGCAGCGCGCACCTCCTACATCACTTGCTGTCGATGCAGCGTCAAGCGATGCCAAGCTATCTCGTGTGGCCATAGGCTTTGAGGATGGCTCGTTTGCCATGTTCTCCCTGGACCATACCTCTAATAAGTTTACCCATACTTACAGCCACGAGCCATCAATTAATGGAGTGGTGTCTTCAGTAGCAGTTGCATGGCCTTACATCGTCACCATGACGGCAACCCAGCTTCTTTCGCTCTACAAGTGCGACATTCTCAAAGGCTCACGCAGCGTGGCTGGCCCTCCACGTTTATTACACTCGCTCAAGTCACATACCGTCTGGCCGCCTCTGACGACTTCGTTGAGGCTTAAGTCAGGCGCAGTCGTGGTTTCCATCGCGTATGCAATACCCACATACCTCTCTGGATGGACGGTGGGAGTACAGGAGGTCAAGATCTCGGAGGGCGGTGATTTACTGGAGTCTAGGATATCTTCGGCCATCGACCAGCACTACCGCCCACTCGCCTTTGCCTCCCAGCCAATGACGCCACATCTCACACCAGCGAGCGGTGGAATCGCCACTTCGACGACTCTGGAGCTTCGTCACATACACTCGAAACCGACTTCGCTGTCGTATACACATCCTTATTTGCTGGTGTCACATCCGGACAACACCCTTACGCTTTACTTGGTATCTTCCACGGCGGACTCTCTATCTATCAGCGCTGGTAGCCGACTCTGGGGCCATACTTCCTCTGTCTCTGGAGCACACGTTGGAGGACGAGGCAAAGCTGTCTCTGTTAGTAAGCGAGGCGACGAATTGCGCGTCTGGGAGCTTGAAGGAGGTTTTGGCTCATTATCAGCACGCAAGAGGCTGGCTGTTGGTGATTTGAGTGTGCGCGTTCAACCCGAGGTTGCGAAAATCGACACTTCCGATACCCAGGCTGGACTTGATCTTGTTAATCGACCAACCACCAACCGCGAATCTACTGGAAATTTACCAACAGACGATCCGGACAGCGATGCGGATGAACTCACACTAATACGAGGCTGGATTGCTTTTGACGAGGAAAACGTGGTGGTTCTCAAGGAGCAAAGTCAGGGGAGACAGGCGCTAGTTGTATATGACTTTACACGATGATGATGATGATGATGATGATGAATGAACGAAGCAGAATGAATGTGTGCGCTGAATGCCTGGACATGCTCGTTTCTCTCCGGACGCTTGCCTGCTAACATCCTGGGAGTCCCATGCTTATCCGCCAAAAACCAGGGGGACCCAGCGAAGTCACTGCATGCTCTCATTGGATTGCATGAGACGTTGCGAGGCATTTCCGAATACAGTGCCTTGCTACAGGTATTCGGTTCTGGATCTGGGCTCTGGATCTTCCACACAGAATCGAGGACCCTGAAAGTGGGCTCGGCGGGAGCGGCACGCTGCGCTAGCGGCAACGTTTGCGCCTCAGGAAAACTTTCGAGGCTCAAGGTCAGCAGGCAGCACGTGGCGAGGAAGGCGCAATGCACTCTGTGCTGGCTGGTGATTATTGACACGCAAAGCAACTGAAGGACACGTGAAACACATCCTCGACAACAATAACAACAACTCAATACACTCATACCCTTACGCTCGGACAAAACTCACACCAATCAGCCCGCAGAGACCTCGCACCGGCACGCTTCTCCACACCTCTGCACACCTGGATCTGCAAGCGAACCGGCACCGCTTGAGTGGGGAACGAATTTCCAAGCGATTTACCGACTCTGAACGCTTTCGCCGCTCCAAAACCTGCCACGAACATCACCATCCCAAACAATCCCATCATCACCACCACACACACCACACACATCATCAAAATGGAGTACAACACCGGAGCACCTGCCCCTGGCCCCATGACTGGCGGCCGCGCCTGCTACAACTGTGAGATCGCCCTTCCACCCACCGCTCCGCGCCGCTCGACTGTCGCCCGCACGCTGCAGAGTTTGTGTTGGCTCCCTCACTCGCCGCGCGCGCACGCCAACTGAGCTGGACATCCGCGCGAGCCATTGCCCACATGCAATGTGACCGCGCATCACATCACGTTGCCGAACCATCACTGACCACTTCACTCATAGGCGGCGACCCCTCCCACCAGGCCCGCGAGTGCCCCTCCAAGGGTACCCCCACCTGCTACAACTGCGGCAACCAGGGTCACCTTTCCCGCGAGTGCACTGAGCCCGCCAAGGAGAAGACTTGCTACCAGTGCGGCGAGACCGGTCACCTTTCCCGCGAGTGCCCTACCGCCCCTGCTGGCGGTGCCCGTGGTGGCTTCGGTGGCCAGTCCGGCGGCCAGGAGTGCTACAAGTGCGGCAAGGTTGGTCACATCGCCCGCAACTGCCGTGAGGGCGGTGCCGGCTTCGGTGGCGGATACGGCCAGCAGCAGGGTGGCTACGGCGGCCGTGGCGGCTTTGGTGGTGGATTCGGCGGCCAGCAGGGCGGCCAGACCTGCTACTCTTGCGGTGGCTTCGGCCACATGAGCCGCGACTGCACCCAGGGCCAGAAGTGCTACAACTGTAAGTTAAACAGAATAATTGACGACACTGAACTCATACTGACATTTCACTACTAGGTGGCGAGACTGGTCACCTTTCCCGTGACTGCCCCTCTGAGATCACTCAGGAGCGCGTCTGCTACCGCTGCAAGCAGCCCGGCCACGTCCAGGCCGCCTGCCCCCAGTAAGCACACAACATAACGATCTGACATGACCCGGCATGCCACCAAAAACTCTTCCACCCTTCATGAACGACCATGAAACGAACGACAAAAAGCATGACACAACTGGATACGACGAGCCTTGACCCGCAAGTGAAACCTCGGGTCACCTAAGAAGTTGATGCAGGGACGTGGAGGCTGCAGATGTAGAGAAGGGGGCGGAGAGGAGTGACGGTTGGATGGTTTACACAAACACGCAAAGCAAATAAATGCTTGGTCAAGGTCGCCCTAGGAGGTCGACCTTTGTCAGTTTTCTTCAACTATACCCAGATGAGTTATCACCGAATGGATGACTCTCAAACCACCATCACGCATTGTGCAAGTTGTCCGAGTCAATGCTACTTGGAGGCAATACTTTGTCGCAGGGCTCGTGGGTGCTTCGTTCAGGCGTAGATAGCCGGTGGAGCGCTCATTGGCTTCAAGTGTGAAGTGAGCTGCTGAAAATGAAGTCTTATGTTGATGATACGTATGGCGCTTACTATTTGCGTCTTGATGCGGTCGGGTGGATGAACGAGTGATTTAATAATACAATGATACAGGTCACGATCCTCACATCACCACAGCGTCAAAAAAAATTTAGTACTGCACCTCGAGCCTGGTAACAAAAGCTTTTGGGTCAACCTCTCGAAGGCCGGTAGGTTCACATGGTCGCAAGGCCACGCAGTAGTACTCCCACATGACACATACAATCAGGTTTCAACTGTAGAAGATGCTTCTTGGCGGGTAGATGTATGGCCGAGGCAAAGACATGCAGTGTCCACTCATGCTGTGCTGGCGCCACTACAGTCATCGCTACTGGCCTCGATGGCCTTGGCAAGCTCGTAGCCCGCTTGCAGTATCACAGTCCTGGCGAAACGACGTGCATATTCATATCTTGCATTGAGCAAACACAGGCGGCCAAGGGCTGACGAAGGTTTGGAGGTTGTGGAAATAGAGTTAACATGTAGGAGCAAAAGGTTCGCTCGGTTGCTGCTTCCCCGCAGTCGGTGCAACAGAAGCGTTTGAATGCGAACGCAAACAACCTGGAGCTCCCTCGTGGGTGTCATCTTCACCTCGGAAGATGGCTCCGAGACGATATCTTAGAGCAGGCATAAGTAGTCGTCACTGCCACTCACTTGGCATGGTCTTGATGCCGTTAGCCGGACCAGCCCTATGCACTGGTAGCTGGCAGATGGTCCTGTTTGTTCTTGGGGAGATGATCTATATGGGTACTGTTTTGCCCACATGGTACTACTACATCTGTTTGCTCTTCTCACTTGGGATTGATTCGTCGCTAGTACATACGAGAGAAGCTACCAAAGCGAGAAACGAACGATCGACTGCAGGTACTTTGACGACATGCGGTCCGTCTTACGTGCAGCTGTGTACCTTGCAGCGGTTTGCAGCAATGTCGTGCTCGCTCAGGATAATAGCAGCTCGCCTGCTTCGACATTTAAGACAGTAAGTCACAACTCTATGATGACACGACAATGACAAGACCTTTAACACAAGGCCAGCGACCTCATGCCAGAGCACCTGCCTTGAATGTAACGATACAAGATGGCTTCTCCAATGGCTACATCTTCATGTCTCCGTACCAAGCTTCTGCATCAGGTCCATATATCTACGACAAGTTCGGTAACCTGGTCTGGGATGGCTATGGTCTCATCGGTGCAGCCAACACTCACAACTTCCACGTTTGCCCTTATCAGGGGTTCCGACCACCTTTGCATGATCGTTGCAAACCAGGAGAAAGGATATGGCTTCGGCGTGGGCATCATCGTCGACAGCGATTACCGCATCGTTGCCTCCGTACAGTCAGGCGATAACACAACGCCAGTCGATATGCACGAATTTTGGCTGACCGAAGGCGGCGAAACGGCTTTGATAACGTCGTACAACATCATTCCTTTCGATCTGTCGTATCCGCCCCATAATGTGATGGATCAGCAGGGCTGGTTGACACAGGGCGTCTTCCAAGAGATTGAGATTGCTACTGGACGGGTGCTGTTCGAGTGGTTCTCGTCCAATCATGTTGACATTCGTGACACTCGGATCATGCCGCACACTACTGATGTGGGTGGAGACGGGTGGACACCGCGTACGCCTTTTGATTACTTGTTAGTTCTTAGTTTCCAATTGGGCAGCTTCGAGTACTGACAAACGATAGTCACATCAACTCCGTCGACAAGTCTACGAACACAGGCGATTATTTAATCTCGGCACGCCATACCAGCTCGCTCTACAACATCAACGCTTCAGATCAGAGCATCATTTGGAGACTCAGCTGTCGAGGTACCGACCGAAGCCAACCAAGCGACTTTGAGTGCCAGGGACTCAACTTCTCCTCCCAACACGATGCACGCTTCAGGAGCGAGAACGACACCCACACCGTGATCTCCATCTTCGACAACGCTTCGAATGGTCTCAACAAAACTGCTCCGCAATCAAGTGGTATGGTGATCAGCCTGAATCACAATGAAGGCACTGCAACTCTACTTTCGCAGACTTTTGCTCCCCTTGAGGGTGGCATATTGTCAGACTCTCAAGCCAATTCCCATCATCTGGGAGACGATCATGTCTTCCACGGCTGGGGCAGCATTGGCGCGATCTCAGAGCACGCTCTGGACGAGAACGGTGACTATCAAACAGTCCTCTTCGCTACATTCGCAGACGTGACACAGCCAGGCTCAGTAATGAACTATCGAGCCTTCTCTTACGAATGGCAATCAACACCATCCAACACCAAGCCAAACGTATACTCATACGCCCAGAACGACACAGCAGCGAACGCTGTTTACGTTTCTTGGAACGGCGCTACTACCGTCGCCAATTGGAATTTCTACGCCGCGGACGCTATTGGAGAGGAGTTTGTCAGTATTGGAAGCAAGGGCAAAGAAGGATTTGAGACCTTGTTCCAGGCAGACGCTTTTCATCGGTGGGTGATGGTCGAAGCCGTTGGTCCGGACGGTACAAGTTTGAGGAACTCGAGCTTCCAACCAACGTTTGTACCGAGTGCATCATTGGTGGGTGCCTGTGATGAGTTGACTTGCTTGATCTCAATGGATGCATGGGAGAAAGGAAATTAAGGAGGGCATGGTACGAGCACGGGTTGGATCTTGGGATTGATGGTAATGATTTTATGAACGTCAATTTGATGATGGATGTAAAGAAATTGATTTTAGTGTAGCTGCACTTCCCTGGAGTCTCTAATTCTTCTCATGACAGATTTTCTGGTCCGCTGTGCAGCATGGAAAGCCTTTCTAATAAGTCGGGTCCTTTTCTCGTGCACTCAAAAGCCTTCTCCGAAACATCACCCTTACTAATGTAAAGAAAGCTGGAAACCTCCATCACTGTGAGAGCTCGATGGACGAGAAACCGAGTCGCAGGGCCTCCATCTGTTCGTCCTCGGGCCTGAAGCCGTTGTTCGACTGCATCGTGATTCGATGCAGCTGTTGTGCGAGTGCCGCGACAGCACTGTCGGCCTGAGCCTTCTTTTGGGCTTCGGCCTTGGCCTGCGCGTTCTTCTTGAACTGCAATGCAAAGTAATCGCCGTCTTTGAGGTCGATGATGACGGTAATGAGCAACATAGTAGCACCAAGGTGTCATCCACCCTCATCCTTGCATTCCGCGAGCTCTCCACGGCGGGTACCGTAGCGAGCGATCAAGCACATAGTGGCAGCGGTTTAATGTCTGAAGCCGAGCAAGCCGGCATGCTTAGCATTGAGAAGATCGTTGGAAGGGCAAACAACGACCTTGTTGGCCTGCCTCACAATCATGTGCTGCTCTTCAGTCGCTAGGTGCATGTCCTTGATGAAAGCGTCGACGTTGTTCCTGGCGGCCTTCAAGTAGCGCTCGTTTTCCGGCTTCGAAAGGCAATGCTCATACCAGTCTTGCAAGAACGAGGAGACAGAGTCGATCCATTCAGTAATCTCGTCGCCGTCCATGAACTCACGGCCACCAAGATCGTAGAGGTAGTGGGCATTGAAGCCGAGTAGATGGCTTGTGGGAGTGCGCGGTTGCAAGCTGTCGTAGTACATGGTGTGGTTATGGGCTTGCTGCTTGCGGGCTTGGTTGCAGGATTCCAGGAACAGAAGAATCTTGAGAGTAATGAAGCGCTTTTTATGAAGACGAAGACGACGACAACGCTCAATCGTCAGCTTTCAAATTCACAAATCATGAACGGGGTTGATGTGGATTTTCGATTCTGCTCAATGCCTATCATGACTACAAAGACAATCGCTTTGTCTTCAAGTTGAGCCCAATCATCGCCTTCGATGGTTACATGAAACAATCGCTTTGTATTCAAATACAATCCTCAACGCTCAATAGAGACACACTGTACTACTCCAATTCACTCATACTCCGTGGAGATACTGTCGCCTAATTATGCCAGGCGCTCGTCGGCAGGTTGCTGGGGGATTACCATGCTCTCTTCAGTTTGTGTGCAATTCGCGAGTCCTTTGCCGTTGAGGATACCTGTGCTTTACGGATCTGTGGCTATCATGCCTATGAGTGTTGAGAACTGTATAACCCTGTAGTCAGAAGCCTGCGCATGGGATATGGTGGGTATCTCGAGAACGAGGTACTGACATACACTCTCGGTGCCTCGAAGTAGTAGCGCTGAGATCCTGAGGTACTCATGTCGTTCTTATCGGCATCTCAACGGTACACCCACCAACAGTCACTGCACACCTCGAAGTGTCGCGTCTTTCCAGGGCAGAAGATTTCCGTTTGAAGCGGAACATGCTGTTGAAGTGAAAGCCGGTCACATGGGTGCCACATTTGTTGCGTTGCTGCCTGGCGCGAAAGAGGTCTGAGTGCCGGCTGAGGCATTGGCATTAAGCCCGCCTTCTCTCGTTTGAATTGTTTCCACGACTCCCTTATTTTGCGCACTTTTCTCATGACCAAACACTTTCTATCTTTCTGCACTCGGCCACCCACGATCCACACGCTCTCCGATCCTCGAGTCCGTCAACGACCTCCGAACATTCACTGGCCCACGCGTCAATTTTCGATTGCAAGGCTCCAGGTAGCACCCGACCTCGAGTTCTCGCCACTTACGAAAGACCGCACGAGCGACTCGGTCGAAGCAAAGGCTTGATGAGTGCCAAGCTAATGCAGCGTGTTTCAAGTCCTGAGGGAGTGTGAGTCAAAGCAGACCAAACATCCTCGTGCTTGTTGGACTTGTTCACGCCGAGGATGTGCGGGACTGTCGTATATCGATCAGTCGTGCTCAGCTCCCGACGGAGGCGGATCATCATCATAGACCGCAGTCCTGCAAATAACACCCAGGGCCACCTGGTGAGGGCGCACGTCGGTCCCGAGGCTTTTGGTTGCACCCGACCTTCAGCCTCCGACAGCTAAGAAGCCTGTTCGCGTAACTCGGTCGAAGCAAAGGCTTGCGGGATGCTCAAGCTGATGCGGCGTGCGACTGAGACTTGGGCCGAGATCAAGCAGAATGTCTACTTTCGGCAGGACTCTCCTCGATTACGAGGATCAAGTAGCGCTTTAGTACAGGGCCCCTGATCAGGCACTGAAAGCGACTCCCCTCCGCCCAGGTGAAGTGCATCCTAGACCGCAGTTCTGCAAACAATACCCGGGGGCACCTGGTGAGGGCGCACGTCAGACTTCAAAGCTGTCATAAATTGCAGGGTTGACAGAAACGCTTCATTCGCGTACGCCTGCAACTAGGAATCTTAGTGCTGGGGCGCTGGCCTTTGTGAACTGGAAGCAGTCAATGCGCGGCGAGCTAACCCTGCCCAGGTATGTATTGTTTTTCTTTGCCTCCTATCTTTTGGACACATTACCAGCAGCTTCACGGCATGCGGAACGCAACTCAGAGTATGGTCTTCGGACTGAAATCAACGGGCACCAACTGGTTGACTCATGATCCTCTGGTCAAACATTTCTGCCATTTTACCGCATTTACAACGCTTTCACCATGAGCAATGTCAACTCGTGAAGCTGCAGTTGCAACCTGAGTTGTATCCGATTACTGGTGGTGTGTCCCGATGTCATTCGGCCTTCCGCTAACCTCGCAGACCATCAGCTATTTGGCACGATGTGGCCGGATACTGGAGGTTTGTCTGGGGTCGTCTCTCAACGCTCGTCTGCTAACGAGTAAGCTATAATATTCCTCCACGTAGCTCTACTTGCCATCTTGGTCTTGCATCTCGATGGCGGGACTAGCGTCAACTTCATGCCCAGTGCTAGAAATACGGGCATAGTAGCCGCTCAGCAACGCAAAACGCACCGGCGACAGCGAATGTCCTTATCGAATTATGCGGCGGCGTGGAAGCCATGAAATGTAGTCTCATGCGCACGCGAGAAGCGGCACGTGAATGAGGTAAAGTGAAGTGGAAGCACGGCCGAGATTGTGGAGATGATGGTGGAGTGCTTGTCCCTTGGCCCGCTTCTTTGCCGCGTGAGGGTCAATGAAGCTTGCGCGCTTGGTTGTCCCAGCGGTCTGGGCCGCCGACTCTGAGCATTGTTTGTTCAGGGAGAGGAGAAGAGAACACGTGCCGGCAACGGGCAAGGCAAGGCAGTGCATACCACTAGCTAATGACATACTAGACTCTTGGCCTTCCCGTTGTTTCTTTTTCCCTGATTTATTATTCTTCGATCGAGTTCCTGTTCCTCTTCATGCATCAACCCTGCTACCTATAACACCAAACCCCGCAACAATGGCCGCCGCATCAATGGAGAACATCGCGATAAACCTCGCCAACAATGCTTCCGACATTCTTTCGAAGCCTGCCAATCCCTACTACCCATTGGGCACGAATGTCGAGGGCTGGGTCGCCAATGAGGCCAGCGTAGCTGCTATCCTGACCGTCTTCTTCGGTGCCTGCGCCGCCCTCTTCAGCACCACCCACGTCATCTCGAAGCGCCTGCAGCCCGACCTTTCCAAGGTCGAGCTCCTGACGGCCATGTGGTTCGTCCTATCCGGCGCCATCCACATCTTCTTCGAGGGATACTACGTCTTCAACGTGTTGGACATTGGAACACACCAGACGTGGATTGGACAGATGTGGAAAGAGTACGCGTTCTCGGACAGCCGCTATCTGACACAGAACGCCTTTGTTCTGTGCATGGAGAGCATCACCGCGATCGCTTGGGGACCGGGCTGCCTTCTTGTCGCCGCGATGGTGATCTTCAGGCACCCATTGAGGTTCCCTCTCCAGGGCCTCGTCAGCTTGGGCCAGGTCTACGGCGACGTTCTGTACTACGGCACTGCCTACTTTGAGCACGTCGTGTACGGCTTGAGCTACTCCAGGCCTGAGCCTTTCTACTTCTACTTCTACTTCGTTTTCATGAACGCGATCTGGATGGTTATCCCCGGTGGTAAGTCCGCATTTAATTGAGCGAAGGAACGAAGGATCGTGCTGACCTCTTTTACTAGCCCTGATCTACCAAAGCATCGCCAGGTCCGCCAGCGCTTTGGCCACTGTCCAGCGTCTGGAGTCCGCCAAGAAGAGCAAATAGATACAATACATTTGGAGAGGATATGTTGTGAGATGCCCACAAGTCGGGTCGGATTATGTGTTTCAGCGACGGCGCTGTGGAGAATTGGATCTGTCCAGACAGAGATCTTTCAAGATTTGGTTCACTATAAGGTATACACGTCCTAGACATACAATACAAGCTGTTGGTTTTGAAAAGCCCCAATCGACCCGACGAGAGCCCAACATGTCGCGCCAATGCATGGCTGAAGATTCCGGGTGTAGACTTCTGGTACATGTATGGAAGTGGTCAGAAGTCGCGGTACGTCCTGGTTTTGGCTTGAGCAGTGACCATGAAACTACGCCTCTTTGTCATTGAATGCGGTTGTGGCTGACAAAGTCTCGTAGCATGACGAATTCATTTCGCTTCAAGCCTTGCTGCACTCTAACCACCTCACAAATCATACTACCCACCAAGATTTCCTGCGATGGCTCGAAGGGCGGCTCGAAGATGATCCTGATTGCTGTGATGAGTCTCGTAAGATCTGTGATATCGTCCAGGAGAAACAGTGGTATCGTTGTGTTCGACAGTCGTGACCGTGAGTACTCGTCTAATTTCTGGATGTAGCATTGTCTCACAACGCTGACCGGAAGCGCAGAAATGCCTGCACAATGTCGGGTGCTCTGTCACCTTCTTGCGTATGCATCCAGTCAGCTTCTTCCTGCTTCGCCTCGTTCACAAGGTCCCTCGTCGCTCTATGCGTAGCCGTGTACAAACTCCGGTAAACACCTTGACAAGGATATGCTATCAGACCGATTGCAGCCGCACTCGTCTTCGCAGTAAGACTGACCAGGCCCATTCCCAGACCTTTGGCAACGCCTTTTGCGCCTTCTTGCTTTTTCCTGGCAAACGTCTGCGAAAAGATGTCTGATGTGCCTTGTCGGATTCCGTCAGCGAAGGACTGGGCGCCGACTATCGAGCCGCTTTTCCAGTCTGTTATTGGCTTGCGGTTCGAGTAAGAGTGATCGCCGTAGAGTTGTGGTAAGGCGCGCATTCCTTCGGCGGCCGCTAAAGGGATGTCTATGACTAGACCTTTTACTGGTGAGAGAAGAAGACGGCCGGTACCTCTGGCTGCTGATGAGTATGCTAGCTGTCGGTTTCGTTTTGGCTCCTCTGATGGCACGGCCACAATCTCGTCTCGCTCGGTCTCTAGGGCGGTATGTTCTGATTCGATTGCAGTCCGTTGCACTGGACTTGATGATCCCGATGGTGTATTTTCTCCTGGGGATAGCGCGGCGACGTTTGCTTTCTGCGATTTCGACACCCCATTCACCTGTCGTGGCCTCGATACCATCTCTGAAGCAGCTCGTCCAAATGATCCGGCGGTTTCGAAAGAAGCGGATAAGACTGCAGTCACAGGATCCCATCTTTTTGGCTCGATGATGAATGGTTTCGGTCGGAACCTGTTCCTTCCGGTCAGTAAATACACATCAAAGTCCGTTTTGAAGAACTTACGGTGTGAGGTTGGATGGTTTCAATATCGATGCTTTGATTAGGGCACCTGCTGTTCTCTTTGAAAGTCTGATGTTGGTACGGTTACTCTTGTACGTCCATGCCGCTGCTTGGTCTGAGAGGACTTGACATTGTATGTCTCGTGGGAGATGGCGGTGGAACGATGCGACTGCTGTTCGGACTCCGTCTTCTGTCTCCATCTTCGCAGCAAGGACTTGGGCTGCAGATCTTGTCTCTGGCTCGAGACATTGGACGATGGCGCGACTTAGGTTTTCGACCGTCAAAGAGCGATATGGGATGGGCTGAGGGCCTGCGCCAGCAGAGGCTACCATGTTGCCCCAAAAAGGTTGACTGCTCGTTGTTAGCATGGTTACTTCATTCCGTCAAAAGAAAATTGATCACGTACTCTCCGAAGAATGGCACAATCAATGTAGGAGCTCCGTTAGCCAGTCCGCAGGCAGTCGTTCCAGCACCTCCGTGGTGAACGACAGCTGCAACACAGCTGAAGAGCCATTCGTGAGGGCAGTCATCAAGGAAGAACACATTGTCGTTGGATTCGTAACCTTGGCCCAACTTGCTCCAGCCACGCGAGATAAGAGCACGAGTACCAGTGAGTTTTAAGGCCTGCAGTATCGTGTCTGTCAAAGCCTTGGGATCCTCGATCACGATACTGCCAAAGCCAATGTATATTGGCTGAGGACCCTCGTCCAGGAATCTCGCGAGGTCTTCTGGTGGTTCGTAAGTAGGAGGATCTCGGAAGAAGAAACCGCATACATCTGTCGAACGGGTCAGTTGGTTGGCACATGTTGAATTTCATGCAAATCACGCACCTATGTGTTCAGGCCAGTCTGAGGGGCGTGGCACCAGAGCCGGGCTCCAACAATAAGTATGCGGCACGGCCAATTTCTCCAATAGCTTTGGACCATCCGATTCGACGATGGGTTCGAGATCCAGGGATCGTGACCGCCAGCGGTTCACGATATCACCGATGCCTTGCCACATCATGAACTCCACGACGCCAAAGGATAGAAGATTTGCCATGCTCAAGTTTGTATCCGTAGAAATATTAAGGTTTGCCAGAGGATGAGAGAAAGATCGGGTACTGCTCCAGGGCATGGTGAACATGATGTGTAATGGAATCGATAATGCTTGGGCGCAATGCACATGGCCCATGCTTGGAGGATTCGCAATGATGGCTTCGGCCACGAAAGGAGCTCCCGTCAGTTGATCCTTTTCGATGCATGACGTCCAGCAGCCTTCCAACATCTCACCGAGCATCTCACGCTTCCGACCGATGTCTCCCGCCTTGATACTAGCAAAGCTCGGGATGAGTCCTGGGTTCTTGACGATGTATGCCATCAGTTCAGCCGGATCGCCTCCCAGAGGATAGAATTCCAGACCAGATGAGCGAACGAAATCTTCAAATGCCGCGTGCGTGGCGAGACGAACTCTGTGACCATAGCCGCGTTGCAAAGCACACCCTAGTGCTATGAAAGGTTGAACATCACCACGACTGCCAGCAACCTGTATCACGATGTTCAGCTTCGGTGGCGGTATCTCGTCCGAGTTGTGTGCTGGAGATATTGAGTTGCTTGCTCGTAGCGGATTCGATCGTTCGTCCAATAGCCGCGAGAGACGGCGACCTAAGGGTGCGTGGCAGTTAACGTCAACTCGGCCATCGTTGCGGACGTCGAATCCGAGTGTATCTGGTTCTTGCGTTTCTGATTCAAAATCGCTGTCGGTATTGTCGCCCACTCGCGATATATATGATGGTGGTGGCGCGTGTGAAGACGCTATTGAGGGTGAACGTACGGGCTGTGGTAGCTGAAGTTTGGTGTCCATTGAAGGTTATTTTCGCTTTGCTTTCAAATCTGAAGCCTTCGGAGTGCTGAAAGATCCTACGCTTGTCCAGGGAAATAACAGATGTCAATTGATTAGTGCTGTAGCCCAGATTCTGGTGTTCTTCGGTCTTCGAAGGTGACGCGTCTATAGTATGGCTGGGTCAGATGTATAATTATGAGACGCAAATGAAAGGAGAAGAATGATTGATTATCTCGATGTCTTAGGAAAATCGTCATACAGAACTATGTTGGAAAGTCAATGGCTTTTTTTCGCATGATCGTACCCTCAACGGTCCGTCTATCTATAGGGCCGTATAGAATACGGCGAAATTTCGATTAAGGTTTGGCCGTATAGGATACGGCGGCGGCATATGTACGGCAACACAGAGATGCGCGCATCGACATAGGGCTCAGTTTCTATTGAGATGGTGCCGTTACAATTCCTCCGTGATCGAAACAATGGTTTTTAAATTAAAACAACCCTTCAATCCTTACTGACTTCCTTTCGACAACCAACATACACCTCCGACATCAACGTTCGACGACACAACACCAACATCCACCTTCGTTGCTCGATCACCAATACCAACCCCCAACTTCCACATCATTGTTCGGCGACCAACACCAACATACAAACTTGATCGCTGAAGACTACACCACTTCCCATAACTACTCCTTTGTTCCAAACCACAAACATGCGTCCGAAATCAGTCAACGTCAAGCGAGCAGCCCTCCAACAATACTGGCACGAATCCGGCTTCACAGGAATCTACCTCCGCGCCACCCTGCGTACCCTGCAATTTTCCACCGCCATCATCCTCCTCGGCCTCTACGGCAGCGAACTGCACCACCGCATCAGCAGCAACAACAACAACAACAACAACAACAATAACACCCTCCCCAACCTCCCCCTCACAAATGAAATCTACGCCCTCGTAGTAGCCCTCCTCTCCGTCCTCACCGTCGCCCTCCACTGCTTCCTAACCATCAAACGCGTTCCCTACATTCTCTGGGATTTCGTGATGTGTGTGTTGTACGCTGCGTTGGCGGGGACGTTTGGGGGGACGTATTTGGTTGTTGGGAGCAAGGAGGAGTTGGCGGCTGAGGATCGAGTGAAATCTTTGGAGGTGATGAAAGCTGGTGTTGCGTTTGATTTGGTGGGGTTGGTGCTTTGGCTGCTTACGTTTTTGCAGGGGAGTGTGTGGTGTTGTAAGGCGAGAAGGTTTACGAGGAGGACGGATGTTGAAGAGGCGCCTGTTGAGAGGGAGGTTCCTGCTCCTGCTATGGTTGAGCGGGAGCGTTTTAGTTCGGATGAGAGGACGCTTTATGCTGAGAGCATGACAAAGGGTGATGAGACGGGCAAGGAGAAGGGCGTGAAAGAGATCTGTTGAGCTTTCGTAATGTTTCTTTGTTTGAATTAATGGATAGAGGGAGTTTCGAGGTGGAGAATGATTTCGTCAATTTCTGTTCACGTCTGTACAAACCCTGACTACACAAATAGGTATCCGCTTATCCAATGCTTTGCTTGTTTGCTTTAAATCTCGTCAACGTCGTCATCATCCTGGGCAGAAGCCTTCGTTTTCGTCGTGCCGTTGCTGTTCAATGTGTCCATGCTGCGAGAGAACACATTGTTAGTCTTGAACTGGTGATGGGATGATGGATGGCGGTTACTCACCTGTAAGAACCCTTCGCAGACATGCCAACAGCTTGTCTGCCGGTGTCGGTAGTCTCAAGGAACTCGCGCAGCTTCTCCTTGAAAATGTCCAGTCCTTGTGAACTTGCCGCGTTGGTCATGCGGAGTATAGGTCCCCAAAGGTTGAGTGTATAAGTGACATAAGCGCCAACTCCCATAAGGATGAGGAACACGAAGTAAAGAGGGTTGCGGAGAACTAAAATGTTGTCAGCAAATGGAGCGAATACTGTATTATTAGGAAAAGGGCGACCCTTACCAGCGACAATTTCATTCCAACCAAGCGCAAGCAGCAAACCGTAGAAGTACAAAGGCACTTGCGCGACGCCACCGATGGCGCTTCGCTTCGCCTCAACATAAACACCGTCGGCGGTCTTCTTGAACCTTGTAGCAAGGTCCTGACGTTTCACATCGCCGAGAATAGTCATTTCCTCCTCCAAAGTCTTGCCCTCGTCCTCGTCGACACCACCAATTGGGTTCAAGTCTTCCTCATCAGCAGCAGTAATGTTTTGCGGCGGCGTACCGATCCAAGCATCGAGAGGTGGAGGCGAAGAAGTGCTCAACAGCTTGAAGCGAGACAGCAACGGGATAAGCTCGAGAGTGCTCTCGCGGGCTTTGGTGTACAAGCCCTCGATGTCGTCGCTCGGTCTCCAAATACGCGGCACGCCCTCCTCGTCGTAGCGGAACTTGTCCTCGAAGTTCTCGCGAAGCTTGAGCATGAGGTTGCCCTCCATCATCTCCTCGTCGATCTTGTCGCGGAGTGCACCCCAGGACTTCCTTCGCAAGCGCCACAAGCCGACTTCAACTTCATCGGGGCTAGCGTCGAAGCTGCGTGCGCGGTCTGTGAAGCGTGTCTCGGCGTGTGAAACAGTGTCGGTGAACACTCTCCAGATGCGGTCCCAGAGGTCCTTCTCGGTGGCAGGCTTCTCACCCTCCGCCGGAGCGCCTGATCCAGCGCGTCCAGAGCCCAGTTTGTTGAACTCCAGGCCGACAAGCTCGCCGAGTCGTGTGCGGACCCAGCGCTCGGATCTCGTAGCAAGTCGGCGCATCTCATCCTTGCGCAATCTTGTGCTCACTTCGTCAAGCTCTTTGCGGTATAGGTTCAATTGCTGTGTGTAATCGCTCCAAGGAGTGCCTTCGATGAGTGATCCCTTCGCTTCAGACTCGTACTTTTGCAAAGCCTTCTCTTTCTCCGAAGAAACGATCTTGTAGAAATCATAATTTCCACCCTTCTTCTGACCAGCCTTGACGGCAGTTGTCACAGCTTCGCTGAAGTCGTGAACGCCGGTCTTGTGTGCGGCGCTGAGCTGGCCCTGGAAGAGAACCTTGAGTCTGCCATCGACCTTGCTGGCAAGCTCAGCTTGCTTTGCCTTGAACACGCCCTTGTGGTAACGGCTGGCTTCCGTTTCGAAGTCTGCGAGCACAGCCTTTCTGGCTCCCGAGATTGATGTTCCGAGCGCCACAAGAATAGTAGGTGTTCCAGCAGATGTTGCGGCCGACTGTTGCTCTTCGAGGGGTGAGACGATCGCGTCGAATGCAATAAGGACTTCCTTTGCGATCTCGTCGCAACGGAATTGGGCCAAGAGCTCCTGCTGGGTGGGCAGATCAAGATCCTTGTTGCTGTCGATTTGTTCCCAAATGCCCTGCGCGTACATGGGGAAACCGTCCGCAGGAATCCTGCGGTGGTATTCAGGAAGCAGGATCGCTTCGGTCGACTCGTCGACCAGGCCAGCCTTCTTCGGGTCCTTGTAACCCTCCCTGAAGCGGAGACCCAGCCTCTCAACCTCCTTGACGAACTTCTCAGGTTGTAGGATCTTGTGCGGCAGAGCAACGAACGCAAAGTCAAAGTAATCCTCAATCCTGCTCTTCTCCAGACCAGCAGGCTTGGACAAAGAAGCCCAAATGCGCGACAGGTCCTGGATCAAAGTGTTCTTCAAGTTCTCCAGAGGAGTCGTGCCCAAGTGGTCTCTGATCACAAAGAACAGCAAGCTTCGCGGCACGCTCTTGGTGTCCTTCAAGAACAGCTGCAAATTGACCTCGAAGACCGTCTTGAGCAAGCCCATGTTCGCGCCTTGGTACAATCCAACCTGGTGCTCCCAAATATTCACGATCAAGACTTCGCTAGTCGCAAGCGCGAAAAGCGCACTCTTGCGCTCGAAGTCCTGATCCTCTCCTCTTTCTCTACCGTCTGTACCCTCCACATCCATGACAAGAATATTCTCAGCCATCTTCTGCCCAGGAGCAATCTCCACACTTTCCCTTTTGTTCTTGCTCATCCAAATACCCTTCGTCGTCTGCCGCCTTTCCTGCTCGCTCATGACGCCGAACTGCGTACCAAAAAGGGCATTGAGCAGAGTGCTCTTGCCAGTGCTCTGGCTACCAAAGACAGAAATCAGGTGGTAGTTGAAACCCGATCGTGTAACGTGTTCTTGCTGGAGATATGCCGGGAGGGTCGGGTTGAAGACCTTCTCCTCGTCGATGACCTGGATGCCATGCTCGAAGGACTCCTTGGACGGGTTGTCGCCGACGGTGCCGAAGTGGCCGTTCATGGTGAGGACGGAGGGCGCGGTGGGCGAGCGGTTGGTGTTGACGGGGCGGCCGCCGGTGGGAGATAAAAGGGAGGAGGAGGCCATGGTAAAGGTATCGAGTGACGACTGGTGGCTATGCCTCGAGGACACGGGAGGGCGGCGGGTGGCTGCCACACAATCCGGGAAAGGTGCAGCGGGAAGAAGGGAAGGGTTCGACAAAGAGACAGGGTGTCAAAGTAACAACAACGTCACGGGCGAAGCGAGCCAGTAACTTTGAAGTAACTTGGAGGAAACACACACCACAGAGAGAAGCGTCTGGCCCCCATCCCACAACTCGACCCCCTTTAGCGTTGGTTGCCGGCAGGAACCGCTGATCTGATATCATGACCACCTCAGGCACTCACCATGTTGTCTCGGAATAATCAATAAATCATGCCCGCACTGGTAGTTACTGGAAGAGTCACATGATGCTAGCAGTCTGTGATATTTGAATGTGACAAACCTCATCGTCTGATCAAACAAATATTCCACTTTCTGGAAGCCACCAAATAGAGTGTCAACAGTCACCAGTGACGTCTTGAAAAGTGGGCCTTGACCATGGCTTGATTTCCTGCGGTGGCGGGGCAACGATTATTATTACCACCGTACACGTGTTGAACAATGCCGCCATTGGCGCGGCAGCGATATGCAATAGCTGTCATCATAGTATGCATGGTGATCGAGACTACTGCAATGTGTTCCATCGTTATCGTTCAGATGCAAAGTATGTGTATATAATATCGACAAACACAAAATATTCGAGGCAGGAAAATCATCTATCGTACACCGATCCCGTGCGGCGATGTGTCCACATCCGTCCGCCACGTTTCCTCCGCTTTCGTCCCTACTGGCAAAGAATGCGGTTGTCCGTTTTGCGCTGGACTGGGTCGGCTGCCTGATCTGGCTCTCCCCTGGCTGTAATCGCCGAGAGCATACCCGCTCCCACCGCCGAGCATACGTCCGGAGTCTTCTGCGACGACGGGACTTTGCGTGTACACTGGCGGTGCTGGGTCGTTCTTTTTGTCGTCGCCGATGTTGACGGGCAGTAGTGGCTGCTTGGATTCGCCCATGTGTCTCGCGCGCTTGTCGGCCTTCTCGTTCTCCGAGTTGCGGTCGTAAAGGTACAAGCCCAAGAATGTGAGGGCGAAACCCGCACCCTGAACGTATGTCATCGGGTTGCCGAACCAGACAATCGCGAAGATGATGACCGCAACACGCTTCATGAGCGAGGCGACGGAGTATGTGACGGGACTCGTAAGTCCGAGAAGCACAAATGCTACTAGCGACTGGGCGAAGTGGAAAGTGCCGTTGAAGAGGAACTCAGCTGCAAGAGCACCATGATCCAGCGAGCCCGGCTTTTCGCGCAGAGTGATCGAGGCGTCTTGCATAAAGTCTTGAGCTAGTGCCCAACCCTCGCTGAAAATCCAGATTGGCACCGTGATCAAAAACGCTAGAGCGCTCGAATAGCAGAGCAAATTGAGCTTATCCGGCTTACGGCGACTCGAGGGCATTCCATCGGCTTCAGACTTCGCAGCCTCGTTGAAGATCTTCTTGCTGACGATGTTCTGCGTTACGAACAACACGGCTGAGCCGAAGGCGTTGAGCAGTCCGAAGAAATTGGTCGTGGTGTCTGCAGCGCAGGCCATGCAGACGCCGATGGTAAGAGGAATCAGGGACAGATACGTAGGTGTGCTGTAGCGTATGTTGTAGAAGATGCGATAGGCCAAGACAGTCATGAGCGGGCTCAGTCCCTTGATGGTGTGGACGAGCGAAACCGGAATCTTGGACATGGCATCTGAGTTCAAGATGTGCCCTCCAATTTGGAAGCCCGTCAAAGGGAGCGTTACGAGTATGAGCTCTTTGCTAGGCTTCCGGATGCCATTCTTCAGAAAAGGTGCGATCTCTCTCAGTGTACGATTGTGTTTGGCCACCCAGGACAAGAATATGCACCAGAACGACACCAGGAGGAATTGCACAATGGTCAACGTAACTGGCTTCTTCAGTGCGGTCAAGATAGCCTTGGACGATGCATTCGTCATGATCGAGGTTGTGTACCACACGCCGCAAAGTATAACCAGCTTCCAGCTCACAGGCGCTTTCAGCGATTCTGCAATCTCATGCGCATTCTCGCTGATGCTCGCTTTCCGCCCACGGACTGTTTTGATTGCCTCTGTCAAGCTCTTTTGCCTTCCATGTCTCGTCTTTCCTGGTGCGCCGTTTGGATATGAGTTCCAGTTGTTCGCATTTGATGCTCTCCTTGCGGGCCATCGTTCGCTTGAGTGCATGCCATGTGGGAGTCCTTTCGGTAGAGGCTTGGGCGTATCATCTTTGGAGAATTCGTCGAAACTGTCCTCGACGAGCGCGTCTTGTGAGAGGTCTGGAAACTTGTATGTGCCGTTTGGGTTTGGGCTTATGGAAGAGCGTCGTCGAGCGTCGTCCGCTATCGCATGAGGGGCCATCTCGCGTGGGTGTGTTTGTCGGATTAAAGAACGATGTGGTTATCCATGCGTGGCAATGCGCTGTCAAGTAGATGCGCTTCAATCGCGGTAATGCGAAAGGAGTGTCGTGTCCTCGAGATCCACTCTTGATGGTGGCTGCTCTGTGTACGAGGTGGGCGCACTTGTGTTCTATCTCGTGGCGTACATGGTACGGTAGAAGGATAGGTGTACAGTGGTTGCCCGTATGTGCACACGATTGCCGTGTTGGATGAGGAATTATCTCGACAAAATATCAATCGTATTCGTGAGAGGGTCAAAGTAGCGTAGGTGCATCAGCCATCGGCTTCTGTATTAAGCTTTGAGGCTTTCGGACTTCCTGCCTCTTCTCCACCACGCCAGCTGTGCCAGGAGACAAGTTCCCACCCACGTGCGACCTTAGCGGAGTCGTCATCTACAAGGGTGCCATGTCGTTCCGCGATTCGTTCGTGAGATAAAGCATTTCCTATTACATGTTACTCACATGTGTCGTAGCCGGATGCCTTAGGTGATCATAGCGACGTCGACTGCCTTCCGCCCATGGAAAGGCAGAGGTCAATATGCAGCCGTCACAGCTCCTACAACATGTCCTACAAGCTGCAACCGCCATAACAGAGCACACGCATTTGCCAACTGGCCTGTCCACGGTTGAAAAAGCGACCAACATCCCATCCTTCGCGTTTTCCGAACACTGGCGGCTCTTGGGGCCCTTTCAAATCGGTACCAGAGAGGCACCATGGGGTTCAGATCCCTTAGAGCAATACGGCGGGTTCAGAAACTTGACGTCCGGCGATCACAGTCGATTCCCAAGCTCCTTGCCATTCAATGCAACTACCTCCTGGTCCAACATTACGGCTAAGCTTGGTGATCGCGACATACACTCTGCCAGCGCAGACCTCAGTGTAGAGTATAGAGAAGTAGACTGGGCTCTCCTGCAGCAGGTCTACGGATGGGCTGCCCTCCAATGGCAAGCCTGGGCTCGGGGCGAGATCACTGTACGGTCAGAAGAGCCCGTCACGTTGGCCCTCCATGCTGAGAACATTATCGAATACTGGGTGGATGACAAGCAATACTTCGGCGGCGACTTCTATGGCTATGGGCGAGCTCCGGCGGTATTGTATCTCGACCCGGGTATCCACAGGATTGATGTTCGCTTGGTGAGAGACGTACGATCAATGGGCGGCATCACCGACAATCCTACCATCGACGTCAAGCTTGAACTGCAAGCCTCCAATGGGGTCTTGCAACAATCAGTTCAAGTTCTGATTGCCGACCGTATCGAAGAAGCAGCGGGTCTGCTTGCCAGCAATCTTGGCTCTGTCGTACTACGCAATGATGGGCGTGAAGACATTTGGATGGAAAGCATCCGACCTAGACCACCATTGCGCAACGTTTGTGAGGCACTCCTAGTTCACGACAAATTTGTGAAAATCGCACCTGGACAATCGCGACCTATAGCATTTCGGGTAGCTTGTGTACCTGGCACGCCGCTGTCTCAAAGCATAGATCTTGAAGTTTCCTACCATGTAGCCTCAAGAACGCAAGAGAAGCTTCAGGTCTCGATACACGCGTTCCCAAGATCTGTACAGAGAAAGCACGAACCGCAGAAGTTCACCTACTTGCACCCAGGCGCCATGGTTTCATATGCTGTCTTGCGTCCGCCATCGCCTAGTGCGCTGGAGAGCTGCAAACCCACAAATGGGAAGCTGCCAGTGCTACTCGCTCTACATGGAGCCGGTCTCGAAGCAGACAGCGAACTTGTGAGGCACGCGCTAGATCGTTTAGCCGATCTCTGTGCATGGGTGCTCTTCCCGACTGGTGTTACTCTTTGGAGTGGCGATGACTGGCACGCCTGGGGCTTGGCCGATGTCGAAGCTGCTGTCAATGCGATACCCAAGTGGATCGAGCACAACTCTTGGACTGGTCCCGGCGTTGATACTGATCGATGGCTGGTAGTTGGACACTCCAACGGAGGACAAGGCACGTGGCATACCCTAACGCATCGTCCCGACAAGATCATCGCGGCCGCGCCTCTCAGTGGCTACTCCAGTATTCAGAACTACGTTCCATACAACTTTTGGCATATAACGGAGCCAAGAAAGACTGCAATCGTTCAGGCAAGCCTTGGAAGCTATCGTCACGAACTCTTGCTAGGCAACGCGAAAGACATACCAATTCTGCAACAGCATGGAAGTGCCGACGATAACGTGCCCGCGTATCACAGCCGACTGATGCATCAGCTTTTGCCACAAAGCGAGTCTGGTAGCGTGTATCACGAGATGGAGGGGAAGCCTCATTACTGGGACGGCGTCATGACTACACAGCCTTTGTCAGAGTTCCTTGAGTATCACCTCACCCAGAGCGCAGATCAAGACGGTAATGTTACCAAGATCCGTCGTCCGTTCACAGTCACCACCATGAACCCGGCCGATACGGGCCCATTGCATGGCATTCGCATCCTAGGGCTGGCAATACCCGGCCAGCTGGGCAAGATTGAGGTCTTACCTGAAGGGCCGCACACTTACACCCTGTACACAAGCAATGTTCGCGAGCTCGAAATCTCAACATCCGCCTTCGATGAATACACCGTATCTATCGACGACGAGATTGTGAACCTGAACAGGGGGAATGGCACACTAGTCATCAAATTATCATCTGAAGGAAGCTGGATTGCTTCCAACAGGAAGTCGAACAGCACGCTACCAGAACCCCGTAACGGTCGACAATTGGGTTCCGTCGACTCCATCCTGCGTACCAACGGCACATTTCAAATCGTCAATCACCTTTCTGAGCACGCCGAAGCAGTCGGCCGTATCGCATTGCAGATCTCGCGCAACCTGTGTCAGTACTTCGGCGCAGATACAGAGATCACCGCCAACATGTCCGAAGCAGTCAACAACCGAACAGGGAACGTGATCAGCATGTATCTTGGCGCGGATGTTTCGTCACAGCCATACTCAATGGGAGCAGCTGGCCGCGGCATTAAATTGCATCATGGCCGTGTTGAAATCACAGACGCGCGAGGAGTGAAACGTGTCTGCAGATCTAGAGGAAACGGTCTGGCTGCGATTTACTTGCGTCCTTTGCCCGAGGAGAGACTTGAGTTGGTGGTATGGGGTGTTGATGAAGCAAGTTTGCAGATTGCTGCTAGGCTTGTGCCCATGATGACAGGAGTTGGCGTGCCGGACTTCGTGATTGCAGAGTCGACGATGCTTTGGAAAGGCATTGACGGTGCGCTTGCTTTAGGGTTCTTGGACGAGAATTGGCAAGCTAGCTCGAACGTGATTTTCACGTAGGCATCAAATAGGCAAGAAAGCGAACAATGCTTCATTACTTCATATCTGCTCATAGATGCTTAAATCTGCTAACGCTAGATCTTCTCAAGCTTGCAAATTCCTCTTGAAAGGATGCGCCTCAGTATTAAACATCCACTGATCCAAACTCACAATATCAGGCTCACTAAAAATAAGATAGAAATACTTCAGCGTCTCCGCCATCCAAAAAGACTCCATGCTGTCCATCTGAATATTAACAGCTCCCTTCTTCAATTCCTCGCGCGTGTAAGTGATGTCCGAAAGAGCGGCGTTGGCGAGCTCAGTCTCCGAAGATTGGATGATTGCTGTGAACATATCCCACGCGGCGTCCTGGTACTTCTGCTCGCCTGTGATGCGGTACATCATGAAGACGGACTCGATCGCTTCTGGGCGGAGGATGTAGCGTGGGTCGCTGATTTGAGAGAAGCCTTTCGGTATGCGGGCGGTTTTGATGTACTCGTCGATGTCTTGGTCGGAGCCTAGACTGACGTATTTACGGACTTCCTCATGCCACGAGGTTTCGTTCCAGGTGCAGTGCAGCTTGTCCCGGCAGGGAACCATTTGGAAGACCTCCGGCATGACACCTAGGGGCAGGGCTTTGTAGCTCCAGATGCAGCCGTCTGTGAGCTTGCGGCCGATTTCGACGTGTTCGGGCATGTCGAAGAGTTTGCCGCCGAGCGCGAACATTCCTCCTGCGAAGCAGACTAGATGTTCGCCGCGTGGATCGAGCACGACCGATGACTCCGATTGAGCGCGAGCGCCACCCGCGACTAAGATGTCGGCACTGTCGGGCATCATGGGGCGGTAGATGGTGTGTTTGATCGCGGCTGACATGCTTCCAGTGTATAGTTGTCTGTATACGGCGTCGACGCCACCGAGTAAGGCGTGCATTTTGGGGAAGTACTGGGTTGACTGTTAGTTGGGGAATTTGACCTGGCTTAAAATCGATGAATGGCTAAATTACCTCGTACACCGAATCAGCCATCGCTCCGAGCGTAAACCAGGTATCACCAGTAAGGTCTGGAGCCCTCGCATCGACGACCACTGGCCACATGCCTGGCAAGTTGGTCTTACTCTGCTGTGCTGCTAATAGTCTGGTAATGCGATCCACTGCATCGTACCATTTCGGATCGCCTGTCAAGACTGACAGACGCGTAAACTCCATTGTGAAAGATCCAAGCTCTGCAAGGAGAACCACCTTGTCAGCCTCCTGCTTCACCTTAGTGGCCGAGCTCAAACTCCATCTAGTGATCGGCATTCTGTTCGGCGTGTCAAACGCCTTGTACAACATTTCGCCAAATTCAGTAGCTTTATGGAGGCATCGCTCGTCGCCGCTCAAGTCATAGCAGGACAGGAAACCGCCCAGGTGCCGAATGGTAGTCTCGAAAACGTTGACCGAGTCGATAGTCGCAGAACCGAGGTCGATCTCCATCGAGGCGTGAAGTGCGTGCTCGAACTCGTCTTTGGATCCCATGATCCAAAGATTGTCGAGATTGTCTACCAGACTCGCAGCCCAGCCACCGAAGCCGTTCTTCGTCCCTCCTGACAGAGGTGCCAGTTCGTCCTGCATCCAAGCATGCTGGCTGTAAGCCTTCCACGCTCGCTCAAATGATTTGCGTACTGCTGCCTGTCGTTCTCTACGCTTCTTCGACTGCTCCTGGTTCTCTACTGGGAAATCATGCTGGACCTTCGGGAGTTTCAGCGGTTTGTCAGTGGGTAGTGGCGTGAAGCTCTTGACGGGATAATTAATTGGGACAGTTCGCCACTGGAAGTTCTTGTCGGCTGAACCGGCTCCGAGGTGCTGTGCCTTTGAATTTGCTCCTGTCGTTGGGAAGTGAGCATGATGGAGTGTTGGTGACCAGAAATCAGAGCGGTAGTAGTTTAGAGTGATCAAGATGCACACCGCCAGGGCGAAGTACAAAACGTAGCGCTGAACGGAGAACATGTTTTCGCGCGGGAAAGTGGTCAATATGCGAGCAGGGCCGAGTCCATCGAGGCTACGTGTTGGTTGAAAAGGATATATTGAGGTAAGGGGTGGAAAGCGCGCCGGGAGAGAACAGAGGAAACCACAAAATTGTCAACAGAGGAATCATATGTGAATTAAGAAGGATGCCTTTCGCCAGGCCATTATTGCCGAAGTACTATACAGATGTAAGGTGTACAACAAGAATGCTTAGTACGTGCCGCGGGGCCATCAAGGAGACAGACAGCTTTTAGAGGGATGTCTACATCACGTGAGCAGGCGTGAGCTCTCTCCACGTTCAAGGCACGCGTTTCGCGTTCAATTAGTCCTGCAACCGACCAAACTAAACACTGCTCTACCAACTCAACACATTCACACCACTCTATACAATGGCGCGCGCCGAATCTTCAAAGGATGCTGAAAACAACGGCGTCAAGGCGAACGCCCGAGGTGCGCCGTCAAACTACGAACTGCCATGGTAGGCACATTTCTGGTGAACATCTGAAGCACTCATTGACGAGTCTCACAGGGTCGAGAAATACCGACCAGTATTCCTCGACGACATTGTCGGAAACACCGAGACGATCGAACGCCTAAAGATCATTGCGAAAGATGGCAACATGCCCCACGTCATCATCAGTGGCATGCCTGGTATTGGCAAAACCACCTCGGTCCTCTGTCTGGCGCGCCAACTACTTGGAGATGCATACAAGGAAGCTGTGCTAGAGCTCAACGCATCTGACGAGCGAGGTATCGATGTGGTCCGGAACAGGATCAAGGGTTTCGCACAGAAGAAGGTCACATTGCCCGCCGGTCGGCAAAAGCTGGTTATCTTGGACGAGGCCGACAGCATGACAAGCGGTGCCCAGCAAGCGCTCAGAAGGACTATGGAGATCTACTCTGGAACCACAAGATTTGCGTTTGCGTGCAACCAGTCGAACAAGATCATTGAGCCGCTGCAGTCGCGTTGCGCAATCTTGCGGTACTCCCGCCTCACAGACGCCCAGGTCGTAAAAAGGTTGTACCAGATTTGCAAGGCAGAGGATGTGAAGTATAGCGACGACGGTATTGCTGCGCTTGTCTTCAGTGCTGAGGGAGACATGCGTCAAGCCATCAACAACCTACAATCGACTTCAGCCGGTTTCGGCTTCGTGAGCGGTGACAACGTCTTCCGTGTGGTCGACAGTCCTCATCCAGTCAAAGTTCAAGCCATGATCAAGGCTTGCCAGGAACAAAAGATTGACGAGGCACTTGACATCCTCAAAGACCTTTGGTAAGCACAACATACGATCCCATGTGTGACGAGTGACATCTTGCTAACTTTCCCCAAAGGACACTCGGCTACTCCTCACACGACATCATCAGCAGTATGTTCAAGGTCACGAAGACGATCCCATCCCTCAGCGAGCATACGAAGCTCGAGTTCGTCCGCGAAATCGGCTTCACCCACATGCGCATCCTGGAGGGCATGCAGACATACCTCCAATTGGCAGGCTGTGTGGCGAAGCTTTGCAAGCTTAACATGAAGCCCGCCCTCTTTGCTGTACCACTTAAATAGCTTTCTCCGAGTTCGGCGGGAAGTGACATGCAGTCTTATGTTGTTTTAGCGAGGCGTTAGGGTGGTGTAAAGTGTACTTACTAGGGCGAGAGGATGCAGCAAGGTCATTGTATGACGTTGTGCAATGATCAACGAGATCGAACATACGGTTATTGAGAGACGTGAAAGATATATTACACACGCGAAGCTTTGCAAGGCCGATTCTCTGCCGTAACACGTCAAACACACGATTCGCGACATATCACAATAGCTATGCCGAATATCATACCATCATTGGCAACAGGTACCTGACAGGAAGCAATGCCGATTTCGCTGGGCGGCAAGTCAGCTCTCCAGCCCAAACAAAGCCACCGCACTCCAGGTTCCAGGTCTTTCGCAAAATCAAGGCTTTTCATCACCTCCACTTCTCCTCTTCATCGTCTTTCATCAACATCTAGCATCCTATATCGCCATCGGCGTTAGCAGATAATGTATACCAACTCGACCGATACCGGAGCACGACCGCACGACGCGAGTGCGTTCGCCTGTCCACATGTCCGATGTAGCAAATTTCGAGATGTTCGACACGGAAAAGTCGGCACGCAAGCTGCGGGCATACTGACGCCTACCTATCTCGGCCAAGGTCCGATGGCGATTGCCCGAAAAAGATATCTTATCTATATTGTTGTGCTTGAACTAGTGGGAGATCTTCTCATCACTTTGCGACTTGTAGGTCGGTTTGTTGGCTAGTTTTGACTTTTCGGTTTACAGTTGGTTCTCATGATTTTCAATTGACACAAACTCTTTGAACATCTGGAGAACTAATACAGACTGGTATCTAATGAACTTCGGCATATTACGTCTCTGAAAATTACACGCAGACTTTTGGTATACTCGAGTGGAGCCAAACAAAGCAATTGTGTGCTTTCAACGGGCGTGTTGCAATCAGACGATCATCTTCACACAGATCATTGGACATTGATCGACGACGACGATCTATCTTACTGGCAAACAAGACCCTTTGGACTCCGGTCTTTCCTATGGCCTGCAGAGTCAGTCAACGGACTATTGACACATCATTGACTCGACGACAACAACAACGACAACGTCCCTTCAGCCATGGCCCGTAAATCAGGCAATCTCGAAGAAACCTTGCACGACCAAACTCAGCTACTGGACAAGAAGAATGTAATTTTCGTCTTCGCCTTGCTGTCGCTTTGTCTGCTAGTGTGCTTCATCGATCAGAACGGTATTGGAGTCATCCTACCTCCCATCGCACGCGATCTTAATGCCCAGGCATCGATCTCGTGGGCTGGCACATCTGCTTTGATCGCAAACACTGTCTTTCAAGTCCTGTATGGGCGATTGTCTGACTTGTTCGGAAGGAAGAACATCCTTGTATCGGCTCTGCTTTTGCTGAGCCTCAGCGATCTTGCATGCGGGTTGAGCGTAAACTCAACGATGCTGTATATCTTCAGAGGTCTTGCTGGTGTAGCAAACGGTGGCATCACCAGCTTGACCATGAT
The DNA here is from genome assembly GCA_002921095.1 of Cladosporium sp. SL-16. Taxonomy (NCBI): domain Eukaryota; kingdom Fungi; phylum Ascomycota; class Dothideomycetes; order Cladosporiales; family Cladosporiaceae; genus Cladosporium; species Cladosporium sp. SL-16. The sequence continues at coordinate 129,749 of PEGC01000023.1, forward strand.
GATCGTCAGCGATGTTGTCACATTACAAGACAGAGGCAAATACCAGGGCATTCTAGGATCAATGGTCGGCTTAGGTAATGCGATTGGCCCCCTGATTGCATCTGCTTTCGCCATCCACGCGACATGGCGTGGTCTATTCTACCTCCTCGCTCCGCTCATCATGCTCGTCGTCGGTCTCAGCTGGACCTATCTCCCTACCAACATGCCACAACTCGACTGGAAAGCCACGATAGGCAAAATCGACTTCCTTGGTCTTTGCACAGGAACAGCTGCGGTGATCCTGTTACTGATCCCTATATCAGAAGGCGGCCATGACGGCACACCTTGGGGCTCTGCAAAGGTTATTGCGATGCTTTGCGTTGGAGGTCTATGCTTAATTGCATTCCTCGTTGTCGAGTGGAAATGGGCACGTCTACCTATCATGCCGCTCAGCATGTTCAAGATTTCTTCGGTCGCTGCGATGTTAGCCCAAAGCTTCTTTCTGGGAGCCAGCTATTATTCGTATCTGTACTTCCTACCTTTATAGTGAGTGTCGAAGACCCCGATTGCCAATACCACAGCGAGATACTTACGATTACGATTACGATTAGCTACCAGAACGTCAAAGGCTATACACCCCTGGTCTCCGCCGCCCTACTGCTCCCTGTCGTAGTCACCCAGGCCATCAGCTCCACCGTTTCCGGCTTCTGCATGTCCAAATTCAATTTCTACGGCTACCTTCTGTGGGGCGGGTTTGGAATCTGGCTTATCGGGTCAGGTCTTCTTATTCTCGCCAACAAGAATCTGCATGTTGGCTTGCTGTCATTCTTCCTGATACTCATCGGTACGGGCACAGGAATGGTCTTCCAGCCAACGCTAGTGGCACTGCAAGCACAGACTCCGAAGATGCAAAGAGCGGTAGTCACATCCAACCGCAACTTCCTACGCAGCTCGGGTGGTGCTGTCGGTCTCGCAGTGTCTTCCGCAATCCTCGCTAATGTGCTACGTGGTTCTTTGCCGGAACATCTGTCGTACGTGGCGAACAGCACATTCGCTGCTCCCGATCTTTCCACGTTCAGCGTTCAAGACCAGGATGCTATTGCGAGCGCATACGCCAGTGCTAGCAGAGCGGTCTTCATATTCTGCGCCCCGTTGAATGCTCTTTGTCTGGCTCTTTGTTTATTCATCAAGGATCACGGACTGATGCGCGAAGAAGACTCACCTGGAGCGACTACTCCTGCTATGGAACATGATGTTGAGAAACCTAGTGCCGAAAAGAGCAATGAGCCTTCAAGAAGGCCGTCTGCGGATTCGACGATTGTACCGAGCAAGACAGGAGGGACGATCAATGAGGCTCGAGGTGTACCAGCGAGTGAAGCGCCGGAAGATAAGGCAGCCGGACGATGATGGTAGCTTTGTCTTGTGAGGTGAACACATCTACAACATTCACGCAAGAGCAAATTTGGAGGCACGGATACTTTCTGGACATTGCAGACGTGGTTTGCATTATGATCATTGGTCGTGGAGTATGGATTCTAAGATGCCGCGTGCATGGGGCAACCCTTCGCACGAGCATGTGTCTTCTCGTCGATGACCTCTTTGGTCAACTTCATCAGCTGTTCGGCAAGATCCATGTCGTTCGCCTTGGGGCTGCCTTCCTCGGGGATCTTTGGCGGCGCGACTACAAAAGACTTTAGTACTAGTTTTCGCCGAAACTGGGAGGCGGAGAGAGACTTACTGTACAAGCCGCTTTCCATGACCGCTGTGGCGGCGTACATGGAGCTGACGCAACCCTCAAATTGGCTCTTGCGGAATGGCTTCAATCCCAAGCTCATACCGTATCCGAGCAGTGGGTACGGCTCGTGAATGTGCTCGGTTGTTTGCGCAGATTCGACGATACCGGGGTGTACTGCGTTTGCAAGGATGTTGGGGTGCTCAGAGGTCAGGTGACGAGCCAGGTACTTCGCGTGCAGAAGGACTGCAAGTTTGGAGCGGCCATACTGGGCTTCAGGACCGTAATTCTTCTGCAATTCGTCTATGCTCTTGAAAGCAGTCTCTTCTGGACAATTGGTGTGGAGGCTTGACGACAGGTTGACGATGCGGACTTTGCTACCTGCATCGGCAGTCTTCTTCAGCAGGGGCAGGAGGTGGGATGTCAGAACAACGTGGCCAAAGTGGTTTGCGGCCATGTGCTCGTCAATTCCATTGGTATCAGCAAACTGCTGTGTCATGATACCACGACCGGCGTTGTTGATGAGAATGTCGATTCTGTCGGTCTCGTTGGAGATTTCTCCGGCTACGTCGGAGGTTCTCTGCCAGTCGGAGAGATCGCACTGTTTCCAAACCACTGCCTTGCGTGCCTCAGCACCAAGTTCTTTCTCAATGGCGTCCAGTGCATCATTGACTTTCGACTCTGTCTTGGTGAGGATGAATAGCTTTGAGATGTTGTGAGAAAGCAGTGTGTGAGTGCTTCCGTAGCCGACACCTTCGCTACCACCGGTCAAGACACCGACCTTGCCCTTGAGATCGGGCACTTGCTCGAGAGTGAATACTTGGTCTCCAGAGGCGAGGTTGTGGGCGGGTCCGCCGAGGTTTTCGACGAGGGCTTTCTTGATTGCTTCCATTTTGGATTGGCTGTGGCGTTGTGACTGTTTAGAAGGTTCGAATGGTTTGGTTTAGAGTTGGAAGTTCTGCTTGCTTAAGAACGAATTGAAGTTTTGAACTTGAGCACTACGGTGTTATATACTCACTCTCATGCATATCTCTTACCGCCAACATCATCTGGCACTCTCTCGTCGAATCACATCGTCGACGTTGTCCATGATGCGTTCACGGTGTCATAATATCAACATGACGGCATCTGTGCTGGCTAGGGCTCGCTACCGATCCCCCGGAAACGGCGACGGGACGGCTCCAGGCGGCCTGTTCGAAACATCTCCACTTCGTGAACAATATTACTCTACATACATACGTACACATACGACATGCGACACGGACCTATACGGTTGGACTCAGCTCGTGAATAGCAAGTGTTCTTAACTTCCTCGGCCTCCCAGGCAGCTGAGCTCGTATCAGCCTCATCGAATATATCTCACAGCTCTCGACGAATCGGGCAATTGGTCGCGTGAGAAAGACTATGTAAATCTCTCCACTTCTGTTTCTTCTGCTTAGCCGAAGGATGGCCTCTGGCGCCTGCAGACGCCGCACCGCCGGACACGTCGGATGCGGATATTCAGCTGACCGTTGCCAGATCGTATGCCAAAATGTATGTATAATGCTGTTTCTTCCTTCCTTTCGGTGCCATAATTCACTTTTGGCTTGATCCGTCTTATTCCGCACACATCCTGATCTTACGATTGTCATGATTCTCAAGCTACGGCGGTTGAGCGTGTTCATACTACTTTCGCTCGCTCTATTGCTGATAACGGCCTTCCATGCAGTGCCTCCAGCAATAGCCAACTACCCTTACGATATTGGTGGGCCAATGGGTGAAATCACTAAAGCCGATGCGAAGTTCACGCCACCATTGCAGACTGCGGGCAGGCACATCGTGGACGCTGATGGGAAACGATTGAAGCTCGCTTCTGTCAATTGGTATGGCGCCAGCGACATATTCTTCGTTCCTATGGGGCTTGATATACGCCATCGATCGGAGATAGCAAAGACCATCAAGGAGATGGGCTTCAACAGTGTTCGTTTTCCGTATTCGGATCAAATGGTGCTGGAGAATCCGATCGTCGACCCAAAACATCTTCAGGCCAATCTAGATTTGCTGGAGCCCTACCACGGGAAGAGTGAATTGGTCGATCAAACACGGCCGAATGAAGGTCTGCAAGGTCCTCGAGCCTTAAACGTGTTCAACGCTTGTGTCACTGCCATGACAGATGAGGGTCTGGCTGTTATCCCCAACAACCACATCACCAATGCTGCCTGGTGCGATGGGATGAACTTATGTGATTCGAGTTGGAAGAACAGCCATTATGGCCCGATCTGCAAGATTTACCAGACGACCGAATCTTGGATCGAGAATTGGAAGATGATTATGGAGCCGTTCATCGACAATCCATTCGTTATCGGTGCTGACTTGCGCAATGAGCCTCGTGGTCTATGGGGTACGATGACATGGTCGATGTGGGCGACTGCTGCAGAGCAAGCCTCTGAAGCTCTACTTGCGATGCAGCCGAAGTGGCTCATGTTTGTCGAAGGTGTGGGCTCAGCAAATGACTGCTCTGGTGCTCGCACACGACCCGTGAAGCTTTCAGTGCCAGACCGGGTAGTCTACAGCAGCCACGTCTATTCCTGGTCTGGCTGGGGAGCTTTGGTACCGTATCACAAACGTCCATACCCGTCTTTTGCAAAGGACATGGAGAACAACTGGGGCTACCTTCTGCGCTCCAACACTGCGCCTGTATGGGTTGGAGAGTTTGGCGCTCCACATTCTGCGGGCGAAGGTGATCTGCACTACTGGAACCATCTGATGAAGTATTTAAAAGACGTTGATGCCGACTTTGGATATTGGGCACTGAGTAAGTGGTCCGGGCCAAAATTACATTGTCCAATCGAGAGCTGACACGAACCATAGATCCACACAAGCCGGAGAAATACGACAATGAGACCTATGGATTGCTCCAGAACGACTGGAGGACAACCGTAGAGGACTATCGAATGAAAGGTATGCGCGAGTTGATGGGGATCTGAGAGTTTTGAGCACAAGCTGTTGACTACATCGACCGTCTTGCTAGCTTTCGCTCGATATATTACGAAACCTGCGATTTGTCGACATAAAAGGCTCTCATACCTTTTAAATCCCTCGATGGCCCATATACGGGCTAGACTCTGCCTTCTACTCATAGAAACTACGCTTTGATGTGTTCATAATACGAATTATTCGCAGACGAGAGCATTTTTGATTACCCCAACCCGAACCCTGCAGGATTGGAAGGTTCAACATGCGAATATATGTATATGTATAGATGTGAGTAACTTACGTCGTTCATGGCTGTAAACCTCAGATTGCTGCAAGCCAGAAACTTGACAACTGTATATTTATTCTCACACCACATACCAACAGATTTGGTCGGGGCTTCCAAGGTTTAAGCTTCCAATCGCTGGAGGCCGACGTCATCGGTCTTTGAGGTAATCTGAAGGCCAGGAAACGCATTGTTGCTCCTGGTTACTACATCTCCAGCACTGCGAACACCTGTAGTCATACACTTGGAAGTATACATTGTATTTCCTATCCATATCTTACTACATCCTACAATCATCCGATCGCCCATCATGAAGTCCATCTCCCTAGCCTCAAGAATGCTTCGCGCATCACCCGCAAGAACCGCGACCAGACAGTTCTCGACCACACGCGCATCGCAAGCGAAGAATCGCATCTTTCCTGCCCCAGTACGCTCAGAGGATGAGCTGCAGACCCTTCTGCTCATGTCAGCAAGCACTAGAACGCCGCTTTTGACGCTCTGGAAGACCAATTGGTGCAGCTCGTGCAAGATCGTCGCGCCCTTGATCAGGGAGCTGGTGGAGAAAGATGGCATTGGAGAGGAAGAAGGCGGAATATCGTTCGTCGAAGTGGAAATGGACAGCCCTGATCTCGGCGGTGTAGGCGGCATCCCTTTGCGATACATGATCAATTCGATCCCGACATTGTTGGCGTTCGATAGACAGGAGCCGCAGCAAGAGACCAAGGTTTCGAGGCTTGATGATCTGAAGAATCGAGCCTTCTTGAAGAAATGGATTGAGACGGAAGCCGCGAGGCAAGGGAAGGGCGGTGCTGGAGGCAGCCTGTTTGGCGGATTCTTTGGACGGTAGACGAGCCCACTGGACTTGTTCACGTCACCGCAACAATGGCTTCTCTATGAGGCGTACCTAGTGGCTGGCCTTCACCCCAACCATCAACTATCCCGGTTATGGAATTCAAAGATACCTTACTCTGCGTCCTAGCTACCGCCGCATTTTACGCCGACAATGGATTTAAGCGCGCAAGACGAGGACACAATTTGCGCTGCAAGCGTGTGACAACAGGTCAGCAGATCATCAGGCAAATAATGTACCCACTTGACATCACAAGTGGCAACAAAATTGCAACACAGGAATTAGGAGGTACAATCAATGTTGGCCAATTCTGACGTACAAGGGTGTCCGTGCAGGATCACCTCCTGGAGCCGGCGGTACAATAATAACTGGAGGATCGATGCGAAGGACGGACGGCGCCATACTCAAGCTGCAAGCCGGACGGCATTTTAATACGAAAGTGCAATAGAAGCAGACCTGTATTTACACGATTTTCCTCGCACAGCAGTTTTTCGCTGGCACAGCACCTTCGTGCGTGGACCACCATCAGACTCAGGACCGCATTCGGCATTGTTAAGAAGGAATTCTTTGTGACGAAAGAGCGCCCTTGCGAAGAGTGTCTGCTGCTCAAGTCCCGCACGACAATGTCTTTGTAACGCCGTGACGTTCGAGAACTGCGATGCATCCATCAAAAGTGCATGTATACATGTACGCATCCACCATAACTAAAAACACACCCGACATGTATGCGAGTCTACAAAAAAATCGATAATTCTGCAAGACTGCAGCCATACTGATTTGGCAAGCTTTGCCGGAGAGGGGACTGGAATGTGTTCATATATCGAACAATGCAAGCGTATCGACATCCGTTTGACGCATCCGGCGTAGTCATTGTTGCCGCTACTTACAGGACATATCGAACCACGATATACATACAACTGTAAGTCGAATTTCTGATCATTTGTACATCGCTTTGCTGACGAATATAAACATGCCTTTCAACGCACCATTTCAAGTCTGGAACACGTTCGCTCGTGCAACATGCAAGGAGAGAAGCAGATTCGACTACATTAGTCCTTGTTCGAACCGGGCAAACTATATCGCAAACTTCACGCTTGGAACGCAGGACTACTCGCTCACACCCGATGGCGGCCCTCTCGACGGCCGGTGGCGACGATGCACTGGAGCGCACGGGAGTGGCCACTCCATGTGCAGATACTGTATCGCTGCCACAGAAGACCAGCCATGGTTCAAGAAGGCCTATAACTACATAGTTGTCAATAACCCCGCGCCGACACAACATGCTGAGAGCAACCGTTCTAGCCACTACCTCACTCGAATGTGCAGGCTTTGCGAATACAGAGAGGAGGTACTGCTCGCTCAACTCGGAGGAAATGCACCAGGTGCACCATTTGTTCCACTCCCTCCTGGACTTGTACCACCACAAACCCACCCAACACAAGACGAACTCGATTGGACGTCGGACTGGCCTACTAACAGATGTACATGCGAGAAGAAAGGCCTCTACAACGGCATTTTGTGTCTTCCGCACCGCAAACAGCAGTGGATGGACTTTAAAAAAGAAAACGACGTAAAGAGGAGGCATAACAGAAAGTACCTCATGAACACCGAGCAAGACCAGCACGGAGACAGAGTAGAGTCAACACAAGCCACCAAGAACCGCCGGAGAGCCGCGAGTCTTCACCGGGCTTGCAGATGTGGTAGCGACCCTGTTGCCACGATCGCCGAGGCCACAGTGATGCAATGCATGGCCTGTGAAGGCATTGTCCATCTCCTTTTCACGCCGGGTGGACATCAGCCAGCCCCACTCACGCTTCCAAATCCTCCACCTTCCCCCTTCCAACTGCTCAGGAACTCCCTTTCCACTCCGGATGAGCTCACTATTACTGGAAAATGGGGCGCTGAGCGAAGAGCAGACGACTAGTGGCTTAGCGATTGGGCATTATGCAGCTGTATTTACTTTGGTAGTATGAAAACAAGATTCCTGTTAGGGCGCATACAATTGGCGATTGGCGCAGAGTAAGTATGTGACTTCACTTTTAGCATTGGCTTCTCTCACTTCACTTCACGCTCTTGGCGCGCGACCAGCGGAAGCACGTGCTTTCACTTTTGCCTTTCCGATCACCGACCAAATCCACCCTTTCTTGAAGCACCCATCCTTCAGTCCCCAACCCACTCACACCACTACAACAAAATCCGGAAGACTTGCAACCTCGCACACTACTACACATCTCACCACTCTACACACCAGACTCGAGTCTCGAGTCCTCGACAGCCAAGATGCGCTACCATCGCGACGCACACAACAAGAGTGTCCAGAATGAAACCCCCTCGGCCCAGCAAAACCCGACAGGTACCAAAAGGAAGCGCACCGCTGCCCAGAACAGCCCGGCCAGTGCCCAAAAGAGAACCCTTGCGGCCCCAAAGTACACACCCTCGGTCCAGGAGAACACCTTTACTGCCCAAAAGAACACCCTCACAGCCCAGGAGAACCCCGTCCCTGTCCAACGCGACCCACCCATCATCGAAAAGCAACCACCCAAAGGCCGCAACGGCCTCGAGGATTCCCCCATCCACGACCTCTCGGTCGAAATGCGCCTCTCCATCATCCAGTTCCAGCTCCCGCGCCTCCGAAAAGTCGCCATCGTGGCCAAACCGATGCTTCAGACAAGGGTCCTCCCCAGCAAGCCTTCCCTGGTCTTCGCCACAAAATCCGCCCTGTCCAAAACCTGCCACGACCTACACGCCCTGTACGCCCGCGAGCTCGAATCCCAAGTCTTGAGCTATAAGGTCCCGTCCCTGGCCCTGCACGTGCGCAACTTCGACTTCACGCCATTCACTAGCGAGCTGTTCTCCAAGATCAAGGCCTCGCACCGCGCGTACTTCAACGCTCGCCCTGGCGCCATCACCATTCACTTGACGTTGACGCCGTCATTCTTCTCTCGCGGGGCGGGTGAGAAGGGACGGATGCTGTGGCTGGCGGAGCGAGACATAGAGAAGGACGACGGGAAAAGTGGGCTGGCCATTTGGCTCGAGTGGAGGGCGGCCGTAGAAAAAGCCGGCCGGAAGGTTTCTGTCGTGTACAAACTCGAGCGGAACGCGAAGTTAGAGGTTGTGGAGGATAGGGAGGCGCTGAGGATGTTTCTGCTGCTGTTCGACCCCCTTAGCGGAGGTCAAGGCGAGCTTGGCGATATTGTGCAGGAGGTCATCAGGGTCTTCAAGGTGATCAAGGATAGAGAGGACCGCGAGGCCCAGGATGCCCTGAAGGATTTGGAGGAGGATTCGGAATTTGAGGAATCGGATGAGGAAGAAGACCACCTGGATGAGGAAGAAGACCACCTGGATGAGGAAGAAGACGACCTGGAGGAGGAAGAAGAAGACTCGGAGTGAATATGTGGGATGATGGATTGTGCGGGTATCATGCGGACGAGGCTTGAGTAAGAAGTATGGCATGCCGGCATCATATGTCCGCGTGTGAGATATGACAGCTGTCTAGAAGGCAAGCAAAGCGTCATCGGTTTCCAGAGAAGATGACATCAGCGCAAAAGCTCTCGAGGGAGCCTGTCGTTGTTAATAGTATCTCAAGGGTACGGAAAGGGCTATCATGGCTCTATGTCTATTAGTACCAGCACACAGTATTACAAATGAAAGTCTATAATGAGCATCATCTCAGTGGCAAGGATAGGTATAACATCACCTTATATCACCTAGTACTAGTATATCACATGACAGATGGGTGTTTGGGTTAGATAACATCTCAAGGGAACAAAAATGTGTCCTATAGCTCTACGTCTGATAGTACTAGCACACTAGAAAAACAAACGAACGTTTAGCTTCAAGACTATCTCAGCGGCAAGCATATATATCATTATCGTTTCCCATTGAAGATGACGTTAGCGCCAAAGCTTTTGACATATGTAATTATTGATCTCAAACTTCTCAAGGGCACGGATAGGCGTACCAAGGCTCTACGCCTAATAGTATTAGCACACAGAACAACAAATGAACCATCAGGTCAAAAAGCATCTCAGTGGCAGGCATTGGATGTCGATGCATCACGGCCGCTAATATTACCATAACAAGGTTGGAGCCATCTCGTTCATCTCACCGGTTCGCCTTGTAGAAGATCTATCTAATGACGCTGATACTACCTCTTAGGGATACCTCATACAGCTGAGATATATCTCTGACTTCGGCGGCAGACTTTCGTGAGAACAAGACTAGGTTCGCTGAGGATACGCCATGGAACTTGGAAGCCATCCTGCTATCTCAGTGGCACAAATAGATGTCACATCGTTCGGCGTCTAGTAGTACTGGCTCACCAAATAACAGATGGAGGGTTCAGGTCAACAGTATCTCAGTGGCACGGATAATCAAACCATGTTTCTGCGCTTTGCAATACCATCACTTTAAACAACAAATGAAGCGTCAAGGTTAGATATCATCTCAATAGCAAAGGTTCAACAGTCTTGATCTATGGCAGTACTACAGAGATACTAACATAACTTGTACTGTGCTGTTGGGATCTAGATGGTAAAAGTATACACGATCGTGAATTCGTGATAGCACCTTTCCATATTTCGAGGGACAGCCTCCAGCAAACGTCAATGAAAACACCAGATGTCACTACTACCTGAATCGTCTGTGCGACCTTTGCGAATGGCGCGAGCACCTACTGCTATTACAGATCTATAATCGATCAGGCGTATCGCCTGCGATACCCTCACAAATTGAGCGCAAGGCGATGAGAAACTGACCGGAGAGCAGCTTTAAATGTCGGCGACACACTATCGACGCAGGAATAAGCTGCCGCTCGCACCACCGAATGTTCTGGGATTTGATAAGACCCCAATATGTCGCAGACAGGAATCTGAACGTGAGCTCTCTCGTCGGGAACCAACGGGATGCCGCCCATCCCATCAACGGACACTATCAACACAAGGCACGTGAAGTCGTCGGGAGAGGAACGAAATGTACCGCGCGTGTAGATGTGGTGGCGATCCTGCTGCTCCCATCGCTCAAATAATGGTCATGCAATGCACGGTTTGCGAAGGAATTGTACACCTGGAGACACCTCCGCCACTGACAACTGCGTACCTTATGCGCCGCACCTACTGCGTCAGAACTCCTTGAACACTCCAGGGCTTTCCGAATTTCCCTGATGGCCTTTCGAGATACTGGACAACAGTAGCAGGCATGTGCCACGAAAGACTGCCATAGGATTCAGGTGACCGGCCGAAAACCTCACCTAGTCATATCTGCATTTGGATTATAGGTAGACCGTAGAGTGATGTCTTGATACAATATTGAGGACTCAAGTGCCATGTCAGTCAGTGCTCCGTGTAGGCAAAGAAGCTGGGAGTGACACACCTGCAATCCTTGATCATGGTGCTGATGTCGTTAGGTGCAGGCTTCGAAGATTAATCGTCTTCCATTGAGACGGGATTAGAGGCTCGCAGGTCTCCACTATCTTGTATGGCACTGCCATTCAGTACGAGAGAGTAGAAATACCGCTTCTACCATTGAGACAAGATCAAAGACCCGCAGTCCATCTCTTCTCCTTTGCGGTACTACCATTCAACACGAAGTGTAGAAAAACAACACCGACCAGTGAGACGTGCGTAGACTCTCCAGAACTGGCTGTCATATAGTGAAGTTCCTTTTTGGACTGCAAAGGTTGGTCTTCGGACGCCAAGCGCTCATACTTCACTTTCACTTCCTCCTCTCGGCACCAAATTGACTTTTTCCAGCGGTTTTGCTCGCCACTTGCCAACCTACCCACAGCATTTCGCGTCCTTCGCAACGGCAGAACTCGCGACATACCAACCGCAACTCCGCAACACTCAAAACCGCAGTTTCGCACAAAAGCTCCAACCACCCTCTCACCACCATCAAACATGGCCGCTCCCTCCACCGACAACGTCGTAATCATCCGCACCGGCCTCACAACCTCCCCCATCCACCGCCTCTCAACCGAGCTCCACCAAGACATAATGCACCTCATCACCCAAACCACCAATAAAATCACCGTCGTCCCCCGGGCCCTAACCCGAAACACGCCCATGACTCCCCTTCTACGCCCCGACGAGCCCGAACTCGTCTACATACCCACAAATCGCCTCGCCAAAACCTGCACCCAGCTGTACGACGACAGCACCACCGCCCTCAAAGCGCAGATCCACAATTGCGAAGCCTCCACCCTCGTCTTGCACGTCCTAGACATCGACTTCTCGCCTATCACGGACGAGATCCTCGCGCAGTTCACAGACGTGCATCGGGCGTATTACAACGATCCCGCGAATACCATCCGCGTCGAGATGACGATCACGGATGCTTTCGCGCGGCTGCCGGATGAGCCACGGCTTGGGAAGTGGCTGCAGTGGCGAGCTGATGAGAAGAGTGCTGGGAGGGGTGTTGAAGTGGAGTATGCTGTTCGGAGGAAGGGTAGCACGAACGGCGTCAACGAGATGGAGTCGGTGCGGTACTCGCTGCTGCTGATCGATCCTTATTACGACCAGGAGGAGGGAGATGTTGGTCGGATTATGGCTGCGATGCGGAAGTGGTTCGCGCGAGTCGCCAGGGCTAGGGCTAGGCGCTTGCAGCAGCCGTTGGCGTGAAATGCGTCGTACGAGTTGTTCTGGTGGGAGCTCGCGGAGGTGTTGTTGATGCTGTGTTGGTAGACACGATTTGGACTTTGAAGGGTTTCCGGGTGCGATGGAGGTTGGCAAGTACATGCTGTTCAGTAGACTACTTACATATTTACACCCAGCGCCGCTGCTAACAAGCATGTAAATTGCTGTACTGTCCCACTAATCTATTTTCCCCCACAAGCTTATGCACAATATTACTGTCAAACGCATCTTACAATCTCAGGTCGCCACCGTGTGGCAGCAACATAGTCTCGTTCGCAAAGGAAGACCCCGAGTGGTGATGATGATGGTGATCGCGATTTTCCATGGCCGCGCGGTACTACAACGTTTGTTAGCGGAAGTCTTTGAATTCGTGAAGGAAAGGATTCATGTCTTACCTTGAAAGCAAAGTTGAGCAACAGCGCCACGATCAAGCCGACACAGACAACAACAGGTCCAGTGATGGCATCGAAGTCCCGACCGCTGCGCCCGTAGATCAAGCTCTGTCGCCACATATACACGCCGTACCCCCATGCACCAGTGAAGACAGCAACAAGAGTGTACACGAGAGCGAGACCGCGAGCGATGTCGTTGTCGACACCAGCGGCGTTGTAAAGGCCGAGACCGAGCGAACCAAGGAGCACACTGACGTGTTGCCACTTGATGAAGGTACGCTGGTTCGCAAGCCAAACCTTGGCTTCCACCTTGACGGGCCCTGAGTCTTTGATCCAGAAGGCTGGTTCTTCGACACCAGGAGGAAGCTGACCCTTTCTGCGGGCAGTTGCGTACTTGGAAGTGCTGAAGGATGGCAGAAGGTCGGCGAGGCGGGAGCCAGTCGATGCTGGCTGGGTGGTGCCGTAGTTGCGTGTGCCAGTTTCATCTTCATCAGGCTCCTCGACAGTCTCGGTGTCCTGCTTAGGCATGTGGGCGGATGAGCGAGACGTCACGGAGGCAAGGTGCGACTTGCGACGGTCGTCTGGGCTTCGGGCCTTGATGGTAGCAGCGGATGGCGAACCGACGGGGCTGATGATAGCGTCGCCAGCACCGTACGACTGACTTGGACGAGACTTGACCAAGCTGCCAACGGCGAACTCGTCGTCACGCTCTTTGCGCTTCTTGGCTTGTTCTTCCTCGAAAGCCTGCTGCGGGTCGCGACGGATATCGGTCTCCATTTCTGACAGCCAGAAGGGGAAGGTGTTGACGTAGTCTTCGAACAAGCCAGCGACACCGTGCACAAACTTGCTAAAGCGCGGCGATTCCTTGACAAGATGAGAGTTCATGAGGTCTTGCACCCACTCGAGGCGCTTGCGATCCGAAGAGCGAATTTTGATCTCCAATAGCGCGAAGGGGAAGCGGCTAACCTCACCCTTGCGGATGGAGGAGAAGGGGTACGACAGCTCGTTGTCGTCAATGTCAGCACGGTGCCATGACTCCGGATCACGACAAGGACGGCCGCTGTCAATGGCGTCTTCGCGGATGAAGGCGAGATCGGTATCAAGAGAGACACGGATGCGATCGTCACCAGGGACTTGGAAAGCAGTGCGAGTGTAGTTTGCTCTGAGGACAGGCTGAAGGTCGTTGGACTTGATGAAGTCTTGGATCTCTTCCACGGACTGCTTGAAGTGCTTAGCTTCGGGGCTGTCGGCACCGGCTTGGTTTGAGAGCTTCTCGATCTGCTTCTCCATCTTGTATTCGCCCTCGATGAAGCGCTGGATGTACTTCTCCTTGGTCTTGAAGCGAGCTTCACGACTGGTGTCATCCTCAGAGACTGTCTTCTTCTCAATGAAGATCTCGGGCCTGTCCTTCAACTGACCGTACCACCTCATCCGCAGACTTGATGCTTCTCCGTGCTCAACCTTCTTGGAGTATAGGTTGAAGGCAGGGTTGTCGAAGTAGATACTGGTAATGGAAGGGTCGGGTTCTGTGCCCTCAGCAACCTTGGATGTTTGCGGGTTGTAGACAAGAACCGGCAGGCGACGGAGAATAACCGTCTTGACTTCCAGCAGGTTCTCGGGGTGCACCCAGAACTTGTGCGAGACGTACTCCTCTTTTCCTGGTCCAGTAGAGCTTGTACTAAGGCCACGATGCGATTCGACACCCTCCAAGTGTTGTCGGACGAAGTTGTACATCGAACTCAGACGGTACAACAGCGGGTTGTAATCTTCCTTGTTGAAGGGCAGAGCAGCCAATCGCACCTGCAGCAAAGGACGAACGCGGTATGCGTGACCTCGCTTACGGTCGTGCTTCTTAGCAGCCTTGAGGAAACCAGCATAGTTGATGCGAGCATATGTCTCGAGCTCGTTGGTCTCCTTGGTGATCTGGTCGAGCTGCTTCAAGACGTCTTGGAGGATTGCCTTCTTCTCGTCCTCGCTGGGAACCGCCTTCTTGCCATTGCTTCCCTCAGCATCCTTGTCCGCCTCGCCGTCCTTGCCTTTGTCGGCCAACGCGATCGAGTCGAGCCTGGCCTCGCATTTGGCCGTCTGGTCGCCCAACTTCTCGTAGGTGTCCTTGTGGAAGGCGTGGACCTGCTCCAGCTGCACATTCACCAACTCGTCAACGAAAGCACCCTCATCATCCTCGGTCCACCTGTCGGAGGTTTGTCGGTTGGGCGAGTTGCTGGCGGAGTCGTCCTCGCGAAGCAGCTTCTTGAGCTTAGCGTAGTCGATGTAGTTGTCGCGCCACGGCTGGTAGATGGACTTTTCCAGAGTCCGGCCGAAACGCATCTTGGCTGGGCGTGGTTGTGAGTGAGGTGTGGTGTATTATTTTGTTGAGAGCAAAAAGAAAGAAACAATGCAATGGCGTCCTCATGCATGCCTGCCTACTGCTCGTGCACCTGCTCGCTCGCTCTCCCCAGCCCCACCCGCGTCGACCATCGCGCCTCGAACTTTTGGCCAACCATTGACCAATCGCAGTGCCGTCTGCTCTTCACGTGTCTCAGGACCGCCAGCCATGAATCCACTCGCTACACCTGCTTGAAGAAGTGAACGATGACATACCATCGACAGCTGATAAGTTATTCGTGATCGGCTAGACCGAGGCATCTCAGCCGCATATCACTGCTCATAATACTGTACAATTAATTCCATCTACTCCTTAACCCAAACAACAACATATTTCACTCCATATACATATACAAATTGTAGAGTTGCTATAACACATACCTCGTCGAACATCTTATACACTCGAGCCTCTTCCCTCAGGCTATGCTTCTGCTACAATGACCACTCCCAACAGCCCGCCGGAAAAGCAAACACTTGTCTTACACCTCCAAAAAGTCCTATCCACTCTCACTGCTGCACCATATCCCGTCTTGACCTCAGAGACAACCAAGAAACGCGCATCTGTAGCTTGCATCGTCCGCATCAGCCCATCCTTCTCACATTGGCCCGACCCATCGGCACCTTGCGCAGAGAATCTAGAAGACTTCTACGAACAAGACTGGGTCAAACATGGAGACCCTGAAGTCCTCTTCATAAAAAGAGCATCCAGAAAAGGCGACCGCTGGACATCACACGTAGCTTTCCCTGGCGGCAGGCGCGACCCTACCGACGAGGATGACAAGGCTGCTGCTATACGTGAGACGTGGGAGGAAGTAGGCCTGGACCTGAACAAATATGCTATAGAGTGCGGCAATCTCCCACAACGCCTGGTCACCACACACTGGGGTAAGACACCATTGATGGTGTTGTGCCCTTACGTCTTCCTGGTCACCGAGCACAGTACACCACCTCTGAAGCTTCAACCGACGGAAGTTGCAGCCACACACTGGGTGCCTCTACGCTCTCTCCTTGCGCCATCGCAAAGGACAGTGGTATTCGAAGATGTCTCCAGTCGCCTTGCAAATCAAGAGACTGGCGTCAAGAAATGGATGCTCAGCCTCGTTCTCGGAAAGATGATGTTTGCTGCCATCCATCTGGCACCCACCGAGACCGTTCACTCATTTGAGACACCTGCTGCACCTTTGCTACAAAACAACAGGTATTCACCTGCAACCACTGCATCACGACTCGAGGCTCTGGTCATGCGTGTTATCCGCTTCGACCCTTTCAATCAAACATATACTCCTGCGCCCGAACATCCACTTCTCCTCTGGGGCCTCACTCTCGGTGTTGTAGCCGACTTCCTCGATTTGCTTCCTCCTCACAATGCCTTGACTCTTTGGACATATCCGACTTTCACACCAATAGATGTTCGCGCTGCCATCTGGCTGCTCACCTACCGCTTCAAAGACCGCAAGCGCGCTGAACTCCAAGCGGGCACAACTCTTCCACCCGATTCTGCGACGGAACGCCTTAAATCCCCAGATGACGCGCGCAGGCGCTCCTTCGGTGCAGCAACCGAGTCGGTAGTTCCCACGACACAAGACCGGCCAGATGAAACCGGCTTCCACGGCCTCGGCACAGGTCTGGGGGAAAACAAAAGCAAAAAGGCCGCTGTGTCAACCTTGTTGGAAGGGTTGGTATCGCCAGTCGCAGAGATCATGTTGCCGGAAGTGACTGACAGAGGCAGGTACTACGACGTTGTGCGCAAGGCCGTCGCGTTTGCACTCATTGGTAGGATTGGCGCCGGTGCGCTCGTGATGCTCTGGGCGTGGAGGCGATGGAAGAGAGGTGGTCTATAGACAGACAATAGTGCGACAGTTGCAGGCAGATTGCAGCGTGCCTTGAAGCTCGCTTCCTTCCTGATACACTAAGCGCTTCCATGAACCACAATACGACATATCAAAGCGCCGCCTTACGCCGATTTAACCGGCTATTTGCAGGGTAATATGAAATCATCTACAATAAATGTCTGACCGTTCTCGCCTCGCGCAAATCAGACTTACGGTGACTTCGCCCTGCTGGCGATCGTGCGGCCAAGGCGCATCGGTATCTATTTTGCTATAGCGACTCCTGCTGTGTCAGGTACGCGAGGGGGGCGTTGGTTGCATGCCTGTACCTGCAGGATGTGGCGGCATGGAATAGATTGCCGGAGACTAGCGCCGTGAAATTACACCGGCAAGCGTCTGTAGGTTTTTTCGGCCTCGACCAAGCTTGCACTGCCGATTCGAACCTTGCCCGCAGTCAGGCCTACAACAGAACCGTTTATCAAAGTATACGACGAAGTATATGGTGAATGGACCATCAGATCATATCGAAGTTAAAAGGTATACAAGTTATACAACACAATGCAACTATCGGTGATGAACGCTGCAAGCGATCTCGACTGCGGCTCTGGGCTTTGCGGTATATCCACTCTGCAACGCTCGCTTCGCTGCAAGCGCCAGTTCTCAGACGTTGGTCTCCACATCCTCGACTACACCTCCCTTCCTTCTTGCACTTCCTTGCACCCCCTTCATAAACACCGCGCTTGGCGTGATCCGCTCCCTACACACCCATGCAACACCGCCTCCCGCCCGATTGCCCTCTGTTAAGCAATTTGGAGTTGCTGCTTTCGTTCTGGTCGCGTCCATGCTTGCTCTACTTGCGACATCGACCTTCCAGTCTGCCGGCGCTCGAACGCCATCCGACCTCTCCAAGACGGCCGACATCCGCTAGGGCTCGACGTCGCCTGGGTTGCTCGTCGCTTCGAACTTGCGTGAAACGGCTTGACCGCAGTGGCGTCCTTCCACACTCCTCCACGCTGCCACCGCCGCCGAGCCATGTGGGCTGTCATCAATCACAATTGAAGCGGCACAGTCCATTCGCATAGTGTTGGCAGGGCTGGGTCTAATCTGTCGCCCTGTTTAGGCGCCGTCGCCGTGATGACAAGCGAACACCGTAGTAGACGAGCTCTTCTCGTCGTGGTATATTAGAGCAACAGCCCCAAGGTAGGGCTTCTCGTCCTCCTCTCTCCCATCATTCAATCTTCTCATCCAGCTTCAGCTTCCTCTTCTGCAGTGCAGCAGCATTCTTGGTCACCGTACCACAGTCACTCATTCTCGATATCCTGGTGATATCGTCCATTCGCTCTCTACAACACACATCCATCCAACAACAAGCAACTCGAATCTTTTCAAGCAACCCTCTTATCAACCAAACAAATCAATCAATATGTCCTTCATGAAGACCGCCGCCCTTTTGGGCTCCCTTGCCGCTTCGGCCTACGCCCACGGCCGTGTCATCTCCATCGAGGTTGACGGCACCGAGTACGAGGGCTTCACCTCCGCCCAGGCTTCCTCTGGCAAGTCTGACGGCATTGCCTGGTCTGCTTCCAACCAGGACAACGGCTTCGTTGGCCCTGACAGCTACTCTTCCTCCGACATTGCCTGCCACAAGGTAAGCTATCACTTTGATATCATCGATCAGTCATCCACTTGCTAACAACATCTCTACAGGACGGCAAGCCCGGTGCCAAGGTCGCCACTGTCGCCGCTGGTGGCTCCATCAAGCTCCAGTGGGACACCTGGCCCGAGTCTCACCACGGACCCGTCATGGACTACCTGGCCAAGTGCGCCGGTGACGACTGCACTTCCGTCTCCGCCGGTGACCTTTCCTTCTTCAAGATCGACGAGAAGGGATTGAACGACGCCGCCTCCAACAGCTGGGCCTCCGACGACCTGATCAAGGACGGCAACTCCTGGACCGTCACTGTCCCCGAGGACATCGCTCCCGGCCAGTACGTTCTCCGTCACGAGATCATCGCTCTCCACTCCGCCCAGGACGCCAACGGCGCACAGAACTACCCCCAGTGCATCAACATTGAGGTCACTGGCTCCGGTACCGCCGAGCCCGCTGGTGTCGCCGCCACTTCCCTCTACACCGCCAAGGACGCAGGTATCTCCCTCAACATCTACAACGGCCTTACCGGCTACGAGATCCCCGGCCCCGCTGTCTACTCTGGCGGTGCTTCTTCCGGCTCTGGCTCTACCCCCAAGCCTTCTTCCGCCGCTGCTACCTCTGCCGCTGCCACCTCCGCCGCTGCCTCTTCTCCCGCCGCTACCTCCGCCGCTGCCACCTCCGCTGCCGCTTCTTCTTCCGCCCCTCAGCAGACTGGTGAGGCTGGCTCCGACGACTCTGCTCCTTGCACCACCACCATCACCATCACTGGCTCCGCCCCTGCTGCCACCGCCACTGCCACCGAGGTCGCCACCGAGGTCTCCACTGAGACTGCCACCGCCACTGCCACCGCATCTGGCACTCCCGTTGACACCTCTTCCGACGACTCTGACTACCCTGAGGACAACGGCTCTTCCAGCAGCGCCCCCAGCCCCACCGCTGCTGCTCCTGCCATCTCTGCCGTCGCCAGCTCCCTCCCCTCCTCCGTCCTTGACGCTCCTATCCCCACCGCCACCTCCTCCACCGACAAGGAGGACGGCCGCCCTAGCAAGGCTCTCCCCGAGGGCTTCACCCTCGCTGACCTCCTCGAGTGGGTCAACTACCTCATCTCCAAGGCCTACAACTCCGACGGCAAGCACGCCCGTGACGTCACCCGCCGTTAAGCGGTTGACATGATGCATTTGCAGGAGTTTTGGAAGAGATCAAACTCATGAGCTTGTTATGCTCGCTTTCTTCAACGTGGCATTCTCGCTCTCTCATGTGCGAGAAGAGACTTGCCCGGATCCCTTTTGTTTGCTTTCTACCGTTTACCGCACTCGATGCTGAATGACATGTTCCTTTGGTTCGATATTTTCTGTCTTGCTTGTACCTATTTTGTATAGAAATGAAAAGATGCGCGCTTCCTTTGCCTTGATTGGCGGGTTGTGTGATTGGCTGCTTGCACCATTAAAAGTTTATATCTACCTTTCCTGTTGCACTCTCACGTTTCTACAATCTTTGTTACATTTTCTCCTCGTGATGGCTTGTTCCCGTGTAAGGCTTTGACCAGCCCAAGCCTCAACTGCATTTGCATTGTATCACCACCATCTCGTCGATTCGAAGCTTCACAAAGTGAAGCTTGTCTCCGTGTAGACGCTCCAGATGGTGTGTTCACCCAAAAGTCTCACTGCGTTATCTTTGCATAATTGAGACCTCGCAGAATAACTTCTCACGATGATGTTGTTCTCCGTGCGGATCTCTGGATAGATAGTGTTTACCCAAGGCTCACTGCATCGTTGGGCAGTAAGAGAGGGGGCCTATCTCCTGAGATAGTAGAGATCATCATTGTAGGCAGGGATTTTTTCCAGGGCCACCCTCGCAGTAAACCATGAAATCCGAGCATTTTGATACCTGACACTGCCGGCCGGAGAGTAAGATGTAATTGTGTGATGCAGATCATGTTGGGTTGCAAGGATTCGAAATTGGATTTTGCGAGGAAAGAGCTTCGTAACGCGGAGATGTGCTCTACAGCATATATAGTCAGGTATCGACGTGCAGGATTGTGTTATTTTCACATGTCACGAAACCATACGATAGGCTCTAAGAGGCAAAAGGAGGAAGCGTTGCAGCCCAAAATCCCAGCTTTTGAGCGCGGCCCGAGCTGCCGACATCGACTTTCAAACTCTCCAACCAAGCAAACAAGACACAAAAGCAGCTGGCTGACGCCGCGAAACAAATCAAGCCCGAATTGAAGCTGTCACTTCTGTACAGTCTGTAGAACGGGTCTCATATATTCTGGCTAACCATGGCGAACCCCAACGCCGGCCACTTCTTCCAGACGTCCGAGTCGCTGGTCTCGGTCCAGCGCAAAGCGGCCAAAGCCAAGAATAAGCTTGGGCGTCCGATCAAGTTGTCGTCCAAATTGCTGGCTGTCACGGCGGATCCGTTCGATGAGAGGGCGGTGTATGTTGCGGAAGCTGCTGGGGAGGTGAGAAGGGTTGTTTTGGAGGTGAGTTTACTTTCTTTCCCCCATCACAGCGTTGTTCGGAGATCTCCGCATCTTGTTGAATGATGTAAAATGAGCTCGATAAACTGACGAAATTATGTAACTATCCAGACCGGCGAGAAGATCTCCGTCGACAAAGCCACCGCGCCCCTAACCAGTCTCGCTTTCTCGCCCAACGGCCAGCGAATGTACTCCGGCTGCTGGGACAAGAACATCTACAGCACCGACTTCGAAACAGGCAAATCAGAAACGCTCTCCGGCCACGCCGACTTCGTCAAATGCCTCCTCACCACCACCCTCTCCGGCAAGCCGATTCTGCTCTCCGGCTCCGCGGACGCCACGATTATCGTCTGGGACCTCGCCACCGGCAAGCAACTGCACAAGCTCAAAGGCCACGTCAAAGCCGTGCAGAACCTGGCCATCGACCCGCTCAGCTTGCCTTCAGGATCAGCTCAGCCGGCAGATGAGTTTGTGCTGTTTTCTGCGAGCAGTGATCGTGAGATTCGGCGCTGGCACGTTAGTCTTGCTCGCGCGCACGAGCTGCCGGAATCTATCGAGAAGCCGATCCGGCCGCATGAGACGAGTATTTGGGCGTTGAGGTTCGATTCGGAGGGCGATTTGTGGACTGCGTCGGCGGATAAGACGGCTAAGCACCTTGTAAGGAGTCGAGGCTGGGAGGCTGATACGGTCTTGCAGCATTCGGATTATGTTGGCGATGTGCTGCCTTTTGAGGATCTGGGGCTGGTGGTTACTGCGTGCAGAGACGAGGAAGTCCGGGTGTGGGACATTGCAAGTGGGGAGTGCGTTTGTGTCTATGAGGGGCATTTCGAAGAGGTTACTGGGTTGGCGAGAGTGGGGCGGTCGACGTTGGTTAGTGTGAGTATTGATGCTACGATTAGACAATGGGGTCTGGACAAGGCAGAGATGAAAAAGTATAGCGAGGAGCGGGAGAAGGCGGCGAGGGGAGAAGGTGGTGATGGTGCTGCGGAGGGCAGAGGCAAGCCGCAGCTTACTGCTGAGGAGGAAGATGAGCTGGCTGAGCTGATGGACGACAGCGATTGATTGACTTGCATTATTAAATACGAATACTTGCATACCATTTTCGGCAATATGAAGCGTTCACGTGGTCAAATCGAATCCCAAGGCCCCATCAAGCTCCCCTCCAACACATCACCCTGAACCCCCTAAATCTCCCCTCCTCCAGCCACTCCAAAACCTCCTCCCAATTCTCCCTCGTAACATGAAATACCTGCTCCCTGAACCGCCACAACTTCCTCCCCCTAACCTCAGCCGCAATCTCAGCTTTCCAATCCCCCAACTCCCTCTCAACCTTAGCATCGCTCAGCTTCCGCTCCAAAATACCCAGGAACTCCGCATAAGTCGTGTGTGGTCCGAGACCGATGCAGTCATCGTTGGACCATAGTACTGCTCTTCTGCCGATGTCGTTTGTTTTGATGTTGGCGGGGCCGAGGAGTTCGATCTGTAAGGGAAAACCGATGCTTCGGCTGTTGTCTTCGCGCTGCGGGCTTGGGTGGGGAGCGAGAGTGTAGGGTGGTGGAGGGTCGATGAATTCGCTGCGTGGGAGGGTGGTGGGGCGGCGCGCTGCGATGAGGTTGGGGATTAGGTTGATGAGGCTTGTGTCCATTTTGCGTTCTTGTTTGGTATTGGGATAAGCTTGATTGGTTGATTGATTGGTTGGTTGGTTAGTGGTAGTGGTGATGGTGGTGTTGTGCAGATGGGTTTGTGTTAATGTGCGGATATGGGGATAAGAGGCGAGATCTTGGTTTATCAATAGGCTTGATGATCGGGGTGTTGTGGTCACTGATGTCGACGATGGTGGTTGAGATCATCGTGTCGCGTATGATGTGATGGGCATCACATCGTGATATGAGGCAAGATGGTGAATGGAGCGTAGTCGCTGACTTGGAAGTATCATCGGTAATAGACATTATACTCATACGCTAAACGCTGCATTAAATCCCGCGCTGTTGCGAGACCGATGGCGATAGTGCCCAGAAATCGACTTACAGTCCATGGTATCCCAACATCATCATACCATAACAACAACCTTATCAACCTCCCCCCTACAGATCTCCCCACGCATCTCCTCCCAACTCTCCTCATCAAGCCTCATGCCTCCAAACCTCGTACACATGACCTTTTCCCACCTTCCCTTCCGCCGCATTCCCCTTACCTCCTTCAGCGCATCTTCGCGCAAGGTAAGAGAAGGCTTCAGCTGCCGCAAACACTCCCAAAATCGATACCAGTCCATGGACTCGTAGATTTTGATGTTGGTTCGGAATTTCCGAGCCGTTGGGCAGACGACTTTAAAGTAGCCGTCGTCTTCGAGGACGATGAGCTCTGTGTAGCGAACCGTGACGGGGATGGTGGTGGTGGGAATGCCGGGTGGGGGAGTTGTTATGACGTTGGTGTATGTTGGCGGGTTGACGTCGAGTCTTTGGTAGCGGCGGCGTTTGGAGTATGGTGGTGGCGAGTCTGAGGATTCGCTTGTAGTGGTTTGTGCTTCTGGGGTGTTGTCGATGCGCATGGCGATGTTGGTAGCGGAGTCTTCGGATCTGACGCTGTGATTTCTTGCTTGATGTCTCCGTGAGCGTGCGGCACACACTGTGCAGAGCTCTGGACAGTGCTGGAGTTGATGATTTGATAGATCGGGCGCAGACATGGTGATGATTTGCGGGTCGACGTTGTTGCTGGTGGCTTTATGGGGCGAGCTTTGAGAGATGTTTTGTGTTTCAGGAACAACACAGACAATAGTACTTCTGGTATTCACTGGTTATGTGGTATGCGTTATTGACCAGTCTGCACGGAGGTGGCGGTGTGGTGTGATATGGCCATGGCCAAACGCTCGCACCTCTCCGTCCTTGGCCGCATTTCGCCGGGATGCGATGTAGTGAAGGAGGGCTGATAATCTGATGCGAGCGATTGTACATTTACGTACTTTGATGTATATCAGCAAGAATTGAGCACGTTGTGGATGAGTTGCTTGGTGAGATGGTAGGGTTTTGCAACGTTTCTTCTTCTTGCCTATACGGCTGGCTGCGCAGGGGTGTAATCAAATCCATGTCAATACCACGCCGGACCCACCCGCTGATATAGTTCACCTCAAGGACGCAACTCTGCTTGCTGATGTACAGGAGAAGCCGCGCCTACTTTTAAGCCTTTTGGGATCTCCCCGGCACCCTGTGTGATTGAGCCCGCGATATCAATCTGCTAGTGCATCGTCACAAGTTCAATCTCAATCAATTGCGGCTTCAAAACACGGGAGGTCGTGCGACGCTTTTAATTGCGAGAGAGTGCTCGGTTGTGATCGTGCGGCAGGATGCATCAATCACACCTTCCTTCGTATTGTTCTCCTATCAACAAGCGCGCAAGAGCGAGGCCGTCTACTCGCAGATGCTTGACTTGGAAGACTTATTTGCTTTCGAGTGTCTCGAAAATTCATCTTCGTTGGGAACCAAGTCTTGACCCTACAGCACCTCGCAACTGGCAAAGAGTATCTTTTGTCAAAGGCGGCGTAATACCTTGACGTGCCAGATCTTGATAATTGGCTAGGACGAAGCGCATCATGTCCATGGGTTTCAGATGGTGCATGATCTCCAGAGTGATCTCCGCAGGGATTCTGAGAAGTGGAAAAAGTGCAGGAATTCGGGTTCTGGCTTGGATGTACTCGATGCGAACTCGCGAAAGAGCAGGGGCCAAGCCACTGGCTTGTAAGAAGGGATAATTCGCAAAGGCAAAATTGATGAAAGCTTCTGGTGGAAGCAGATCGATGATGTCCAGAATGAGCTCAGCAGGCAGCAGATAGAAAGGATGTTGTGGCCTGATTTGTTGCAAAGCTTGGTTGCTGTGAGCCGATTCCGGGATCTGCCTTTCCGAAGAGGTGTCATTCGTGGCCATGTCGTCGTATTGAATGGTATTTTCGAATGTGAAGGCTTCTTCCAACACGCTCGTCAAAGTGAAAATTACTCCTTGTGCGCTTTGTTGGTAGTATCGGGTCGTAAGAATATCCAGACTGCGCCCGAGACAATCCAGGCAACGACAGCGAGTGCAAAGATATATGCAGCCGTCGGACCCAACGACCTCGGGAACACGTTGAAGACGTAAGGGTCCAAGATCAGATCAACGTCCACTTGTGGCGGACTTGACATCAACTTCTTGTCAGTGGTGAAGAAGTCCGCGGCCGCTCTTACGCGTAGAAACAGCAGGCTCTCTTTGCTCTTTGCCAACGATCGCGATGGCTCAGCGCGCTTTCTGTTTGGCTCTTCGGAGTATGATGCGAGAGCCTGGATCAGTTCTGGAGTGTCGAACACTTCGGAGATATTGTACACGTCCAGCCAGATTTCCGTTGGTTGCTGTTGATGTGCTGGTTAGTATTGTGAGATATCAGTTGTAAAAGGACCAGATACGTACAACCGCGGCCCAGCAGACACGCAACTCGTACCTCTGCTGCGGGTTGAGATCTCGAAGGAGAAACCAGTGATCTGAACCTCGTGGCGTTTCTTCACTGGGGAAAACCACGTGGAGTGGCGTTCTCAGCGCGTTCTCACTGTGGGTGATCGACTGCAATTGAAGGACGTCAAGAGAGGGATTGCTGTCTGTGAAGGTGACGACTTTAGGAGCAGTGAAGATGGCCTTTTCGGTGTTTGCGAGCGCTGAGGCGACCAGCAGGGCAAGCAAATAGGCCAGGCTGCCAGGCAGCTTCATTGTAATGGTGGTGGTGGAGGCAGGAAGAGAGTGGTGGTGCTGTAAGGAGTGGCTTCACAGCTCCAGAGCTCAATACAGATATGAGGTGCACGTGGTCATGTGACACCAGGCATGGCACACATGTGTTGTTGTAGTAGTAGTAACTCGGTATGTATCTCGTGCTCGATATCAACAACACGGACATCGCATCCTCGTCTCGCCCGCAGAGCCGTTCCCTCTCGACTCGCCCTCGCAGCTCCTTTCACCAGGCGGGCGCGTTGTGATTCGCTGGCACCAACACGCTAACAAAGCTCACCGCCCGCCAAGAGCGACTGGGATCCCTGAAAGGCTAAGCTAGCCGCTGAGAGTCCCGCTCCGCACAACAAACCTCGCAGCAAGACCGACCCCACGGACCAGGCAGAGTAAACACCTCGCGACTGCACCTTTGCCTCCACCTCACCACCCATCCTCCGCCCACCGAGTCCGCCGCGACTTCACCTCCTCCACCATCACACCTCCGCCCATCCACATCATACAGGCAAATCGCAAACATGCGTGAAGTCATCTCGCTCAACGGTATGTTGTTGTTTACCCCTATGCCTTGGCCTACGCGCGCCTTGACCGCCTCGCCCGTCTTGCCCGCCAGGCCGTGAAACATGCGAACTCTTGCTGACTGAAGACGCGTATAGTCGGCCAGGCCGGTTGCCAGATCGCAAACAGCTGTTGGGAGGTTAGTCTCGGATCCAGAAGAGCTCGCAATGGGATGGAATACACCGGATAGACGAGGGAATGTGGCTGCCTCAGGAGACATGCGCTGACATGAAGGAATTATAGCTGTACTGCCTCGAGCACGGTATCCAGGTTAGTGCAGTGCCTCGCATGAATCAATTGGACGAGTTGCTGACCAGATGTAGCCTGATGGTTTCCTCACCGAGGAGCGCAAGGCTGCCAGCGACGACCAGGGTTTCTCTACTTTCTTTTCTGAGACCGGTATGCAACATCACCACCCCGAGTCACCAGAACACGACAACAAAGCACTAACATGGAGGCAGGCAACGGCAAGTACGTGCCCCGCACCATCTACTGCGATCTCGAGCCCAACGTCGTCGATGAGGTCCGCACCGGCACCTACCGCTCCCTCTTCCACCCGGAGCAGATGATCACCGGCAAGGAGGATGCCTCGAACAACTACGCCCGTGGCCACTACACCGTCGGCAAGGAGCTCATTGACCAGGTCCTCGACAAGGTCCGCCACGTTGCCGACAACTGCTCTGGCCTCCAGGGCTTCCTCGTCTTCCACTCCTTCGGTGGTGGTACCGGTTCCGGTTTCGGTGCCCTCCTCATGGAGCGCCTCTCCGTCGACTACGGCAAGAAGTGCAAGCTTGAGTTCTGCGTCTACCCTGCTCCTCAGGTCGCCACCTCCGTTGTCGAGCCCTACAACTCCATCCTCACCACCCACACCACCCTTGAGCACTCCGACTGCTCCTTCATGGTCGACAACGAGGCCATCTACGACATCTGCCGCCGCAACCTCGGCATTGAGCGTCCCAACTACGAGAACTTGAACCGTCTGATCGCTCAGGGTATGTGTCTTCCAATAGCGAACTGCAGGAACCAAAGCTAACTTCTCCAGTCGTCTCTTCCATCACCGCCTCTCTTCGTTTCGACGGCTCCCTCAACGTCGACCTGAACGAGTTCCAGACCAACTTGGTCCCCTACCCCCGTATCCACTTCCCTCTCGTCGCCTACGCCCCGATTGTTTCCGCCGCCAAGGCCGCCCACGAGGCCAACAGCGTCCAGGAGATCTCCATGGCCTGCTTCGAGCCCAACAATCAGATGGTCAAGTGCGACCCCCGCAACGGCAAGTACATGGCCACCTGCCTGCTCTACCGCGGAGACGTCGTCCCCAAGGACACCCACGCCGCTGTCGCCACCCTCAAGACCAAGCGCACCATCCAGTTCGTCGACTGGTGCCCTACTGGCTTCAAGCTCGGTATCTGCTACCAGCCCCCCATGAACGTGCCCAACGGCGACCTTGCCAAGGTCAACCGCGCCGTGTGCATGCTCTCCAACACCACCGCCATCGCCGAGGCCTGGTCTGCTCTCTCCCACAAGTTCGACCTCATGTACAGCAAGCGTGCCTTCGTTCACTGGTACGTCGGTGAGGGTATGGAGGAGGGCGAGTTCTCCGAGGCCCGTGAGGACCTCGCCGCGCTCGAGCGCGATTACGAGGAGGTCGCCGCCGACTCTGCCGAGGGCGACGAGGGTCTTGACGCCGAGTACTAGATGTGAAGCGCTGGAGGTGTGAAGCCGGAGTTTCTTGTTGAGCGAGAGAAAATTATGTTATTGGCCGAGCGCAGGGCTTTACTAGGGTACTGGTACTACTGAAACTGCAAGCCGCAGTGGATGCGCTGTTTTTCTTTGATGCACCCACCATGACTGTTTAATTGAAAGCGAATTTCCCACCATTCTGTATACATTGTCTACATGTACTCTATTTTCACCGCAAGTAGCAAACAGCTCGGCAGGCGATCCGGATTCGTTGTCTCTTCTGAGGCAGCGCTTCATGATGCGTGTACCAAATAGTGGCTCCACCACGATATGAGATTAGGCTAGAGTCCTGATAGGAGCAACTTCACGGCAGGGAGGGCACCGGCAGGCAAAGGTAAAGAGGTACTCAGCCACAAAAGTCAGCTGGCCCCTCAATGTAGGTCTGCGGTCAGCACGCAAGCAACAGACCTAGCCTGTGCGCGTGGCCGAAGGACGACTACAGCAAGAGTTCAGGAGTCGGCACGTTCGCGCCAAAATAACGCTCCCTCTTTCTTCCGGGAGAAAGATTGCCCTTACGAGAGGCGCTTCCTTCCTCGCGCTTCCTCTGCCCAATATCACAAACGCCCCACATCGCGGTCTGTTTCGGACTGGAGCCAGGCGACCTTTGATTAATTGTTTCCTTCCCTGCTCACCACTACTACTGCGTTTATACCTCACTTACGCTCTGCTACTGCTTTGGCTCACTCGTCCGCGAACCCTCACCGCCACAGTCAAGACATCGGGAAACGTCACCAGCATGGCGGAGCCAACAACGCCTGACGCTGGTCCCAACTTCGCCCCACCAAGTCTACCTCCCGGGTGGTGCGTCTTCACCAGCCCTTTACCTTTACATACCTCACCTGCCTCTCCCTTTCCTGCTTGAGCATCTACAGCTTGCGCTCTTCACCACAGCTTCCACTTGCACCTTTCCATCGCTTCGCGCGACCTTGTGTGAAACATTTGGACTTGGCACTGACTTGGCGGCTATTGAAGGATTGCGCAGTGGGATAACAAGTAAGCAACTTGCCTCTCTCTCTTTGTTTCGAAAGAATTCCGACTGCTTCTATTGGAACTACAGCTTTGCGGCGTCGAATCTGACCAGCAACATCCAGATCTCGCAAGTACTACTTTGTCCAAATCAGCACCGGCGAATCGACCTGGGACGTCCCCACCGCTGCTGCCCCGCAAGTTCCCACGCCGGGAGGTACACCAGCACAAATGTCGGACCCGTTCTCGAGGCCTGGTCAGGGAGGAGATCATGGCAATAATGGATATGGAGATAACCAGGGAAACAACTACGGAAACAACGGCCCTGATGGCGCGCAGGAGGGCGACAGAGGGTTCAAGGTGAGTTGATGACATATCTTGACGACTGTAACGATGGCATGGTTGCTGATGGCTTTCTCGCAGACCGAGGCTTTCAAGATGGCCACTGGCATGGGCGGAAAGAAGAACAACAACTCATCAGGATTGGGCGGGATGGCGCAATCTTTCCTAGGCGGCGGAAGCTCGAGCGGTCACAATAACCAGTCTGGAAGCTCCTCAGGCTTGGGAGGACTTGCACAGTCATTCCTTGGTGGAGGAAGCAGCAACAACAACAACAACCAGCATGGCAACCAACACGGTTCTTCTAGCGGTGGAGGACTAGGTGCTCTTGCTGGTCAGTTCTTAGGCGGCGGAAACAGCCACAACAACCAGCAACACTCTGGCAACAACAACAACAACCATGGATCTTCGGGAGGCTCTGGCGGACTTGCAGGCATGGCCAGCTCATTCTTGGGAGGTGGAAGCTCTTCCAACAACCACCAGTCGGGTGGACAGCACGGATCGAACCAGAACCAAGGTTATGGTGGAGGCAGCGGTTCTCACGGCAACAGCAATCAGCAGCAACATGGATCTAACCAAGGCCACGGTAGCAGCAGTGGCGGAGGCTTCCTCAGCGGCCTCATGGGCGGAAACAAGCCAAACAGCAGCTCTGGCGGCTACGGCTATTCCTCAGGAGGAAACTCTAGCAGTACCTACACTGGCTCTGCGCCGCCGAGCTCATACCAGCCTCAAGGACAGTCGAACCACGGCCAATCTGGCCAAGGATACGGCGGCTCTCACAGTGGCTCTGCGCCACCAAACTCATACCAGTCTCAGGGACAATCCAACCATGGCCAATCTGGTCCAGGCTACGGCTCTCACAACAATGGCCCGGCACCTCAGAGCTTTGCACCGCAATCTGGTTCCTACAACCCACCTGGTGGACACCAGTCATACGGACAACAATCCCATGGTGGCCCACAACAAGGCGGATTTGGAGGACACCAGCAACCCAGCTCCTACGGTGGAGCCCCTCAGCAACACGGTGGTTATGACCAAGGTAGCCACGGTGGCCCTGGAGGTTACAATCAGCAACAGGGCGGCTATGGCCAACCCCAAGGCGGATATGGAGGCGGACAGCAGGCTCCTCCTGGAGGCTACGGAGGCGGTGGATATGAGCAACAGCATGGCAACAGCGGCTACGGAAGATGATCTCTTGTCGCGCATTCCTCTTGGATATAGAAACGTGACATGCTTTTCGCGATGGAGGGA
Organism: Cladosporium sp. SL-16; assembly: GCA_002921095.1. Taxonomy (NCBI): domain Eukaryota; kingdom Fungi; phylum Ascomycota; class Dothideomycetes; order Cladosporiales; family Cladosporiaceae; genus Cladosporium; species Cladosporium sp. SL-16. The sequence goes on from PEGC01000023.1 coordinate 160,510, forward strand.
GGCGATGGAGGGAGGCGATGGAGGGAGGCGATGGAGGGAGTTTGATGACTGTACATGAAAACGACGCTTGCGCGCATGACTGAGAGCCCTTTTTCTGATGGCGTTCCTTCTGATGACAGCTAGGCAAAATGATCATTACGATTGCATACGTAGACATTTGCGACGCTCGGACTGCAGGGTGATTGTGTTGTGTAATGGGTTCGTGTTTTCCATGTTCATGTTAAAATGATTATTTGCTTGAGTGGTCAAATTACTGGTATGTACAATACAGAGCATACAGTCATTCTGGCGCAGGCCATATAGTCACTCCTCACAGCAGTAAATGACACTGCAGTGGCAAACAGAGTTCCGCCCGGGTGTCCTTAAGGTAGTTCATGTTTCAGCGTGCAACGTCCCTACGCACGCGCAAGCCTGTCTTCACCACCAGCCGCAGCGAGCCAAGGTTCTCTCTCGGCCTCTGCCTCAAGGTGAGCGCAGCGCAGCCCCCAGACCGACCACCACAGCGCTGCGCAGCAGAGAAGCGAGACAGCCAGCCAAAGCGTCCGTGCCCCTCCTCGTTTCGCGGCCCGCTGGGACTCTCATCATCTGGAGATTCCACGAGACACCAGCCCGTACTGTACTGCTGCTGCACTCGGCACTCTGTCTCCAGCTTGCTACCTGCAACCACTCTACGACCTCTTTGCGCATAAACCACCACCACCCACTGACCCGTTTGCCACCTCAGCACCTGCATACTCCTGTTCGACAGCGCAAGGCGACCAAGCAACACCCAACACCACCTCACATTAGGCCCCGCGGCGAATCCACTCCGCAACCATGAATCCAGAGTCGTGAGTACGCCCTTCATGGCGGTGGCGCCACTGATACTATGCCGCTGCATGTACCATACCGAGAATGAGCATCACTGACAGTCGCATCACAGAGTATCTATCTCCCAAGCCTAGCCACGGCGCAGACCGCCAGAGTGCCACTTGCACTCGCCCGGCCGCTCCTGGTTCCACCACTTCCGAAAGACACATACTAACCACTGGACGCCCATAGATACGACTACCTCTTCAAGCTCCTCCTCATCGGTGACTCCGGCGTCGGAAAGTCATGCCTTCTGCTCCGTTTCGCGGATGATACCTACACCGAGAGCTACATCTCCACAATCGGCGTCGACTTCAAGATCAGGACCATCGAGCTTGACGGCAAGACCGTAAAACTTCAGATCGTGCGTACATCCATCCCCATAATAGCGCAGGAGAGAAAGCGCGAGACAACACCGAGAGACAGAGAGCAAGGACTGACGAAGATGCGCTTTCACAGTGGGACACAGCGGGACAGGAGCGTTTCCGCACAATCACCAGCTCGTACTACCGCGGCGCTCACGGTATCTGCGTCGTCTACGATGTTACCGACATGGACAGCTTCAACAACGTCAAGCAGTGGCTGCAGGAGATTGACCGCTACGCTACCGAGGGCGTCAACAAACTCCTCGTGGGCAACAAGAGCGATATGACCGACAAGAAGGTCGTTGACTACAACGTCGCAAAGGTAAGGTTATTCTTGAAAGAATTACCCGCCAGCATCGCCAGTCGCAGACATCTAACACCTTCTTCTTCCACAGGAGTTCGCAGACAGCCTCGGAATTCCCTTCCTCGAGACCTCCGCCAAGAACGCCAGCAACGTCGAGCAAGCCTTCCTCACCATGGCCCGCCAGATCAAGGAGCGCATGGGCAACACCACCGTCAACAACAAGCCCACCGTGCAAGTCGGCCAGGGCCAGGGCGTGCAGTCCGGCAGCGCCGGTGGCTGCTGTTAGATACACTCAGCAATCAGCGAGCGAGAGAGAGAGAGAGGCACACACGGGCGGAAGTTGGATTGTTCATGACAGGGCAGGGCCGGCGTTTTCTTCTATTACGTGCACTTTCTACTACTACTACTTCTACTACTTCAAATCCCCGACCCAATACACAAACACACAGAGATGCGAGTAAGGCTGGGTTGTTGTTTTTAGAAGGCTTCCTGGCTGCTTTAATGGCAGTATAGTCGCATAATCAGGGTTTTCTTATTTTGGATGATTTATTTCTCCTCAATTGTGAAAGATGCTTTGGGTCTATCGTGTATGTGTGTTGGCTCTTTTTGAGATACACTGAATGCAAGCCGTGATAGAGACGTTGTTGCCTAGCTTCACGATTGATAAGAGAATGTGCCGCGGTCTTGCTCATCATGATGATAAGGTATCAGCGGCCTTAAACTGGAAGGAACACTTTATCGGTGAACGATAGTTTTGGTTTGTATTGTTGTGTGGGTGTTTTCGTGGATGCACTGAATGGAAGCCGTGATAGAGACGTTGTTGCCTCGTATCGAGGCCGATAAGCGTAGAACATCATTAAGCACGCGATTATGCCGCGGTCTCACTCATCATCATGATATCAGTGACTTCCAAACTGTGATGTACGCATGCTGTCCATAAGAGCAATCCAAACCAGCCCCTTTTGGTGAGGCAGGCGTCAGGCCTGAGGCAGCTAATTATCCCCGCGCCACTCTCAAACACGCGACAAGGGAACCCTAGCAGGCGCGTAGGAGGCGCATCAAATGGCTAGGCACTTTGCACAGAGTGAATTCACATAGCCAACCTCACAACAACAGCCAATTGCGTGGTCACATTAGGCGTCATCAACTACGCTGACCTCACTTCAGATTGCTACACTATTCATCACAACATGGCTCATCACTGATTTGTTTCCAACTCCGGAAGCAGTGAATCAAAGATCCCAATGAGAGCAATCGCGCCAACCTGCAAGTGAGCTCGTGATCCCGGACGGCTGCTCGGATTCTCACGACTGGCTTTATTAACAACCAAACATACACCCTGCGACACTAAAGCACGCATCCACAACTCTACACCTGCACCTGCAACTTACCGCTCTCCCGCGAAGAAGCATCACCAAACAACAAACAAACAACCCACGCCACTCACTATGAGCAACAAAACACACACGCAAGTCTTCGATCTCTTCTTTAGCGAAACCCGCCGCCACCGCCACCTTGGACAGCAGCAAACGCAGACTCCCGCGCAGGTGACATGGTCGAGCCATCAGTAGCAGCGCATCGCAAGTTCGTCGGCACTGCTTGTCTCTACCGCCACTTGGCTTCGCGACCTCCGCCTTTTCTTCGCAGGAATTTAGACGCCGCGCTGGTTCGGCACGCGGAATTGCTGGTGAGGTCACAGTCGAAGAAGGGCGTTGATTCTGTTGGTGTTGTTGGTGTTGTTGCTCCTGCCGTTGGTGTTGCTGATGCGCTGGGGATGATGAGCGCGAATGAAAAGCGAGGGGCTGGGTGGGATTATCCTACGGCTGAGATGTTGAAGGATTTGCTGAAGGGGCGGAGGCCGGTTTTGAGGATGGATGGGTTGAGGGTTCGGCATGGGGATGCTATTGCGAGTGATGGGTGAGGTTTCTCCGATTGATGATTTTTGTTGTTTTGATTGTTGAGCTGACTTTCTGACTGTGGCAGACCCCGTTTGCAGAAGGTTAAAAGCGAGCCTGATTGGCTCCCGGATCCGAGCATCGACTTCAGTGCCCCGTGCTTGGTGACACTGATATTCATCGACTCGGGGAAGGACACGAACCGACAAGAACGAATCCACGTCGATACACGATGTGGCACTATTGAAAGCAGCGTTGCGACTACAAGACAGCGAGTTTTCGACATCACTCTTGAGGATCAGTTCTCTATCGAAGTAGAGAAGATTTATGTGACTATCGAGAGGGGCACCAATGGCACTTACCGCTGGAAACGCACCATCCCGGCTCACTACCAACTGAATGTGGAAATCAAGTGTCTGCATCACACGGACGCTGTGCACCTGTTGGGCTTGATGGAGAAGAAATCAGCTTCGAAGTACCGAGGATCACTTACAGAAGAAGACGCAACCCTGCGAGCGACCTGGTATGATCTGCCGGAATGTCCGCCTGCAGGCAAGTTGCTTGCTATGACACGAACCGATGGACCAGAAAACTCAACCAAAATGAAGTTTGGACTGGAGCTGTCGATGGGGTGGAGCCGAAAGAAGGACTCACCACTTGCAGAATTTACAAACCAAAGACGAGCTGCGTTGGTGCCGGATCAGATTCAGCTACCAACTCCGAGTGCTTCTGATGAGTCAGAAAACACTCCGAAGCAGCAGTACATCATAACATGGGTGTTCATGAATTCACGCGTTCACAACATGAAGGTCTTGAAATGCCCACTGTGTGCAACTGCTCCTTCAGCGCGAGCTCAGCATGAATTTTCATCGTTCGACAGACTGCATACACATGTCATGATGTGGCATGATCACTTCCAGCCGCGTGTCGAGATAACTGGCTACGATCATACAGGAGACACTCCCGGAGTGACGACGAAACATTACACAATACACATCTCGCTAGCTAGCGCGCCGACGGAGAAGATGACACAACCAATGTGGGATGGAGACGAAGATCACTGGATAGCACCAGAGGTGCCGTTCGACGAGCAGGCATACCTGAGAGGCGAAGACACTTGGACTGGCCACGTTAGAAAGGTGGAGAAAGCCGAGAGGCCTCAAATCAGTGCAGCAAAGAAACAGCCTTCGACTGGGTCGACAGCTACCAAGCCTAGAGCTAGACCAGCGTTGTCAGAGATCAACGACCTCCCGGATCTGCCCAAAACCAAGTGGCCTCTCCCGAAAGTGCCCAGGGTTAGATTTTACCGAACAAAGTCGAAGCGACCATTCGAGCCAGATGAGAACATCTCTGAGAGCGACGAGTCGGTTGATGAGAGTTGGCTGCAGGCTCACAAGCGTGATGACATGGCATCGCTACCTATCAGCGCGGGTGGGAAGGAGTTCTACCAGGATTGGAATCGTGCTGCTACAGATGACGATTTCCCTGCCGATCTCTTCACCAGAGAATGCCTGGTACGATTCACCAGGAATCACAGAGGAAAGATGTGGGACGACGAGTACTACGCGGAGTTCATGAAGACAGCCAATAGGCTGCATGGGCTCAAGCTGATAGACAGCGAGGTCCAGAAATACTGCAACGATCGCAGGAGCTTGGTTTCAGATGTGCCGGAACGAGCGGTCAATGGTCGTCATTCTCACACAGCAGAAGGCCACAAAACCGGGAAACAGAGAGCAACGAGCAACGATGGGAATGAGGCACCAGCGAAGACGTGCTCTTGCGGTTCGCCTGTCATGAATGCGCGTGGTGCTGTTGCTTGTCATGATATCGTGAGTATCTTTTTCTGGGCTTTTTTGTTGAAGTGCCCCTTGCTAATTTCACTTACAGCATTGCTCGCGAGTGCAGTATCACATGGCTTGCGTGGGACTCACTCGACGCCCGGAGAACTGGCAATGCGAGGATTGCTCGACGAGGATGGATACAAGCGGTGCTTGAGTGCAGCTGGAGCGATCCAAGAGGCACCGGGTACGGTGTTCATGAGGAGGGAATTATACACTGTATGTTTTAGCGAGGCGTTTGGTGGACACTGGGATTGTTGCTTTTTGACTTTATGAAAGCGGGTTTAAAAAAACGCAAGCAGCGTTTTTCGAGGAAGGTGATGGCAGAAAGGTGGCGGAATTAGAGTGAGGTCTAGTAGTGAAAAGCATATGGAGGGCCCTAGGCAGCAATGCGTGTAGTGCAGTTCACTCTCCTCTGCGCTTCCTTTCTTCCTTTTTTAGCGCAAGCTTGACCACGAACTCGCTCACCAACCTTTGTAAGTTCTCGTACGTACTCCACCTCGGCGGCCTTTCGCTCACATACACCACAGTTATCTGCAATTGAACTCTTCACCTTCTGCATCTGCACACTTCTCGCCATCCCCATCTACACACTCCTCGCCTCCCACAACGCGACCCACGCACCATGTCGCACTCGGGAGACGGTGGCGCGACAATCACCCCGAGCCGCGACGGCATGACCCACATGTCTCTCACTGGCCCAACAGCCGTCGAGCAGACCGCGTCAGAAGAGCCGCCCATGTTGGCTTTGCCAGTGGAACTGCAAAAGACGATTGTCGAATACGTGAGTATTGATATAGCCCTGCGGCCTGCGTTCGAAGCCCGTACTGCTTCCTCTGCCGCTGAGAGGCTGGTACGGAGTGTGGGCCTAGACCAAAACCTTTCTTACTTGTGTTGAGGTAATGGAGAGCAAGCTGACCAGGAGACAGCTGACCTCGTACGCCGACATGAAGAGCGCTTGTCTGGTCTGCAAGCAGCTGAATGTCATTGCGACGCCTTACTTGTACCGCAAGATGGAAATCACTGGCGAATTTCTGTGCAGTGACGCCTTTACAGCAATGGTCACGAAGACGCATCCCGGTTTGAAAAGTGTACGGACGGTGCGCATCGTGAATCCTTGTCCGTTCCAGAACCTGGTCCCCAGCAGGCAACGAGAACGGAAATGGATAGCTGCAACATGCCGGCTTGCCTCAACAATTCCTACACAGTCACTCTCTTGCTTTGAGTATGTGCATGCAGGGAACATAGCTGTGGAGATTCCTATATGGTGACTAATAAGCCTTTAGGCTGGCGGCGCAGATGCGGCAATACTCAAGTCTCGAGCTTCTCTCATGTCTCCATCACCAGCAATCCAAATTGAACAATCTTCAGTTCAGCGGCATTAAAAAGGTGCTTGATTGGCAAAATTTTACAGCCCAGCACAAGAATTGGCCTCGTATCGAACGCATCCAACTCTGTCTCGACAACAGTTATGATTGTGGTCAAGCAGCCGATGTGCTTGCGCGGACACATAACCTCAAAAGTCTCGACGTTGACTTGAACCACGAGGACCCCGCAAACGATAATACTGATGGTGGCGGTATTCCGACCATGAATCTGCTCCTCGGCAAACTCAACGCTAGCAATGAGTGTTTTCAGCTCACAAGCTTGCGTTTGAGCAGGGTGAAGTTTCCAGATGACAACTATGCAGACTGTAAACTTTTACGAGTCCCTGCACTCAGACATCTGACGCTATACAACCGCTCCAACTATGGAACTTTCTTGGGGCATCTTGCGAAGTTGTCGCTGGATTTAGACTCATTCTCAATCGTCGAAGAACCAGGGCATTTCTACGAGCCAAACTTTGCCACTTACGGTGAAGAATTTCTCCGATCTATGAAAGCGCCGAGACGTGTTGCTTTGATTCTCGAAGGAGATGATGAGGAACTTGATGGTAGCAATCTCGATTCGTCATGCTTCCATGCATATGCATCGACAATCACTTCCATAAAACTAAAACTTCATCCATTCCTGGTTCTGTCTTGGTTCAGCAAGGCGTCAGAGTCCCGTCAGTTCTGCATTCGCGCATCTAGCCTGCACCAGTTGTCGATATCTGGAATTGAGGTTCGGCCTACCTTGTGTGAGCAGCCTGGCGCTCTCAGATCTTTCTTGGTATGTCTTTCGCTATTCCGCCGTTGAGATCAAAGTTAATGACGACTAGATGCAGGAGTGCCTAAGCGTGGTTCCCACGCTCAAAGTCCTCGAGCTCTCGGTGAACATGACCGCTGACCAGTTCCCTGGCCCACATGGCACAGTGACGGGCAGCCTCCTGAAATCTGAGCAAGCTGCGTCAATTACACGTACTATCGTCCGGAGCCAGGCCAGACAGACCGCTGATATGGCACTTTCGACGCTCGCGGTAGACTGTCCCGACCTCGCAGCGGTTGTCATCAGGACGACTTGTGACATCCCACAGTCTGATCCCAGTGTCTATGCGTTCCTAAAGTCAAAGCAAATTGATTTGTATGGACGAGGGAGCATTGTGGGTATGGCCGTCGAGCCTTACATGGTCAAGCACTACGAGCCTTGCTCAGATATCTTGGAATCCGAAAAATTCATCTTCGACTGAACAGTGTCATCAAATCGTCCATCGAGGATGTCAAGGCGGCAATGGTGCATCCATTCAAGCTGCAGCCATTGAGAGGAAGAGGCGAAGTGGTAGTCGCCGTTGATCATCATCAGGAACCAGAACACGCTGATGGAACAATTGGATGTGCAAACATGCTTGCAGTTGCCACGCTGAAGTTTGTGTACGGTCGGTGGGACTTCGATGCTTGATGACTTCGCTTTGATGTTTCTGTAGTGGATAAGGCTCTTGGGAGCTATTTCGTTGATAGAATTACTTGAGTTTATTAGCCGTGTCTCAACAGACTTCAAGTTGTTACAGTGTCTGCAGCCGATGGTACTACCATACATGGATTCAATGTTGGCACCAATGCTGTGCGCAAACTTGCGCGTACAAAGTGTGCATACAGTACAGTAGGGTAAGGGTTGTTTCTCACCGTCGGATGCCTCGACCTGTGTACAATAACAGGCACAAATCATTGCTACACCAGGCCACTACACTTTGGTGACGGCCAAGTCTCGCCCTTCGCATCTTCAATATTTTGCAGCCACTAGAGATACCATGGCAGGAGATGCAAATCTCCTAGGCTTGCCGGCCGAGCTGAAAGGGGCTGTTCTCGAACACGTGAGTGATTATACTGCAGAACATCGAGCCACCTCAAAGAAGGCTAACGAATGCTCAGCTCACCTCCTACAGAGATAAGAAGAGCATATGCCGCGTCTGCAAAGAGCTACATCTTGTTGGGACGCCTTATCTGTACCGAGACATGGTGATCACCACTCAAGTGTTGACCAGCTTTTACTTCTCAATGGCCATAGACTTCCTTTCGGGAATGGACGCCTCGTATACCTGTTAAGACGCTTCGTACAATGCATTTTTCGGTAGAGAACGAGAACTTCAAGTACGACCAAGGAGGAATAACTGCAATCCACCAGCTGCTCTCTGCGATGCCAGAGGATTGTCTTACTCATCTCGAGTGTGTATCTCTCAAAGTGCAACTATATGTGCCAGAATTTTCGGAATGAGGCTGACACGGTACCAGATTACCTGTGCCACAATTACACCAGTACTGTCCGAATTGGCCCAGCCGGGAGTTCATGACCAAGATAGACCAAAGGCAACGCAGATTGGCCAACTACCAGTACATCGGCTTTCATTACCGAGACAGGGATTGGAATGAGTTCAAAGTCGAAAACAAGTATCTGGCTTGCATCAGACATCTGCAATTCTCTCTCCACAATCGATATATGTGTGAACTGGCCAACAACGTTCTTACCTGTATGCGCAACCTCACCAGGCTCGACGTGGAGGGTCAACTCCCGATCAGCGACGACACAAATCTTGCGATCTGGCAATTCATTGTTCGCACTTTCGGTGTCGAGCATGAGCTTCCACAGTTGAAAAGCTTGCGATTGAAGGGTTTACGCATTATCCACGATGACGATGTCGTGCCTCGACTTCCAGGATTACGAAACTTGGAGCACCTACAGCTAATCCTTTGCTGCGATTACGTTCCTTTGTTGCTGATGCTGAGGACTCTTCCGCTAAAGCTGAAGTCCTTTACCATATGTGAAGGGGGCTACGAAGTAGGCGAAGACTTCGATGGTGACGCCGACGAGTTCGTCCGGTCACTGGATTCAATGCAGCGTCTGAGTTTGATCCTCGACAAGAGCTGGGATGGTAGCTTCTTCAATTGGACAGCACTCTACACTCAGGCAGCTGGGATTGAAAGCCTCCAAGTGCAATGCACATCTGAACATAGGTTACTTTCTCACGACCAGGATGCATCTGACTTCCGTCACTTCTGCACCAAGGCATCAAGCTTGCAACAGCTTTCGCTCTCAGGTATCACCATCCAGTCTAGTATGCCAATATTTTCGGCTTTCGAGAACGGGGCTCATTCTCTCGCTTATCTCATTGTATGGCTACGCTTGAGCCAGCCAAGAAGAATGGTATCACTAACATATATTTAGGATTGCTTGCACGCATTCCGCGCATTAAAGGTTCTCAAGCTCGTCGTGTACTTCTCTGCTTTACAATTTCCAAAGGCCGAGGTACTCCGATCAAGAAGAGACACTGAGCACCATTGGAGACAGCGGCTCGCAAAAAGCACTGCCGACAAGATACTATCAGAGCTTGCGAACAGTTGTCCTGAGTTGACGGCGGTTGTCATTGAGATAGAGGATGACAGAATAGTAGCCTTGCGAGAGCCGCACCCGGACGCGAACGGTGACCTTGATGATGACGATGATAATTGGACCATGCTCAAACACGAAGATGCGACCTACGCTTTCATCCGTTCGAAGCAGACTGATCTGTACGGTAACACGTCCACCGTGGGCATGGCTGTGGAGACGCGCATGGTCAAGCACTACGAGCCGTGTTCGGATATCTTGGATCTGATAGGCTCATGGCCGAGTGAACATTGACATGGCTTACTTCACTGAGCGTGGGCGACCGAGCTGATTGGTTTCCAGTGGTACAAAAAGGGAGGAATGATGAGGCGCTTTGTCGCTGATCACAGCAGAACGTAATGGAAGCACAAGCCCTCGGATGGCTCGAGAGATATGGAGGAGACAAGGTCGAACATCCCCAGTCAAGGCAAATGCGAAGTGGCAGCATCCCATTCACGGGATCTGGTACTGCGATCAAGCACAGTACGTGAGAGTATGTACAAGGCTAGTGAGGTGCCAGTGAACTGGGTGAAGTTGAAGAGCCCCAGGCAGCAGCGCGCGCTGACCACCTCAGTAATCATCTCCGCGCCTCGTTTTTGCCGCCAACATTGCACCCTGCGCTTTTCGCATCTTCTCATCACGGCAGACCTTCATCAGCCGCAGCCACCCGGTGAGCGACCTCTTGACCACTCTCCAAACCTCCGACTCTCAATGGCGCTGGGCGGAGGAGAGTGTGACGATGCTCCACGCAGAGTCCCAGCGGAAGATGCACAAGTCGGAGATGCAAGGCTTCTCGGCCTACCTGTGGAGCTTCAGAACATGATCTTGGAATACTGTACGACCAATGCCGACAAGAAGAGCGTATGCGCTACCAGCAAGGCGTTGCAGGCTTTCATGACACCATTGCTGTATCATCGTATGGAGCTCGGTGCTTCACAACTGAATAGCATATTCTCGCGCACACTTGCTGCTGTTGCTGCTACACACCCGGGTCTACCACATGTTCGCACACTTTCAATTCAAACTCTCTGGGACACAGTGCAGCTCAACGTCTTATGCTGTCTCATATTCGCCTTGCCAAAGAACGCTCTTACCCTCTTCGAGTATGTACATTGGCCACGTGCTAAAACATGTTTGCATTCATTGTTCACTCACACATGCTACAGGATACCAACTTGCTACCTCTATCACCTTGGTCTTCATGGCGCTATACATCTCAGACAGAGAAAAGTCACCAACACCAGTACGGTGGTATTCACTCCTTGAATCGAGACAAAGCCAAGTCACTCGGGAGGAGAAACCTCGTGCCCAGCGAAGACAGACTTGCTCACATCACAAGCTTGCAATTTTTGATCGCTTCCACGGATGACATTGAGCGGGTGGCCTGGGTTCTTGACCACAGCCCGGCTGTACAATGTCTGGATCTTGAGAAAGGTTCGGCTTATGATGAAAGCCATTTGACTTGCTGTGAAATGGACAACCCTGTAATCAGCCAACTATAATAGTTGGTTGATCGTTTTAAGGGTTAGTAGTTTGTCGATCAATTACTTAAGGTAGGGCAATTATTAGCTTACGCGAGAATTCGCGTACCTTAACACGTACGTAGCTATAGTATCTTAGTAGCAGTCAAAGATATAAAACGTAAATTACTAACATAGAGTAGTAGTCTTACGTGATCTTCGAATTTTATTCTAATATTTCGAAAGTTCAAAATCTCGTATTCTATCAACTATACGAGGAATTTTAATAGTTGACTAATTACAGGGTTGGAAATGGATGCCGAGATCTTCAAGGGAATCTTCAGCTCTGGCGGCACCGCTCGATATCCCGCAAGGCTCAAGACTTTGCGCATCGCCTACATGTGCTTGGAGCAGAGTGGTGGCCTTCTACCAAGCTTGTTGAGCTTTGAGGCTCTAGAGACTCTGCAGCTGGTCGCGTGCGCTGAGACCGACTCACTTCTCGAACTTCTCACACAACTCCGATTACATCTCTCTTCCATCTGCATCGATCGAGGCAGTGACGGACCTAGCGGCCGTGCGGGCGTTTCGGCCTCCGTTGCTTCACTGGCTGCACCAAAGCGTCTCTCTCTTCTTTGCGAAGTGGGTTACCCTTATGAAGGACAAATTGATGCGAACTGTTTGCAGCAACATGCCGAATCGATAGAATATCTCCGCCTAGATGACACCAATGCAACATGCTTGACCTGTGGAATTTCTGATCAGAAACCTCAGTTTTGCGATTTCTTTGAGCACGCTTCTAATCGCAAGCAGCTGGCACTCTCTGGGCCAGTTATCGAAGATGAAAATGAGGTGGCCGAATTCCTGGTGAGTATCTCCTCTAGCATACGATCTCATTCATCATCACTGATAATCAATCAGGACATCCTCAAGCCCCTCACCGCCCTCAGAATACTCAAGACCCAGATGTTTTTCGTCGATGATGATACTCCTCGGAGATCAAATCCGGGCACCGCATATGCCAGCAGGCTGGTTGAGCAAATTGCAAACAAAATCTTCAACACGGCATTCCCGCAGCTCGCCGCTGTCGTCGTCAAAGTCTCTGGACTCCCTTCTCAAATATTCGAGGACAAGACCTTTGCATTCTTGCGCTCGGAACAGATTGGTCCGGGCGGCGGTAAAACCTTCGTGGCAGTGAAGGTTGAGCCGCACATGGTCAAACATCATGTGGCGTGCGCCGACATCCTGGAGGAGGAGGGGTTTGTTTTTGCTTGAAGTGAAATGAAAGAATGGATGCAAGAAGGGAATTAGAGCAGAGCGGTGCGCTTTCAGCAAAGTCAAGATGAAGGCAAGGTTGGGTTTGAGCGACCCCAGTGGCAAGTATGGCGGCATTGATCTCCGCAGATGGGGAGATACTCGAGGGAGCTAAACAGAATCAATATTATCTCAACGGCAAGGATGAGCGCTGATGGTAACAGCACACTAGATTCTAAAAGAGTATTCAGTCTGAACAGCATCTCGGTAGCAATCGATGCGGGAATGTATGGCTTGAGTCAAGGTCATCTGGCGAGAGCGGCGAATTAGTAAAAGCAGATCTTCAGTCCTTGTGCGTAGTTTTGATCTGCAGAGAAGTGGATGGGAGTCCGAGGGGAATCAAAGTGAGGTCTGCAAGTGAGGTGAGGTTTCCAGGCAGCAACGCGCGCGATCGCTTTTTACTCACTCACTGACTTTTGCTTACTTGCTCGCTTTCCGCGGCTACACCAAAAAACAACACGTGCCACTTCCCTTAACCCACATCACATCGCGCAACACTACAAGCGCCCTCCTCACGCGCGAACGATCACACTAGTATTCAGCAATCAGCACCCTGCGCACTTTGTTCATTGTCAATTCCTGAGTGAGCACCTACGCATTCACCACTGTTCACTGCTACGCCGACCGCCACATACCATCTTCGCTGCGATGGACCAGGTCAGGCAAACCAGCTCAAACACCAGCGGCAATGCGCTACTACCGCCTGATAGCACCCTTCGAGAGTCATGCATCGGAGGTCAGACAGCTTCTGCGGCCAATCTCCTCGGCCTGCCCGTGGAGCTGCAGAAGAACATACTTGAATATATAAGATTGACGCATCCCGAGCTGTTAAGGAGGCTATGGTATTGACTTGTCAACAGTTGTCAACCAATGCTGACAAAAAGAGTGCATGTTTGGCTTGCAAGCAAATGCAGATACTTGTGACGCCTCTTTTGTACAGAGATATGGAGATATTTGCGCCACGTCTCGATCTTGGCCTGTTGGCAACTCTCAAGGAAGGCCATCCTGGTTTGCCGCAAGTAAGAACTCTCCGCATCAGACCGCTCGGGTTATTGCCATTCGGCTCTATGTGGAGCGACAACAGAGAACTGCAGATCAAAATCATTCTCCGCCTTCTTCACACTATACCAAAGAATTTTCTCACCAGGTTTGAGTACGACAGAGAACACACTCGGGTGAAGAATAACGGCCTAGTTTGCATCTCAGAGTCCCGAACTCGAGCTTTATCGGTGCTGGAATCCGCTTTGCCGTTCGTCTTCGACAGGCGAAGGTCTACAACTACCAACTTGTCGGTGGTGTGAATGGAGTGATCAATGATGGATACCTCGACTGGGACATGATAGCACCCGCAGTGGATGAGCTAGCACACGTTACCAGTGTGCTGATCTACCTCAGAATTGACGCTCACGACCAAAGTGATCGGGCTGGGTTGATCCTCGCTCGTACTCCCGCTCTTCGATATCTGGATCTTGAGCTTGAAACACCCGACATCTACGAGGATGGAGAATGCTGCGACACTGCGGCTTGCATGTTGCAAAAAAAAATTCTACTCTCGCAGCGAGAGCGGACTACCTACGCGACTCAAGTCTCTGCGGATAACCTCTATGTGTCTGTTCGAAGCCGGTATGTTGCTCCCAAACGTCATCGACTTGAGCATGCTTGAGCATCTACAACTCGTCCAATGCGTAGACATCAATCCTTTTCTTCGACACCTCGAACCTTTGAAGTTGGGTTTGTCTTCCCTATGCATCGAAGATTTGGGCCGCTCCACATACTTCGCAGTCAACGACTTCATCCGTTCACTACAGCCGCTCAAACCCCTCACATTAAAGTTCCTGGGCATATGATTCTTCGATTTGCGAACACTGCAACTGCACTACCCATCCCTCGAGTCCCTCCGCATTGAGGGGAACTCCTTTGAGCAGGCGATGGTGCCGACAACAAAACTTGCTCCCAATCTGGAGCAGCTTGCATTGTTCGGCTTCAACCTTGAAGATGGTCGGACACATAGTGGGTCAGCCCAATTGTGTGATGTCCAAAAATTGTTGGTATGTTTTGGAAGAACGGATCATGGCATGTTTTCGTTCTCACTGACCCAATGCATCATATAGAACATGCTCAAGCCCTTGAAATCGCTCAGAGTCCTCAAACTCAGAACGTTTTGCTCTTCCTTGAGCGTTACACTCACCCCCACGCAGATGCTGTGTATGCCACCTGTACTGCGGACAGTGAGACGAGCTGCGGAGCAGATCTTCGCGTTGCAGCTGCCCAAGCTGGCAGCGGTAGTCTTTTTGGTCTCAGGACAACGGAGCAACCGACTCACTCACAATCGATTCGCCTTCTTGCTGTCAAAGCAATTGGACCAGAATGGCGCGATGAGGTCTAGCGTGGTTCCGGTGGAGCCACACATGATCAAACACCACGTGCCTTGCGCCGATATCCTGGCACCGGATAAGTTTGTGTTCGCATAGAAGGAGGGGGACGATGGCCAGGTTTGAGCGATTGCCCACATGTTTTGTGCCGTTCTGTTTCCAGGGCGTGGATGCATGAGTGGCGACAAGCGCCTCCGCCTGGAGGCTTCTCGCTGGGACGCGCTGGTGACTGCTTAGCAGTGTTTTGTTGGTTTGCTTTCGGTGTTTTGCTGCATGGATGGACAGGGACAATTGCTTCGGTGAACGAAGCAAACTCGCATAGCCGCCCTACACAAGACCGCGTGGCGCTGTTGTTTGCTGTTCCCGTTGAATTGAGATGCGGAGAATCGATAGTCAACGTGCACAGGTGGCTGCTCATTCAATTACGCACACCCAGATCTCGCTGCATCGCTTTCTCATTCATGATTCTCCTCAGCGTTAACCAACACCAAAAAAGCGAATCGCCAAACCAAGCTTATCCGACCACAGGCGACAAACCACCGATCTCGATGGCGAGACGCAGATTGCATCTCCGCCGCCGGCTATCCAAGCTCTCGAAACTCTGCAGAGAATATCGCAAAGAGCGAGCAGATGCAAGAAGAAAAGGGAAAGGTGGTAGCATGGAAGTTAATGGGTATGAGGGATATGTACCGTTGACTAGGAGTAACTTATACGGTCAAAGCACAGTCTGATTCGAGACAATCGAATGACGAGATCACGAGGAAGTTACGCAGCCACTATTCAAAGTGACCGCCTCTGAACGGGAAAAAAAAAGTATACGAAAAGCGAACGATTTGCGTGCAAACTTCGGCACAGCTAGTTTTTGTTTAGTCATTAATCCATACCGATCCCTCTTCCTTGATTCTTAGGTGGGACCTGATTCCATCATGTTGCTCCATCAGCTCGCGAGTGCCGGCACCCTGGCGCTCAATGTATTAAGATAATTTTTGCAGCTGATGCTCTCCGATCTACCTTGTGTACCTCCATGTATCGTGTCCATGACTGGGTCCATTGACGGGTCCGTTACTAGGTGCGGGCTGCATCTGCGGAAGCATTGGGCCCTGTCCGTTGGGGTTCTGGGCTTGCCCGTGCGCAGTCAGGGGAGCAAGGTCTGGCCTTGATGGGTTCTGGCCCCAGGCCGGTGGATTGAATAATGTCGACCCGTAGTATTGGTCCCTCTGCTGTTGCTGCTGCTGCTTTTGCTGATGCATGCCTGGGGTGTTGGGATCAGAGATCGGGCTCGCGGTTGGCGCTCTCGGACTTGTCCAGACGTGCGTATCAGGGCCCGGTGCAAAAGGCTGTCCCAGACTGTTGCGGTGCTGTTGCTGGGGCATTGGTTGATATGGCGGCTGATATGGAGCATACGGCGAGATATGCTGCTGATAGACTGGTTGCATGTAGCCTTTGTCGCGTAACGCACGCAAGTGTGCGCCATCGCGTGAAGCAATGCTCGGTGCATAAGTAAGCTGGGTTTGGAACTCTTGTGGTGTTTGATGAACGGGCGCTGGCCATTTAGGCTTCTGCTCCTCTTGGCGTGGAGGCTGCAATGGATACAGAGGCTGCGGGTGTGCAGGTGTAGCGCCTGGACGCTGTGAAGGTGGAGTCCACTGCTGGCTCATGGGTCTTGAGTTCGATCCAGAGCTTATGGATTGGGAGGGTGTCCGAGCAATGGTTGGTTGCTTCTCTGCAGGGTTGTCTATGAGATCGTCAGTAACAGCATTTTAGCCATGGTAAGACAGTAACGTGCGACCGTTCGTTCCATAGAATAGTGGGTTCGGCAAATGCGGAGACATACGTGAGTTCGATGGGTCCTGGCTAGCTTGTGGACGCGGTGGCTGCCTAGACGCCTCCGAAGCTGTGGTAGCAGGAGTCGGAGGAGCACCGTACGGCGAGTGATTGTACGGCGTAGGCTGCATTGAATTGCTTGCTGCTTGTCCGTGCGGCACTTGCATCGTAGTTTGGGGACTGCCAGCTGGACGAGCCATGAATGCAGATGGCGCGTAGGCATGAGCAGGTTGTTGCTGCAGTCCAGAGTTGTGTATTGGTGGCAAGCTCCCCTGTGGGAAAGTAGGCCGTGGCAAGGTTTGAGCGCCTTGGGACTTCCGCACTTCACGCTGGAAACTGGAATACTCACCATGCCATGCTGCTGGAAGCACTCGGGTAGAATAGTAGTGATCCTGTGAGAACGGGCGCAATGGTGGTGCCGTCTCGCTCTCACTTCCTCGGCGAGAACCTCCTCCTGATCCAGAGATTGGTGGACCAAAGGGTGTTGGTGTTTGAGTCCTACCGTAAGGCACAGGCTGCCCAGCTTGAGTGGAAGAGTTCCTCTGATTGGCCAGAGCTTGAGTGTCGATTGCAAGCATGCTGGGATGAGACGGTATACGCGGCTTGTACGCATATGGCTTGTCCAGAGCTTGCTGGAACGTCTGCATCGTGGTGTAGGTAGGCTGAGTGCGAGGCACAGGTGGTGCTGCGGCCAACGAGGGACGAGGCGCAGTGTACGAGTAGGTTGGTTTCGGTGGCGCGACCCGATCCAAAAAGTTGCTGCGTGGGGCGTGTTCTGTGCCACCCACTTTGTCGGTGAAGAAGCACCTTGCTTCCGTCGATTTGGTGGGAAGATAGTAGTACAACTGATCGGCCTTTTCAAGATCGACCTTAACTTTGGGAAGCTTGTCTCTGTTGGGCCGATAACCTCCCGGAGGACAATCCGAGTTGAAGAACTCTTGCCACTTGTAGGCCGCATCGTCGGTGAAGACTTCGTCTTGATTGGGCACGCCATCTTGTCGATTGCTGGCGGACACGAGCTGTTTGTTCATGCCCTCGGGCATCGGCACGGCGTTTGCTGATGGTTGAGGCCTTTGTGAGAGGTCGGGGTCCAAGACGCAGATGTACTTCCATTCCACTTCGACACGCTCGCCTTCTAACAACGCATCCACAAGGACTGTCATTTCGGCTGGTCGATTCTCGACAACAAGCGCACCGAAGACTTCGCGACCAACAAGCTGAACTTGCACAAGCTCCTTGGGCTTGAGTTTCTTAGCAAACTCCAAGACTCTCTCGTCCTTCTCAAGGCTGTTCGAAGTTGTGTGCTTTGGCATCTTTGGCCTGTGCATCTTACACCTGAAGTCGAAGCCTTCCTCGTAGTACTCTTTGCCCTCTTCGTCAAAGGTAGGCACAGGTCCGGCATCGATCTGTACACCAGCCGCCAACGCGCAGGTAGCGTGGAAAGCGCGGGCGCACTTCTTTGCCGAACACTGGAAGCATGCGCCACGTTTCGACCGACAGTAGTTGCACTTGAGATCCAAGCGAGCACGGTCGATGTTAGCGACGCCACGCACCATCTCCTTGCCATCTGCGATCGTGACGAAAGTCTCCGGGGTGTAGAGGGCGCATGATCTGTGGGCCTTCTTGCCATTGTCTGTTGGCAGTAGGGGTTCCCAGGGGTTGTCGTTGGGACACATGACACAAGGCTCGGCTGAAGGCGCCTTGATGCGGATGCGAATTTTCTTTTTCTTCGGAGCCTCCTGTTTCGTCTCGCGCTTGCGCTTCTTCGATGCCGGTTTGCCCTTGACACTTGCGGGAGGTGTCGGCAGTTTGCTGTCCTCCTCCTCCAGTTCGGATTCGTCATCCGTCTCTTCGTAGTATTCTGGAGTAGGTTCTCCACGCATCTTGCGCTCAATCTCAACCACATCGACCCAGACGTTGTCTGCCTCGCAATTACATTTGCGAGCAATGCGTCCAAATTCGAGCCAAGATTCAGTGGCGAAGTTGACGGATTCGGCGCAGTTGTATCCGAGATTGTAGCCAGAGTGGTAACCGTACGGGTATGTGATGACGAACTCTCCTTCGTAGTGCACAAGCTTGTTGACCTTGACGCCGTACTGCTTCTGTAAAACATCGGGAGAGATCAGGTAAGTCTTGTGGCGAAGGAACTGATCGCAGTTCTTGGCGTCCCCTGGCCAGGCTTGTCTCATGGCCTTCTCGAAGCGGCGTGCATCCTCTTGTGAGATACTGTACCACTGCTTGGGTGCGCCAAAGTGGATGTAGTTGATGCTGTAGAGATCGACATCCTCAAGATGCCACGCGAATGTAGCCTTCCACATTCCGAGATAGAGATAAGCAGTGTTGACGCCTGGAACCTTGGTTCCTAGCACGTCCAGAATGTTCTCCAGTTTGGCCACATTCCATGTCTCCTCGTCATCGTTGAAAAGCGTACCAGGCATATCGGCCGCATACATGGGCTGGTTGAACGCAAGACTCTTCCAATAATGTGTTTCCAGCTCCGCACAACGTTCCGGAGTAAATTCCTCGAGGCCTTCCATTCGATAGTCGAAATCTCTGAATGCCTTGTCGTCAATGTGATCCACAGATTCTGCCGTATTGTTGAGACGTCGCGAGGTGACAGTCTTGTTCGTGCCGCCACGTCCTCCGCCACGACCTTTCTTCTTGTCAGCTGGAGTGGGTGTGGCCTTCGAACGACCTCCTTTGGTAGTAGAATCGTCCGAATCGACTTCATCCTTAATCACAACGTTGCGTTTGGGTCTTCCAGGTTTCCTTTTCTCCTTTGGCTTCTCCGGTGTATCGTCGTCCCCAATTTCGCTGGCAGCTCTGGCAGCGGCCGCTGCAGCACGTCCTCGGAGTCCTCCGCCACCTCTGACTACTTTCTCCTGGTTACGACGACGCTCTCCACGTCGAGCCGGTGGTTGATGTTGGGTCTCATGCGTCAGGGCTTTCCATTCCGGGAGGTTGTACGAACGCATCTTCTCGACATTTTGTTGTGTGTAAGTGCCAAAGGTACCGTTGAATTCCTGAGTGATTGGGTTCTTGATTCGAATGCGTTTGATCTTCTCGTCAAGATCTGGGAGTTTGTTTCGCCTAGTGAGGCTGTATCAGTACGTGCGCTTCCTGCGCATAAATTCACAATGTACTCACCATTCGTCTGGAGGTATAACCTTAACAATTCCAGACTTCATGCCGTATTTGTCCACCTTCTCGATAAACTTCTTGAAACTCTTGAACTGTGCCATTGTCGGCTTGAAGACCGGAATGTTGCCTCCGTCCCAGTAATGGTCGGGCTCGATCGGCTCGCCGTCATCTTCGTCGTCACTCAAATCCAGATCGCTCAGTTCCGAATCGGAGTCTTTCGTCTCGTGGTTCATTTCCTCAGAGGTAGGTGGTGTGAGGGCGTTCGCGGGCTTTGCGCTTGCGCCGGCGACGGTTTCAGTGGTTGGTTTGGGCTCGTCGTGGGGTGCAGGCGACAGCGGCGCGGTAGCATTCGCGGTCGCCATTTCGGTGTCGCCTTGCACACTCATGGTGAATGCGCAGGCAGGGGTGTGGTGTGAGCGCACGTGCGCAGTGGGATGGGATTGTGGTTGCAAGCTCGAGTCGTCGCAGTCCCTGGGTCGGGCGGGCGTCGCCGCGAGACGAGACGCGGTGGTGCGGGTGGTGGTGTGGTGGCGACAGGCAGGCGCTTGCTGGTGGGTATTGGTTGTTTGTTGGTATGCGTCGGGCGCTTTCAGTCGGGCGCGTGTGGCAGCATCACACACAGGCGTGAGGCAGAACAGAGCAGTGGTGCAGTAGTCGAGAGGTCGGTAGTGCGTGAAAGGTGAAAGTGACGCAGGAGATCAGGCCGGCAGGAGCAACTTCCCTCGCTGTTGCCATTCCACATCCAGTCAAGCTTGAAAGTCCGGAGCTGCCCTACAACTTGAGCGTCGATGCCTGAGGCAAGAATGACCCCTAAAACAGGGTAGAATAAACCACGCTCCCAGTACAAGCAAGCTGCAGTGCCTGACACCGGACTTCGCTACTACTCTAGAAGGAGGCGATAAGATGTTTTTTCAAAGTGCCATGAACCGCGATTCCTGTGTAGGTATAAATATCTTCCCGCTACATCCCGCCATGTAGTGCAACACTTGCGTCCTATGGCCAACCACGAAAGAACGATATTTGACATCTACTATCAACGGCGACAACCTCAAAATGATCATCTAACGGTGATACAGCAAGACACGCGAATTGTGTAACTCTCCACAACAAACGGTTCCTGCAGACATCCGCTAATGCACGACATCTTCAACTCCCGGACCTCCGGGGGTTTGCGGAGATGGTGTCAGATCGCCAGCCAGGTCAAGCCCCTGGAAAAGATCGAGCGAGCTTGCTACTCAGCTTATCTGATCTGGTCTGGTCGTCGGCGGGCTTCCGGTGGACACGAGGAGCTGGACACGAGGAGCCGCATGCAGAGCTGCACCAGCGTGGTTCCTCGTCGGCGGTTGATGCGATGTCTCCACTGTTGAGAACCCTCATGAGAAGCGACGAGACCATAGCGCAGTCATCATCAGGAGTAGCAATCAGGAAAAGAGTACATTGCAAACAGTATGGGGTATCTTAGAAATAGAAGAACAGTAACAAACACTCGCAAGCCCATCTCATCTCATCTCACCACCCTTTCCTGGGCGTCCTGAGCTTCTCGGCCAGGCTCTTCGCTGCGGGCGTCATGGCTCTCCTACCGCTCGTCAACCCCGCCGCACTCTTGAACTTGGGCGTAGGCGTACGTCCAGGCGTAATACCCAGCTTCGCCAACTCCTCCACTCTGCCTCTACCACCTTTCCTTCTCGCTTGGTCGGCTTTCTCCACAAGCCTGTGATGCACGTCTTCGCGCTTGCTGCGCTCGTGGATTGTGAAGAGGTTTGGTCCAGACTCATCGGCTTTCGGCAGCAGAGCGAGTGCGGCTTCGCGCTCCGCAGCGTCAGCCTCTGCATCAGATACTGGGAGGCCCAGCTCTGAAGGTGTAGGCTCAGCGTCCACGAAGGCGTACCCATTTACACGGGGTGTCTCAGCGCCAGTGTAGCCTGGCTCTGATTCTGTGGGTCTAGGTCGGCCAGCAATAGCGGCGTCGATAGCACTCATCGAAGGGCTAGGCGGGATGATGTCTGCTGAGGGCTGAGCTTCAGGGGCCAATCGCGTGCCAGCGTAGTTTGTAGCTCTGGGAGCGGCATTGGAGCGCATTTGTGATAGTTGTGCTCGTGTTTCCAATGTGTCTTCCACACCATCAGGCCCAAACATGAGCGTATTGCGTGGCCCAGTGCGGTTAGGAAAGGAGTCCACTGAAGCAGGTCTAGCAGCAAGGTCTTGAGATGGTCGGTTCGCAGCAAGCAATCGACGCTCCTCTCCATCAGCATTTGTAGTGATCAAAGCTGTTGACGTTGCACTCTCGCCACTCTCAAGTCGCTTCTGCTCCCTGTCCCTGTATGCGATTTGGCGGTTGGTAGGTATTTTGTTCCCATTGTGGAAGAAAGCATAGTTCGCTGCCCGCTTCTCATTTTGCTTGTCCAGCAGCGAGTTGAAGCTCTCGTTATCCTCGCTAGTGTACTTTGCTTGGAAAGCTCCAAGCGACATGTTGACATCGACTTCCGGCTTGGCTTCAGGCGCAAAGTGGTCGCCGCCAGCTTCTGTCATTGGCGTCTGACCTGGTGTAGCTCCAGTCCATCCTCTGGGTGTCTCCCCCCCAGCAGTACTCCTCCTAGGCGTGAAGCTAGTTCCTCTTCCGTGTCTCCTGCGTCCATCTGGGCCTGGTGTCATAACTTGTGTCAAATTCCGTCCTGCTTCCCGGATCCAGTCATTGTTTTTGCTGTCTAGCGCCGTAAGGTATTCCTGCTGTGCTTCTGATTCAATAAGTCCAGGAAAGAAATCGCGCGCTATAATGTGAGATAGCGCATCTGTGTATACATCCTCGTCCAGTACTTTGGCAGGTCGTTTTTGTCGCTTTGGTGGTGGCGGTGGTGGCATGAGCGCGTTGTCTGTCGACCGCTTGGTGAGTGCTTGAGATGGTGAGCCTACCATCTTGCCTAGTAGTACCGCCAAATGGCGTTGTCGTAAATTTTGTACGCTATTGTTAGACCAAGAGGGTGGAGAGCAATGATGCTTTTGTTGGCGACATGTGAATGCTCGTTATCGCCCTATCTAAGCGCCGCGTAGTCCCGAAAGTTCGAGCCTATTCGCTCATACGAGGCACGCGAGCTCGGACAGCTCTCAAGCACAAGCACAAGCAGCTGGCTGCCCGTTCACCAGTCCAAACGAGTGACACAACAGACAAGCACGCAACACCAAAACATTTCCCTTCCAGCTTTACCATTACATTCTTGCCCATCACTTACCATACATCGTCAGCACATCGCCCACTCACAATGGCCTCCGCAACCAGCCCCGAGCCCACAGAGGCCAGCTCTGAGAACCCCTACATCCTGAGCCTCCAGAAGAACATTCGCGCGATCAACAAGAAGCTCAGCGGCATGGCCAAGACCGACGCCGTGATCAAGGAGAACCCCAACGTCTCTCTCGACGACCTCGTCGCTCAGCGCAAGCTCAACCAAGACCAGAAGGCCTCCGCCCTCAAGAAGCCACAGCTCCAAGCACAGCTCGTGGCTCTCGACGAGCAGATCCAGCAGTACAAGAAGTTCGATGCGGAGTTCCAGCAACAGCTCCAGAAGCAAAAGTCAGACCTCACATCCACTCACAGCGAAGAGCTGGAGAAGATTAAGAAGGAGGCGCAAGCTGAGGCCGCTGAACGCAGCCAGGCTGAGCTCAAGAGCAAGCTCTTGATCTTCTCGCAGTTCTTGCGCGCTGCTGCTGCCAGGAGGAACGCCGAGGAGGACTCAGAGGAGGATGAGAACAGGGCGTTCGAGGGCACCCTCTTGCTCGTCTACGGCGGCGACCAGAAGGCTGTGGAGACGGCGCTGAACTTGATCGAGGGTACCGACGAGCAGGTGACCAGCATAGAAGGCACACTCCTTCCTGTCAAGTGTAGGTTCTTATCATCTTTGGGCTATGATGCCAGTCCATTACTATCTGGAACGTCGCTAACGTTCAAGCACAGTCTCACGCGTCAAGGAAGCCGCTCTCGAACACGCACCCATCACCACCGAGGAGGCATCCACTGAGGCAGTTTCCGAAGCTGTCACCGAGGGCTCAGACCCTACCACCACCCACGCTGGCCTGACCGAGCTCCAGGAGCTTCAGACCAACGGCATTCCCACCACCGAGGAGATCAACACTGCTGCCACCCAGACCGAGGGCAATGTTGCAGGCGAGAGCTGGGACTCAACTACCGGTGCTGAGAAGGAGAACATCGAGGACAACTACGAGGTCGTTCCCAGGCCCAACGAGGAGGTCGATACCCCAGCAGCCGCGCCTGTCGAGGCATCTCAGCCGCAAACCACTACCAGCTGGGCCGACGACACCGCCGCTGGTAACGCTGCAGGCGAGTCTTGGGACACTAAGGCACCCGGCCAGGAGGCTGCTCAGATCAACGGTACCCCTGACGACGGTTTCCACGAGGTCGCTGGTAAGTCCCGCGGCGGTCGTGGCGGCTTCCGTGGCCGTGGTGACGGCGAGGGTCGTGGAGGCCGCGGTGGACGTGGCGGTCGTGGTCGTGGCGGTCCCCGTGGAGGCCGCGGTGACGGCGAAGGCCGTGGTCGCGGAGGCCGTGGCCGTGGTCCTCGTGGCGACGGCAACGCTCCCGCCAGGTCTTAGAAAGTCTGCGGAGGCTGCTGCAAGTCTTGCGTACACGAAGGGAATCAAGCGGGCATTGTCATTCTATGCGTGCCGCTATTACGAAGGAATATCAAACAGGAAAACAGTGTTACGGGTGCTCGATTAGCGAATGTAACATTACAGGCGCATATGGGGTAACGGGGTGTAAAGCATTAAGATAGCTGGCATTCAAACGAGCAATGTACACCTAGCTGTGGGACCAGGGCGGTCTCTGGCTAAAGATCTGGCTTCGAGGCCTTCATGACCAAAATGGATTTCCATTGACCCGGGTTCCATCACATGCACTTCATTAATCATCTTGCTAGCTGGAGGCACGCTTCATGCTTCCTCATTATATTATGACAGGTCATTATGATCACATGCACATTTGGAGTCTCACGGGTTAGGGTTGGGGCACTGATCTAATCATCAAAACGCTGTTATGTTGACTTGCATGATGCATACGGCATCCTGGTATATGTGAGATCGTTCTAACATATGTCGACACTAATCTGTTGCTTCATTGAGGCTTTGCGGGCTCATGGGGAGGAGTGTGACATTAGAAAAGTGATTCTCGTGCTTTGAAGAAGGAGCTGAAGTCGATCGGAGCCATGTGATGGTTACATTTCTTCGTCTTCGCGAGGTCGAGGGTGTGCTCGTGGAACTGTGCATGTGTTGACTTGAGGCAGAGCTATGAGATTCTCGAACATCCCATGAGACACTCATCGTTGATTTATATGAGGATTGAACCCGATAGCTTCTAGGAAGACAGATGTTATGGTAGCTTTTGATAGGACATTGCTTGCAGCGTTGCCATGTTGCACACCAATTTTCCAGGGTCCAGCACGGCGCGTCTTCCAGCATCGTCGACGCGTAAAGTGCCTTGACCATTGACATCAATCTCACCTACCAGGACCGAGTAACTTCCACAAAACCACAACAACTCACACAATGGACGACACCATGGAAGACGCTCCCTCAACCCAAACCCTCGCCAACGAAAACCCTCCCAACGACATCTTCCTCGCCCCCTCCATCACCCGCTCCCTCATCCTCTCAGGCGAGAGCTACACCTACCAGTCTCCAATCCCCAAAACCCTCCAAGAAGACATGACCACCCCCTGCGCCCTAGGCGTCGACGAAGCCGGCCGCGGCCCCGTCCTCGGACCCATGGTCTACGGCCTCCTCTACCTACCCCTCCCCCTCCACCATTCCCTCCTCGCCGAAACGCACCACTTCGACGACAGCAAAGTCCTCACGCCCGCCGTCCGCTCAGCCCTCATGGAAAAGATCTGCACCAAAGATACAGATTTATACGAGAACTGCGGCTGGGCGACGCGCATGATGAGCGCTCGCGATATTTCCGCCGCGCAGCTAAGGCCGAACGGAGCGTACAATCTCAACGCGCAAGCGATGGACGCCACGGCGGATTTGATACAAGGCGTTCTGGACTCGGGAGTAAATGTCACGGAGGTATATATTGATACTATCGGGCAGCCGGAAGCTTACCAGAAGAGGCTGGAGAGGATTTTTCCGAGTTTGCGCATCACAGTTGCGAAGAAAGCGGATAGTTTGTATCCTTGCGTGTCCGCGGCGTCGGTTTGTGCGAAAGTTTCGAGAGATGCGGCGCTGGATGTGCTGTACGAGTCGTATGAGGAGGGTGTGGAGGTGGCGTGGGGGTCGGGGTATCCTTCTGATGCGAGGTGTACGACGTGGTTGCGCGCGAATATGGATCCGGTTTTTGGATGGGGGAGCGAGTGTCGCTTTAGCTGGGGGACGGCGAAGGAGATGCTGGAGAATAAGGGTGTAGGCGCGAAGACGGAGTGGCCTGATGCGGCGGAGGAGCCGGGGGATAATATGAAGTTGACGGGGTTTATGGTGGGTGGGAAGGAGGATGAGGGGGATGAGTTGGGGTGTTGGTATGGGAGGAAGGTTACGGAGGAGGTCTTTTGAGGAGAGGATCACGAGGGATGATGAGAAATGTGCTACGTTGAGCAGCACGACAGCTATGAAGTCCAGAATCTTCAGCGTTAGCAACAGACGAGGCCCCATGGCGGTATCGCCTTGCATCTCGCTGCGGTAAGCACTGCAACGCTACAGGGATGGCAAAGGCCTCAAGCAATGGAGGCCCTTTCGAAAGAGATCGAGCCGCTGTCTGAGAACCTCTAGCAACTCTTGCCTGTACGCATGACCAGGAGGCTATGCGCCACACGAATCAAGGAGAAGGCTGCCACGACCGATCATCCATCCAAGGTTGCGTTGAATCCGATCAACCACCTCAAGCACCACCACTCAACCTCCGGCGCGCGAGAAATGGAAAATGCCCAAGAGCATACAACAACCACGTGAGAAGTCAGCGTGTGGTTGGGGACACAAAAACCAAAAACTTTTTGTTAGACATCAGTATACACAAAACCCATAAATCCAACCATTCCCTCCCGTAAAATCCAAGCAAAACTTTTTTGTGTCTTTATGAAAGACCCCGGGTATCATCAATCATTTCCCTCCCCCAATCCAAGACGCCAAAACACTTTTCGCTCTCTCCTTCTCCTTGCCCTTCGCCTCCATCTCCGCCAGCGAAGGTTCCTTAACTTCCTTCGGCCCAAACCGCTCTCTCAAGCGCCTAATCTGCGACAACCGCTCTCGCCAACTAGACCGATAGTCCTGCACGTCCTTATTCACCCAGACCTCCGCGAAAATACAAGCATTGAGAGCCAAATTGCGCACGTAGCGCGGCAGCGACGCCCCCGAAATCATCTTCGGCTCGTGCGCGGACGAAATCCCCGGGAAGTCGTCGCGGGTCATGACTTCGACGCGGTAGAAACGGTCGGCGATGGGCGTCTGCATGGTGTGCGTGCGGGTCTGCAGGAAAGTCGTTCGCACCGACGGCGTGACGACGATGTAGACGTAGTTGAAAGCCGAGGGGAACATGTCGAAGCGGAAAGGCTCGCCGGAGTTGTTGAAGACGATGTTGACGTAGTCGTTGCCGGTGTGGCGTTTTTTCTTGGCTGTGACGGCCATTTCGTCGTCGTGCTCTGAGGCCGGCATCATGGTGGTGACGTGGTAGACGAGCTCGGTGACTTCGTTGTTCCAGACGATGGCGAACTCGCCGTCCATGTCGTCGCACTTGTCCAGGCCTTGAGTGTTGAAAGTGGCGCCTTTGAGTCTGCGCAGCTGGCCGAGGTGCTCGACGAATTCCCTGTAGTCTGGCGCTCCGCTTGAGTTGGCGAAGGCGGCGGTTTCGGTGGTCTGGCCCTCGCCGACGTAGATCACACCGGCTTTGTGAGAGTCGAGGCCTGGCACTCTGTCCAGCATGCGGATGGCAGATTGAACTCCATCAGCGTCTGGTAGTTCGGTGAGTCCGGCCGCGCCGAGAGGAGATTTGGCGCTGGGAACGGTGATACTCCCGTACAGATTCCCTTGCAAGTCGTCAGGGAAGACTGGCACTTCATCGCCGTTGCTTGACAATAGATCCGTGGCTTTGCCCCATTCTTGCTCGATTTGCATCGTTGGCTGCGCGTGCGTGGGAGTCTTCGCGTGCTCAGAGGCGCTACCGCGGATTTGATACTTGAATGTACCGGATGGCCTTCGTACGGTGACCAGGGTTCTGCCATTGCGCAATGCAGTAGTACTAGAGATTAGCAGCAGCCCGAAAAGTCTGTGGCGGACAGTCAAGCGGCCATCCAATTCTTCGTCGAAAGTATAGGTTTGGTTCTTTTCGCTTGCAAAATTGTTGTGCGCTTCCGACGCATCGACGCTGTCCATCAAGTCTATGGTAACAAGAGCTTGTTCAGACCACGTTTCTTGTCCATCCTTGGTCGTGTGCTTGAGTCGACTGGTCACGTAATCCTTGATGGCTTGCCTATCGCTCGGACGCACAGCGAAATACCAGAACACGACGACGTGGTGAGCCAAGGAGTGCACGTACTGAGGCGTGTGCTGTAGGTTGCGATCGCTGCTGCTTCCTTGATCTGACTGTTGTGGGACCGGATCTGATTCGCTACTTCTGATGTACTCCAAGTAGCTGAAGCACACACCAAAGATTCGTTTGAAGTCATCGAAGCGGAAGTTGTTGTACAAGTCGGGTAAACGCGACAGACCAGTGAGGAATTCCAGGACATGCACTGCCAGGTGGCGTTGTGTTACCATCCGGTGCATTTTCTGGACAATGTCTTCGAGGTGACGCGTGGCTGCCACGGATAGTTCGTAACAGCAGACAGTCAGTGCGTGGATGCAAGCTTTACTGACCATCTCGGAGGAGCCGGCCGTGTTGATGAACACGGCAACCATTTGTCTCTCTTCCTGCGACGAAAGCAGACCCCGGTAGCTAATGAGCGTTGTGAGCAAATGTACGAAAGATGCTGCATGCTGGCCACCTCCACTCTTCAGACGTGAGCAGGCGATGTTGAAGAGCTCCTTGGGGTATTGAGGTCGTTTGTAGAAAAGAGAGAGATTGCTAAGCTGTTCCGGCAACGTGGCGAGGACGAAATTCAGACAGTGTTGGTCTTGACTCGTAGCATGGCCGTCAATAAGCGCAATGAGTTGATCCATCCATTTGTCCAGCGGTAGGTCCACAGCTTTCTGGTCATTTGGCACAGTGGGCGCTGAGGGCACATTCTCCAGAGAGTCGTCTCCGGCGAGATACACTGCACCATCGACCGCAGCGCGCAAACGAGAAAGTACTCGCAGTGCAACCATTCTGGCCTCAGCTGTGAAGGCAAGTGTGGCAAGTTCTGTCACAGTATTCACAAGCTTGTTGATGGTTCTGATCAGCCTTGCAGAATTCTGTGGATACGCGAAAGCGCGATGTAAAATTGTGCACACTGCTCCCGTACACACTATGGCTGCTTGGGTAGTGCATTCTTCACGTAAGGCCTGTCCCGAACACATGTCGACCAGACTCTCCCAAGCCAGATCACCCTCGGAATAAACGATGGAATCCAGATGAAGCGCGATCAGACGCTCCAGTGCGCCATGATGTTCAGGTTCTGGGGAATGACACAGCAAGTGAAAGAGATCCTCATGCTGTGTTAGTGGAGGTGCTTCCGATGGGGCTGATGTGAATGGTGCGCTTAGCATGGCCTCCAGCATGGACTCTGTAAGCGGCTGGCCTGCTTTTACGAACACAAACGCAATCCTTTCCAGTGCTTTCCTCTCAAGACTGGAAGAGTGTTTAGCGACGAGTTCCAGCACAGCCCGCTTGTCATCCGCCTGTGCATGGCTGTGGCAGATCTCGAGCACGTCAATGCAGACGTCCCAGCTCGCCGTATTAATTAGTTCTGAGATAGCGAGATCCTCGCTGAATATCCTGTTCATAATGTTGAAGACTTGTTCCTTCAGAATTTCGTCACTTCCTTGCGCCACAGAACGAAGGCATGGCAGCAGCTGGAACACTGAAACGAATGGTGACCGAGTTTCTGTGCGGTCCCCAAGTGGTAATTTCTCCTCTATCAGTCGTAGTGCACCAGAAGCCGCAGCGAATTCTGCCTTGCTCTGGTACTGTTGCGCAAAACTGAGTATGTCAAGTAGAGCTCCTATTGCTTGCCGGCTCAGATGGCTTTGAAGTATGTGTTGGAAAACGCCCCAAGCTTTGTCTGCGAGGCTTTTGTGTTTGTTCATCCGGGTACCCTGGTAATATGTGTATGCAATGAAGCGGGTCGCTGGGAGTATGCTCTCGCTTGGTAGAACGGCAAAGGTGCCCACAGAGTCAATGAACTCCAGCGCGGCGTACAAGTCAACAGTTGCCCTAGAATTGGCCGTACGGAACAGGGCAACCCGTAGTAATTTCGTCAGACCGGCCTCGGTGAACCATTTCGCATGGCGTTGGAAGGTGTCCTTGGTTTTGTGAAGCGCCGCCTGGAGGGGTGCTTCCGTCTCGAGACATTGTACCAGCTGGTCACACGTTCCAGTTTCCAAGGCTGCCGTGGGTGCGGTTGCACCATCGTGGTTCGCAGAGTTTACTGAAAGCCCTAGGTCGATGCTGTTACGGGGCGAATGTATATTAGACAGCAAGCCTTCGGATCCCAGGCTCGAGAGCGGCCTCCGCTCGGGCGTGCTTAAGACATCCTTTTCGTCCATATAGCAGGGACTGCTCGCTAGCGAGGCTCGTAAACCTCGACCGTTGCAAAGTATAAGGCAAACAGCATTTCCGTACAGAGTCAGGTGACAATCGCAGTAAGGCTATATCCTGGTCGAGTCGAAGGTGGCGTTTGTGAAGAAAGCGGAGCCGTGGGCAGGCAGTCTCATTGTACTGTCCGGGCTGTCGGTGGGTGGTCGAAAATGGAGCAATCTCCCCATCGAGTATATCGCGCTTCAGAAGTCTCTCCGCCGCCGCCACCTAAGGAGCCATGGTGTAGCGTGTAATTAGCGAGGAAAGGCTTTGCGGGTCTGGGTCGATGCGATGGTTACAGTAGCGATGAAAAGCACGGCAGCCGGCATGCCACGCTTGCTAAGTGCACACTGCCACACACTAGACCGAGCTGCAGTCTGGATGGCCACAGGGCTTGCTTGCGTCAGGCGGCTCGTGGCCTGTCTCTCTACGGCCCGCCGTCCACGCGTTACGATCCGATCCTTCACGTTACTCGCATACACTTGCCGTTGGCGGTGGCTGCATCTGCCCTAAGCGTGCAGGAGGGTGACCTCTCTCGTGGCCGAATGGCTTCTGGCTCGCCGATGGAATACAGGGTCACGAGATACTACTATATACCTTACATACACACCCAATCCTTCTGGACGACCTGCTACCGCGATCGCAAACACGAGAACATGAAGCGCGCATGACCGCAACGCCTGGAGGAACACGAGATGCCGTTTATGACCATTGTTGACAATGGATCGCTTCTCTCCCGTGGCAGCGGCGCATGTGCGCGTGCTTGTGCTGCCGGTTGGGCGCATAGAGCGTCGCATATTCCTGGACTTTGTGCGGAGATTACAAGATGAGGCTGCTGTAATACGGCATAAGGACTTGAAGAATCATAAGCGAGGTGGGGATTTCTTGTTGTCCCCTGGGAAGTCGGAGGAGGGATGTCTGCTGCTACACTATACCACAAGCTGTCCCAGTGCCGCTACATTGCATTTGAGCCCGTACGATATTTTCAGGGAGCCGCTGCTTGTCGTTGGCGTGGTAGGAGGACTGGGCGAGGACGAAGAGGAAGCGCGCAAAGAGCTGAATGCTGCCACCACCTATCTACGTGAACGGCACCCACGAGTAGTGCACCGACACCTCCTCGTGCTGAGAGACAGCAAAGATGAAGCAGCCAAGGATCCGGACAATGCAACTGTGGTTGATCAATTCCATGAAAGAGGGCATCCCTCCCTTGTGAAAGCAATCCAAATGCTATCAATCAGCTTCTTGCGCGAATTCTCCACATATGTGCAAGCTATGCAGGCCTCTCCCAGTATTGCAACGCCTGGCCAGACGTCACGATCGCTACAGCGCGCCTCTTGGATGCGAGAAGTGGAGACCCGGTCAAATGCTAGCTCTGGCCACGGTACACCACGCAATGTCACCAGCCCACCGCCGCCTGGCGAGGATGGCGCCTCACGGCCTCCTTCACGTAGCATTACATCTCCTGCGACATCCTTCGATCAAATACCAAATACCAACGCCGCTGCGAATGCTTTGTCAAGATCCGATAGCAATCGAGGAGCTCATGGGAGGGGATCTAGTCAAGATCGAATGCCGATACAAGGCTTTGGGCCAATAACATCTGCGGAAAAGACGAAGAGGAGGGGCAAAGCTCGAGTCGGAATCGTCGTTGGATCCGTCTACATGATGGCAGGCATGTGGAAGCAAGCCTTACAGACTCTGATCGAGCACACAACTCAGGTGAAGACGTTGCAAGATTCACTGTGGTATGCGAAAGGACTTGAGAACATTGTCGTTTGCCAGCTGCTACAAGGATGGGCTGGACTAGGCTTCCAAGTGCCCGCAATCTGTCAGCAGGCGATCGAAAAGTCCATCACAAAGCAGGCTGCACAGCGATTCTCTACAGACTCGCTCGCCGAGTCTGCATCAAACGAGAGCTCCATCAGACGGCTGTCAACGATGCTGCCCGACCTTGTGCGGAACATAGTCGTTCTCTACCGCTCAAGCGAGGGTCCTCTAGAGCTGCCTTCTTTGGTAGTCTGCGAAGCTACGATCCGAGGATCCAAACTACTAGCAATACTACACAACTGCTCTGGCGTTTTTACAAACGCTGCTCTCAAGCGGGCGGTAGAGGGTGGCAACGATAGCTTACAAGAGCCGTCTCAGTCGTTTGTGAACCACTACAAGTCTCCCTCCATGCAAGGCTCCCGCCTCCTTGCTAAAAGTGCGATCGCGGAAGTTTTGGCGACTGCTCTGCCCGTTCACGACGATACGATAGCCGTGCCGGAGCAGCTGACGTTACTAGGCGGCATTGCCTCAGTCTACTCGATATTGCAAATGGAGCGCAAGAAAGCGATGACTATCAAAGAGCTTGTCGTGAAATTGACTGCGGCTTTGAATCAAGCTCGCAAACTTGGAGCCGCCGAAATGGGCATTCACCCTGCCGCTAGTCTATCTGCTGAGCACGGCACAGATTCGCTGACCCTCTCCATGCAAGAGAGCGGCGGCATGCTTAGCATGATCTCCGACGTTGCCAATATCTATGGTGTCCATCTAATTGGCACTGCTGAGAAGCCCGATGGTGCAAGTGCAGAACCCGACCAAAACCATAACCGACCGCGAGCTTTCGGAGGTGAAGTGCTCCAATTCAACACTTTGAGAGAGCTGCTGGCATTATGTGAAGCATCGCCAGATCCTTATGGGATCCTTCGCCTCATTACATCCTTCCTTGCATCCGCCGGTCCTCGTGCAGCAGTCGATGACCGAGCTCAAAGCAGCGGAGTCGCTATCGCTCAGGCTGAGCAAGCCCACCTGGCTGCCACGATCAGCAGGACGATCGGTGTGTCGAAACAGCTCGGCCTTACAGACACCCAAGCAGAATATTGGGATCCATACCTAGTCCGCGGTGTCGCATTTTCACCCGGGTTGACGGCCGCCGAGCTCATCGACTGGGCTAAAATGAAAGGTCTACGGCCTTCGTCTTCGCAACGCAACTCGGCAAATCCGCTGCTGTACGATCCCAATGCCCGCCGACAACTGACCGCGGAGCGAAGTGCGGTACTTGTTCAAGGGGAAGCTATTGAATGCACACTGACTCTTCAAAACCCATACGAGGTTGGACTCGACATCGAATCGGTCAAACTCGTCACAGAAGATGGCGAGCTTGTCACAAGCCATGAACCATTACATCTCGGCCCAGCGCGATTCCAGCAACTCGTCGTAACAGTCACCCCTAGTTCGAAGGGCAAGATAGTGATCAAGGGCTGTCGCATTAAGATGGTCAGCTTCCGGGAGGACTTCTTTCCGATTGTCAAGAAGCCATATTCGGAAAAGAAACCTTTGACCGTAAAGAACATTGGCCAAGAAGCAAGATCCGGAGACCAGGATCCCAAGCAGAAATCTACAGAAGCCGAACATACCACGGTCTCTGCAGACGTGATTCCGCCTCTGCCATCACTGGTGTTGCGAGGCACATCACTCGTGGAGTCTAGCTTGATGCTGCTTGAAGGCGAGAAGTACATCTTCGAAGCAAGTATCGAGAACGTGTCGAACATCAGCGCAACGATACTGGATGTTGTCGGCAATCAGGAGGGACTCACACTGGCTAGTCAGTCGAACCTGGTCATCCCATTAAAGAAGACTGTCAATGTACCTCTCCAGATCATCGGCAGAGCTGGCATGACACACCTCAGAGCAGATGTCTTCCACGCCGGGCCCGACGAGGAAATTGGCTATGCGCGCATGCTAACTGTGCCAATCACCGTCACTGTAAATGCTGCATTGCAAGCCCACCACATCGACGTCTCGGAATCGGACAAAGACGATTTCATGTGCACGTCGTTCGACCTCGGTAACGCTTGGCCAAAATCTGTCGCTTTCTCGTGCAGTGTCTACAACGGCGACGCATGGAAAGTCAGTCAAGAAAGCACCATGGCGCCTGGTGAAGTGCATCGCGTATACCTCGATGTACGACGCTGGCTGCACGAAGTCAAAGGCGAACACGATCCGGAAGAGACTCGCCAGGCTCTGCTCGCGAGACTTCGTGTCACATGGAAAGTCGACTCCCGACAAGGAGAAGTGCCTCTGCACAATTTGATACTGCCGGCCGAGGCCACCGATATCATTCACGGCCCAGCGATTGCTATCAAACTCTCCCTTCCAGAAAACGCTGCTGGACCCACAACAGCGAAATCCGGCAACTTCCTCACCGTCCGCGCCACTGTGCGCAACCGCTCTACACGCTCAGCGCCTCTCTTCCTCGAACTACAACCAAGACTCGCGGGCCTTTCGAGTCAGAGCTCAGATGAACGTCTCCGAGCGGTTGCAGGTCCGCTTTCGCGCTTTGTAGCCGCGTTGAAGGCCGGAGAGAGCAGAGACATAGATTTCGCACTGTGTCCGCTCCTGATCGGAGCGCTGGCTGTGACGGCTACAGTTAAGAATGCGGTCAGCTTACATGAGGGGGAGAGGTCGAAACTGCTGGGCGAGAGTAAGACGCTGGTTGTGAGGATTGAAGGATGAGCAGAGCATGATGTGACCGTCACGTCGCAGGAAGCTGAGTCGGAGGCAGAACAGAAGCAAATATGCGATCAATGGATGTTGGACGACTCTGACGAGACAGTGTATCTGTGATTAGTATGGTCGTTCTTTTGAAGGCTTCACAAACACAAATGGGCACAGCAGAGGATAATACGAACGTTACTGCGCCCGTATCGCCTTAAAATATGCCCGTTGATGGTTCGCGATTGTCGCTCATTTCAAACATGTTACTTTACTGCCATGGCGCGAGATATACTTCTAGCGAGGAACTGCCGCGTAGGCATGTAAATGGCAAAATGGCGTAAATTATCTGTTATTGCAGAGGCGGAGATAAGGAAGAGTAATTAGCCGGACTCGTTTAATTGGCTGAGCGGCTGTTATTCCGTTGATGACTTGCATTCTTACACCATCGTCAACTTTTATTCCGCGCGCATTAACAACCTCCAAACCTTCCTTCTCACAGTAAACATATCGTTATGGACGCATTGGCGGTGTTATCGATTCTGAACCCTTTCATTCCATCTCGTGGAGTAGCACGCCGCTGAGCCTTAAGGAAGCGACCTTGAAAACGCCATAGTCGCCACCAAAGAAATGTCAGACAACCGAATGCTAGAGCAAAACGCCACAGAGCAAGCCGACATGGAGTCTTTGCATCCTGTTCAGACCAACAACCGCCGGCCTGATTGTTTCAATAGCACAGTTCAGGAAGTCCTGTTCGTCCTCACTTGCACTATGGCCATTGCCATGCCGGCTTACGTCTCAGGGATGATCACGGTAATCTCTTCATTCGTTGGCCGAGACCTCAACATGAGCACCGCAGAAATCACATGGCTTACTTCCTCGACTTCGTTGTCCAGCGGTGCTTTCTTGCTCTTCTTCGGCGGCGTTGCAGACCTCTTCGGCAGGAGAACAATGTTTGTCTTGTCAATGCTTCTGTTCGCAGTATTCTCGCTGGTAGCTGGCTTTGCGAAAGGAGCCATCACACTGGATGTCTTGAACGGGGTCATGGGACTTTTCGCGGCCAGCGCAGTACCTCCCGCCGTTGGCCTGCTAGGCATCGTGTACGAGAAACCCAGTAAAAGGAAGAATTGGGCCTTTGCGTGTTTCAGTGGCGGCAATCCTCTTGGCTTTGTCTTTGGGACGATTTTCAGCGGCGCTGCGACGAATATCTTTAATTGGAGGGCGAGCTATTATCTTCTGGCGATCATATTCCTGATATTCTCGGTCGTGGGCTGGTTTACCGTACCTCGGGATCCGACTGCTAAGCAACCTTTCAACTGGGAGACGATCAAGCGCTTCGATGTTATTGGCGTAGTCATGACAGTTGGCGGCATCGGGATGTTTTCTGCAGCACTGAGTCTAGGAGAGGACGCTGCGCAAGGCTGGCGCACCGGTCATGTTCTGGCGCTCCTGATAATTGGTGCAGCCTTGATGATTGCTTTCGTGTTCTGGGAAAATCGCATCGCAAACCCTCTTGTCCCTATGTGGATTTGGAGGGACCGAAATTTCACTCTCTCCCTGGCTGTCTTATCGCTTGGAGTTCTTGCTTTCACGCCTGGCTCGTTCTTCATCGCGCTCTATTTCCAGGATGTCTGGCATATGTCAGCGTTGGAGGTCGCTGTACATGTCTTACCCATGGCGGTGATGGGAATCCTCGTCAATGTGTTCGCTGGAATGGTCTTGCACAAGGTCTCGAACAAGTTGCTCATGTATATCGGCACCATTGCTTACACCGCGGCCTTCTTACTCCTTGCTTTCAACCGGCGATCATCGAGCTACTGGGCGTTCAGTTTCCCAGCCTTTGTCTTGATGGTGGTCGGCGCAGACCTAGAGTTCAACGTCGCGAACATGTATGTCATGTCGTCTATGCCTCCTGCACAGCAGAGCATTGCTGGTGGGATTTTTCAAACCGTTACGAGGCTTTGCATGACGATCGGATTCGGCATCACCACCGCGTTGTTCAATGCTGTGGAACAGAATCCTCGCATGGTTTCGTATTGGGACAGGGAGACGCAGCCTTATACGGCAACTTTCTGGTTTGCGGTGGCGGGCTCAGTGGTATCGATTGGATTGGTGCCGTTCTTGACGCTTACCACGCAAGGCGGGAAAGTTACGAAGCGTGACGATTCAATATCGCCGGCTAGCGACCGTGAGGAAGAGAAGACACAGGTGGCGTCTGCGGTGCAGCAGGTACCTCCT
Organism: Cladosporium sp. SL-16; assembly: GCA_002921095.1. Lineage (NCBI taxonomy): Eukaryota > Fungi > Ascomycota > Dothideomycetes > Cladosporiales > Cladosporiaceae > Cladosporium > Cladosporium sp. SL-16. The sequence continues at coordinate 198,073 of PEGC01000023.1, forward strand.
GTTGTGGGAAGCGAAAGACCTTAGATAGCACACTTTTAACCTTTATTGTTCTTCCTGTCCTGCATTCCCACAATGTTGCGTAAACTCGGAGAGCTGTGTGTTGAGCTTCGTCAAGGATGAGTAATTTTTCTGTTTTGGGTTGAGTCATATAGGTAAGCAACAGCCAGTAGCAGTGACACAAACCTGAAGACCATCAAATACACATGCTCGTTTATCGTATATACAGAAGCGAGAGCGAAACCTAAGCCTCGGCGGCTTGGTATACCGACCGTTGGCCGTGGCGCAAGGAGATTCCTCGGAGCGTGGTGCCGTTTTGCCTCTTCAGATCGTGGAGATCTGTAACCCGATCGCATCAAGATGCATCTGCCTTCAAAAATACACTAATACAACAACACCTTACATGACGATATAGACGGGGGGTTTACCAGTTTACAGCCTTGAAAATGAGTCGCAATCGATCGGATAATCGGTTTCGCATCATTTCGACGCCAAATAAGCGAGCCGGGCAGTGCTGTCGGCGCGCCCAGACTGCCGAGATTGAGATCTTGGGAGGCGTCAAAGGTCGGAGGCTTTTCAGTCTAGCGTAAGTGGCAACGGATTGTAGACACCCGCCCCAGACAAGGAGCCGGGCTGACGTGCTTGACTTTACAACTGCCTTTGCGTCTCTTTCACTCTTTAATATCTGGACATACACGTTGACTCGTGTCTGGTATTTGAGCATTTACATCATTCTCGTATCTTGGAGCGTTCGCTAATTGGATCTGGTTGTACTGGACTTCTCGACACCGGAATACTCTAGATAAGCATGAGCCGATAATCGTAATTCAGGCAACACCATCGGAAACCATCCACATACGAACAGCAGAAACATTGCTGGTGGCGAACATCGCCTTACACTAAAACCATGGCTTTCCTACGCCAATGGTATGCTCTGGTGGAGAAAACACTGCTGATAGTGTTCTGGAGAAACTGGTTCAGCACTCTTGTACGCGCGTTCTTCGCGCCTATCATTTTCTTCTTCTTCATTGCATACGCGAAGAACTTCTTCGTTCCACCGAGCGAATTTGGTGTTGGATCTCCGTATCCTGTGCGGTCTTTGGCCGATGCTGTTTCGCGTGGCAGTGGAGGACGTAGCAACTTTGTCTTCGTCAACAATGGCTTCAGCGGCGGGCAAATTTCTGAGATCATTACGCCAATTTCTGATCAACTCTCTGGAGCTGGCCTGAACGTCCAGACCGTTGAGAGCGAAGGCGAGCTACTCACGGTGTGTCGAAGCTCGATCCGATCAGTTTCGAACTGCTTCGGAGCTGTCACCTTTGTTTCATCGCCCACGGAGGGTTCTGGAGGAATCTGGAACTACACACTAAGAGCAGACGGCTCCCTTGGAGGCCGCGTGTTCGTGGATCGGGACACCAACGACAATGAGATTTACATCTTGCCTGTACAGCATGCCATCGACAGACAAATCGCATTGCTGGAAGGCGCATCTCTACCTGAAAATGTTCAAACATTAGCCTACACGTCGAAGACTAACGAGGAACGAGATGCCAACATTACCAGGCTGTACATGGACTCCATCATCAACATTCTCGGTCTCGCATACTTTATTGGAATTGTTGGTGTGGCGTACCAGTTGACTGGACAGTTGGCGCAAGAAAGAGAGCTGGGCATGTCTCAACTCATCGAGGCAATGATGCCTAACAAGAGAAGATGGGAGCCACAGGCAGCGCGCATCCTGTCCATACATTTCTCTTTCTCTGTCTTGTATTTGCCGGCCTGGATCATCGGAGCAGCAATTGTTTCGACTCTCAACTATCCGGACTCTCCCATCGGAGTACTCATTGGATACTATATCGTGGGAGGCTTGGCTCTGACCAGTTTCTCGATTGCTTTCGCCAGTCTGTTCAGCAAGGCCCAGCTTTCTGGCATCACCGTCACCATCGTCTCGATCATTCTTGCAATCATCATTCAAGTCGTGCCGCCAAGCGGCGACGGGGTGGTGTACGTTTTGAGTCTGCTTTTCCCGCCCATGAACTTCACGCTGTTCACAATCTACATGGCCTACTGGCAACAAGAGGAAGTCCCAGTCGACCTCAGCCAGGGCCCACCAGGATCGCCATGGCAAGTTCCTGGTTATGTTTTCTTCATTTTCAGCGTGATTCAAATTTTGGTCTATCCTTTGGTAGGCGCATGGATTGAAAGGAGCTTGTACGGAACAGCTTCCAAGGCTCGAACACTGCGCCATGTGGCGGATGGTAGCCCTGAGACCGTTAAGATTACTGGTTTGAAGAAGTACTACCCTCAAAGCTGGATTTACCGGAACGTGTGGGCTCACTTTTCGAAGGAGCCACGACAGACAGTGAAGGCAGTCGACGATATCGACATTACTGTACTTAGGGGCCAGGTCATGATTCTGCTAGGATCCAACGGAAGTGGCAAAAGTACCACATTGGACGTTCTCGCTGGCCTACAGAAACCCACCGAGGGCACGATTGAAATGGAAGCTGCGGGTGGCATCGGACTTTGCCCGCAGAAGAACGTTCTCTGGGATGAATTGACAGTCTACGAACATGTCAAAATCTTCAACAGGCTGAAAGCGACCACCATCGATCCGAAGGACACCATGAAACAACTCATTGCGGACTGCGATCTGGAGCAAAAGGTGGGTGCGAAGTCAAGCACACTCTCAGGTGGTCAGAAACGCAAGTGTCAACTTGCCATGATGCTCACGGGTGGTTCAAGTCTTTGCATGCTTGATGAAGTCAGTTCTGGACTTGACCCCCTGAGTAGACGCAAAATTTGGGACATCATCCTTGCCGAACGCGGACGACGATCGATGATCTTGACTACACACTTCCTTGATGAGGCTGATCTGCTTTCCGACGATGTCATGATCATCTCGAAAGGCAAAGTCGTGGCACACGGATCCTCGGTTGCACTCAAGCACGAACTCGGTGGTGGCTATCGTGTGCGCATTTATCACGAGAACAAGAGAGATCTTCCCGCCGAGATGGAGCAATACCCCAAAGATATTCAACGCGACCAAACCGTATACCAGCTTCCAGACTCTGCGACTGCAGCCTACTTTGTCCTGGAACTTGAGAAGCACGGAATCGTGGATTACCAAGTCAACGGTCCACAACTCGAGGATGTCTTCCTCAACTTGGCTGGTGAGACCATGGAAGAGTTCGCAAAAATCAAGGAAGAAGATGGCAGCCCCGTTTCGTCTTCCGAGAATGTCGCTCCAAGGAGGAAAGAGCTGCAGCTCGCCAAGGGCAAGAATCTTGGATTCGCAGCACAGACCTGGGTGCTCTTCCAGAAAAGATGGATAATCCTTCGCCGCAACCCCCTGCCATATTTGGTGGCTCTGCTCATACCTATCATCGCAGGTGGCCTTGTGACACTCTTCGTTCGAGGTTACGAGACGCCTTCGTGCAGACCAGAAGACAATGCTTCGAATTCCCCAAGCTTCTCGGCACAATCTCTTCTTTTGCTCGACCGGGTCGACCGATTTGCTGCGGGACCTGCTGCGGACCTGCCGTCTCAGGTCCTCGACACTTTTTACCCCGGGCTGACATACGAATCACTGGACTCGGTGCAAGGGCTCACAGACTTCGTCAGCGCTAACTACCGCAACGCTACTCCAGGAGCATTTGTCCTGGGAAACACTCCGACGTTTGCATGGCGTGGTGATTACGATGTCTACTACTCAGTTGCTGTGCAGAACATCATGGATGTCAGCTTGTCTGGAACACCGATCTTCACGAGCTTCCAGCATTTCGATACTCAGAGAGCGCCTGGTCTGGGACAGACGCTGCAGTTCATCTTGTACTTCGGCCTTGCCATGAGCGCGTACCCTGGATTCTTCGCGTTGTACACAAACATTGAGCGACTAAGGACGGTCAGAGCTCTTCACTACAGTAACGGTGTTCGGGCTGGACCACTCTGGATCGCATACACGCTGTTCGATTTCTGTATTGTATTGCTGGTGAGCGCAATCACGGTCATCATCTATGTCGCCTCCGCTCCTGGTGCATTCTACGCTGTCGGATACGTCTTTTTGGTGTTCATGCTTTACGGTCTCTCCGCAACACTAATGGCTTATGTTGTGTCGCTATTCACGACCAGCCAGCTGGCGACATTTGCCTTTGCATCTGGCGGACAGTGTTGCTTCTTCCTCATCTACTTCGTCGTCTTCATGGTGCTCAACACGTTCATCGATCCAGCCGAAATCGACCGGTCAGTTGACATCTCACACTATGTCATCGCCGCGATCTTTCCTTCTGGCAATCTCTTCAGGACGCTCACAACGACACTCAACATTTTCTCAATCACTTGCAAAGATACCCAAATCGCGCCCTACCCAGGAGACATCAGTGTGTACGGTGCATGCATCTTATACCTCATTCTTCAATCTGCCATCTTCCTCATTGTTCTCATCTGGTGGGACAGTGGTTACAAACCGGCCTTCTTGACCAGGAAACAGCACCGAGAGCAGGACGCGGAAGAGACCGAAGCAGTCGACCCCGAGGTCTTCGCCGAGGCTAAGAGGGTCGACAGCAGCAACGATGAATTGCGTGTTCTGCATGCTAGCAAGATCTTTGGTAACAATGTTGCCGTCAACGACATTACATTCGGTGTACCCAGGGGCGAGGTGTTTGCACTTCTCGGACCCAACGGTGCCGGCAAGTCAACAACCATGAACATGATCCGCGGAGATGCTCGTCCCACTGGAAGATCCAGCGACATTCGTATCGAAGACCGGTCTATCATCGCTCAACGTGCAGCGGCTCGGCAGAATTTGGGAGTCTGCCCGCAGCACGACGCCATGGATCAGATGACTGCTGTGGAACATCTGCGTTTCTATGCCCGCGCTCGTGGTGTACCCAACGTGGAAGACAACGTTGCACAGATCATCCACGCCGTTGGACTGGAGCCTTTCAAGACCCGCATGGCAGCGAAATTGTCAGGCGGAAACAAACGCAAGCTCTCTCTCGGCATCTCACTTATCGGCAATCCCTCGGTTGTTCTTCTTGACGAACCCAGCAGTGGAATGGACGCTGCCTCTAAGCGAATCATGTGGCGCACGCTGCAATCTGTGTCCGCTGGCCGCTCTTTGGTACTCACCACACACTCTATGGAAGAAGCAGACGCTTTGGCTCATCGCGCTGGCATCATGGCCCGTCACATGCTCGCGCTTGGCACCGCTGATCAGCTGCGCAAGAAGCACAGCGATGCCATGCACGTTCACCTTGTGCACAAAGATGCTCCATACACCAGTGAGAAAGACATGGCTGAGATCAAGAACTTCGTTGTGTCAACTTTCCCTGGCGCTCACACCGAAGACCGCTCTTTCCACGGCCAATTCCGCTTCAGCTGTCCAGCTGCCATGGCGGATTCTGTCGAGAACGATAGCATCAATGGCAGCAACAGCAGTGTTAGCAAGGGAGGTGTCATTGAGAAAGAACGCACCACTGGCACACCCAGGAGCGGTATCAGTTCACTCTTTGCACAGCTCGAGGCCAACAAGCAGAGCCTGGGCCTGGAGTACTACTCTGTCTCTCAGGCCACGCTTGATCAGGTCTTCTTGAGTATTGTCGGCAAGCACAACGTGCAAGAGGAGAACTACGCTGCGCAGCACCAACCAGAGAAGAAGTCACGATGGAAGAGGCTTATTGGTAACGCCGGCAAGCCCAAGGATGTTGTTGGTCAGTTGACGGTGGCCACTTGAGCAGGTGTCAGGCGCTCGTATTTATATAGTATTCTCCTTTTTATTCGTTGCATTTTAGGCGCGGCAGATGATACCCGTTGCATCATATAGATTGCGTATTTCATCATAATTTCATACAGTCCTTGCGACAAAGTACCTTAGTGAACGCCGGGAGCAGCTAATCTGGATATTTTAAACAAATCACCACTCTTGCCATGTTATGCCGCAGCTGCTCGCAGTTGCTGTTAAGCAGCGGTGTTCACCATGAAAAGAGAAGCCGCAGTCGCCGTTGTACGCGTGGATGGAGCGTTTGCCTTTACACCTTTCACCTTCACGTCACTTCCTCCATTGACCAGCGATAGACACCAGACCTTGACAAGACAAAGACTCAGGCTGCATGGTTCCATCCTCGACATCCATGCGAAATTGAAGTAGCTCACAAACATCCAAGAATCACACAACCAGCATCAACCCGACCACCATGGCGTACACATTCCACCATATCCCCATCCCCTTCGTGCCTTCAGAACAAAGCCAGCACATCGCCGTCACCAGCCTCCACAAACTCGTCCAAGAAAGCCAGACCGGCGAACGCGCTCCACACGAAACAACAACTCACAGCGGAATCACCAAATACGTCCGCAACTTCGTCTTCCGCGAATCCCTCGAAGACTTCGAAGACTCCTGGCATCTCGGCAACTATGTCATCGACCGGCGCACCGGCGAGAAGACTTTCGAGAACATGTCCATCTACGTGCGCCTGGGCATGCACTTCATCTACTACGGCCCGGCGCACGAGACGGTGCTGCATTGGAAGCAGGCAAGGGATATCCTCGCGTACCAGACCAGGCAGATGGGTATTGCGTACGATTCGCGGGAGAGCAAGGCTCAAATCCAGCCTTTCATCAAATTTTTCAAACTGCAAGACAGCTTGCACGAATTGGTCGAGCCGGATCCGACCAAGTACGCCACCTTCAACGAGTTCTTCGCCCGCGAGATCAAACCCTCCGCGCGCCCCATCGCCGACCCAGAAGACTCACTGATGATCTCCTCGCCCGCCGACTGCCGCCTCATGATCTTCGACCTCGTCAACCTCGCCACAAAGTACTGGATCAAAGGCTACGGCTTCACCATTGCCAAACTGATCCGCGACGAGGGCCTGGCACCCCACTACGCCGGCGGCAGCATCACCATCGCCCGCCTGGCGCCGCAAGACTACCATCGCTGACACTCGCCCGTGAGCGGTTTCATCTACAGCATCACCGACATCGCGGGCACGTACTACACCGTCAACCCACAAGCAATCAACCAGGTGGGCACGCTAGATGTTTTCTGCGAGAACCGCCGCTCTGTGATGATCATCGCGCGCGAACCGCCGCACGCGCCGATTATTATTGTTGCGGTGGGAGCTATGCTGGTTGGCAGTATCAAGTACAATCCTGGCATTCACTCGGGGGCGGAGATCAAGCGAGGGCAGTGCCTGGGCAGTTTCCAGTACGGAGGCAGTACTGTTATTGTGCTTATTCCGAGGAATCAGATGATCCCGGACAGTGACCTTCTTGCGAATTCGACGATGGAACATTGCGAGACGTTTGTCAAGTTTGGTGAAAGGATTGGGAGATCACACGAGCCGTCCTCCTGAAGAAGAGAAAAAATCCACATGAAGTGAAAAGGTGTGAGCGAAAGACAACGACGTTCATTTCTACATTTGGGCCATGGTACCATTGATGTATGTATATATTCTTAACTCTCGTTTTCGATCCTCTGATCAGCCGGAGTCTTGCACGTTTTCTACTACCTTACACCTGTGTATGCCAAACCTTTTCTACAACTCATCGTGACCACTGCTCTTGCCGCTCAGATCAGGGAAATTCATGATCTTGACAACCATGCTGGTCCAGCCGGTGAAGTGCTGGGTACGCTGACCGGCTCCTGTGTCGGGGTTGTACTGCTCCCAGGCGAAACCCGTCTCCTTCCAGGACTCGAAGACGGTTTCCACAAGGTTCTTGCGCAGCTCGGTGTACATGGTTGCTGCGCGCTTTTGCTGGGGACCGGGTTTTTGGGCGATGTCCTGTGGTACTTTTGTCAGTATAACATGCCTGTAAGCGAGTTGTTATGAAGACTTACGAGTAAATTCTTGACAATCAGGTAGTTCAGCGGCATCCAGACCGGGCTACGCCAGTAGTTCTCAGCAGTACCGTAGTATTCATCCTTCTTGCTCAAGCTGCGAATACCGTGGGGCGACCACAGCTCCTCCTCGTCACCAATGAGGTCGAGGATAGCACCGAGGTGCTCATGGTCGGGGCCGAGGAGGCCAGTCATGAAGGGGAAGATGGAGATATAGCCCTTGTGGCAGACGTGGATGCTCTCTTCGTAGTCGTCGATAGTGGCATCGCAGTAAGTCTTGGCCTCGGCGTCCCAGTGGAGATCGTCCACGTTGCGGCGGATGGCTCCTGCGATCTTGGTGTACTTCGCCTCGTCGTCTTCCTCGCCTAGGAAGGCAGAGATGCGGCCCATGTTACGGCTGAAAAGACCCATCCAGCTGATCAAATCGGTGTGGAGCTCACCTGGGTGCGGCGGCTGAGCGCGAGGGTAGTCATCGAGACCGGAGGTCAGGATGTGCTGCTCAGTGCGTCCACGCCAGCGGTATCCCTCCTTCGAAGAGAACGCGGGGCGATCGTAAGACTTGATGTCCCCAGCCTGAGTGCGGCGGTACCAGTCAAAGTGGCGCTGCAGCAGAGGGTAGACTGACTTCAACCATGCCTTGACGGTGTCGCGTTCAGCACTTCCTTTCTTCTCGGCCTTGTCGAGCAATGCCTCAATAGCCATGAAGAGCGTGGGCGGGTTGGCGTAATGCGGGTATTGAACCTGGAATTCGGCTGGGACCTTCGACCTGGCCTCGTTGCCGAGAATCTGCTCACGGCCGATCCAACCATCTTCGTCCATCAGGTTGAACCAGCTGGAAAGGATCTGCATGGTGAGCTCTGGATCCCAGTCCAAGATGGGCAAGAGGTGGAAACCCTCATCCCAGAGGAAGCCACGAGGGAAGAAAGGACGCGACGGCACTGCGGTGAACAACTCGTACGGGCCCTCCAGTTTCTGTGCGTTTCTTGCGCGGGCCTCCGCTGCTTCTTGCCAGAAACCTTCGTTCTCCTCGTCGTACTCGCTAGCGTAAGAGCGGTCGACAACCGAATCGCCATAGAAGTATCCAATACCGCCGATGAGGTTGCTGAACAGACTCTTTGAGAATTCCAAGTATTTGGAGACTGTGAAAGGCGCTTGAGGCTTCAGCACGTCCTGATACTTCTTGTCGAAGTTCTTCTTCACGGTCTCGATCTGCTTTGTGACATAGTCGGAAGAGAAAGACATCTCGCGGTTCTTGGGCTTGAAGAGAATGTCGAATTCGAAAGCGCCCTCGAAGACCTTCTCAACCAGATGCATGTTGCCCTGACCGGGACGGTTCTGGATTGTGTATGTGAGCCATGGGGGAGGCATCTTCTCGGTTGTGTACTCTTCGACGAAACCATCGATGGTGGTCTTCAGGGATCCGAAGATCAGAGCTGGGAAGGTGATGTTAGGATGAGTAGAGGTGAAGGCTGGATTGATCGTTCGTCCAGTACTTACGCTTGATCTGCCAAAGAGCCTCATCGGGGACTTGAAGAGAGTGCACCAATGTTCGGTCCAATGGCTTCTTCTGGCCAGCCGGGTGGATAGGCTCGGGGTGCGAGTTGCTCTCAGGCTCGGTGATTGTGACTGTGAACTCTCCAAGGTCGTTGGTCTGTCCTTCGAAGACAACGTCTCCTTCGTATCCAAACTCTTCCGCATCTTCAATGCCTGTTGCTTCAATGCTTCCAAGACCTTCCAAGCCAAGGTTGAACCACACAGCCGTCTTGATGGTATCGATGCTGTCTTGCGTACCAGCCATGCGCTCAGCATCTTCTCGAGGCGTGCCCTTCACTCTGGCTGCCCAAGCGCCGTCACTGATAGTAACAAAGCTGGTCTCCAGATCAATGCCGTTTCCCTTGTCGTGAATTGTCTGTACGCCGCCAGTTCGTGGGTCGTAAGAGTCCCATCCATAGCCGTCCATGCCCTCGTGCTGCTCGCAAGTATGACGGACATTGTTCTGGACCTTGACGAAATCCTCGACTCTCGCCCAAGCAAGACTGGCAGTCACTGACTTGGGAATGCGAGGACGGACGCCAAAGTAGAGGTTTGACTTGTAGGGACCCCATAGCAAGCTCTCATTGCTCGCCTTGGTGAAGACCTCAGGCTCTTGGGCCAGAGCGTGGGTGGCGTAGAGGGAGGCAATTAGCGCGCCGGCGCTGCGTTGCTTCCAGACCATTTTCTAGCAAAAGTATAACGAGTGTCGTCAATCGATCAACACACAACACATGCACATTCACAAAAGCCAATGCCTCGGCACATTCAACTGTCTTCAATCTTTCGAGGCCACGTTTGTCTGCCCTGCATAGCGTCATCCCGCCCCCAGAATCCAGCCCGAGAGCTCTGCCGTGGAACCTTGAGACCGGCCCGCAATTATGCTTCTTTGACATGTGATAGTCCTGCCATATTTCCTCCTTCAAGCTACAATACCACTGCAACATCTCTGTCGACCGCCCGCCAAACATCTCCAAAGCACCACTACCACCCAAGAGTGATCTACACTCACCATGGACCTCCTCCAAACGGTCCGCAAGGAAGGCTCCCGCGGCGGCGTCGACTTCAAATGGGACGACGTGAAGAGCGACGCGCAACGCGAAAACTATCTCGGCCACTCGCTCATGGCCCCTGTTGGGCGCTGGCAGAAGGGCAAAGATCTGAACTGGTATGCTAAGGCCGACGATGCGCACAAGACGCCCGAGGAGATTGCAGCGGAAGAACGCGAGAAGAGGAAAGAGGAGTTGCGGAAAGTGAAGGAAGCGGAGGAAGACGCAATGGCGAGAGCTCTTGGACTCCCGGTGCCGGACAGGAGTGCAAACACGGAGCCTCTAGGGGAAAGCAAGATCAGTCAGAGGGAGGTCAATCAAGCGTTGAAGGAAGCTCTTGACGATGGCGAGGGTGAGGCAAGCCGCGAAGCCAGCCACCGAGAGAGGAGGAAGCATCGCTCTGGAGATGACAAAAGACGCGATCGCAGCAGAGACAGGCGGAGGGATCGTCACGACAGAGATGGGGACAGGTCAGAAAAGCGCAGAAGGAGGTCAAAGTCGCGATCAAGGGATCGTGATCACGAGCGCAAACATTCACACAGACATCGATCACGCTCACGCGAAAGAGAACACAGCAGAAGGCATCGATCGAGGAGTCATGAGCGCCGACGTGAGGATGATCGTTACAGACCGTCGAGAGACCGCGAGCACGACCGCGCAAGAAGTCCAAGACGAGATGAGAGGCGTCGCGCCCGCAGCAGGAGCCGCAGCAGATCGCCGTACAAGCACTCGAAATCTCGCCGTGAAAGCATTGATTGAGTTGCGACGCGCAACGCGGCGCTGAAACAAACCCGTATGAATGCTGGGCGATGCTGCGCCCTTTACATACACATACACACACTCTCTCGCCGAACGACACGTTAACCAAGGCGACTTGGAGCGGGAATAGCTGCACGTGAAAACATTGCATGGCTTATTAAACATGCTTGACGGCAAAAACGTACGGTTGTGAACATATGGCCAGCTGCATGTTATGCTTGGCGCGGTAGCATACGCACAAGCGCTGCGTTGTCCGCCCAAGATCGAGCCCATGATTACAGCTCGACTCGTTTCACTGCTGCGTACTTGTCAAGCCTCAGATACGTAGGCGAGCTATGTCGCTGTCAAGTGCAGTCCCAGGCGTTAAGCGGATGTCGAAGCCCGACTCCGGTCCTTGTCCGCAAGAATCCGCATATCTCCACCATTGCTTTGGGTGGCCTCCAGGCGGTTTGATGACCGTGACAGGCGGGTTTCATTGGCATGGCGGCCATTCGATGCGTATGGACATTCATGCCGACCATTCATGCACTGGAACTTTGCTGACCGAAGGTATTTTCCTGTCGGAATTCGAACGAGCTCCTGTCTGTCGCCAATACTTCGTTCTTGGTAGGTAGACCTTCATATATCCAGTTCTTCCCAATCTTGATATTCTGTCCATCCCTTTCCTTCATCTCGCTGAATTCTCCTTTACCAAGTATCTGTATAACATTGTCACTATGGCCCTATTTGCTCGCACAGGTAAGGTTCAGCGAACTAGCATGCCGATGATCATCGCGCTGACTAGGCATTGTTCACAGGTCGACTTCACGCCCAGATTCTTCAAGAATCGCGCCCTCATGCCTCGATTTCGTACTTCGCCACGTACGCCACGAGGTCGACATCACTTTCCCAAGAAACGAGGAGGCCCAACTCACTCGTCCGATCCCTAAAACCTCAAAGATACCCGGTCAGCACGCCCTCGAACGCTGCAAACAAAGTTTCCTCAAAACCGGACGCAATCCTCATTCAACAGCGCCTCCGCCGCCCCCTCTCACCCCACCTCTCAATATACCGACCACAAATCACATCAACCCTATCAGTGCTCATGCGGATCACCGGCCTCACCATGAGCGACGCCTTCTGCTTTTACCCTCTCCTCTACCTAGCTTCGCCTTTGCTAGGCATCGATGTGTCGGTGGAATCACTAGCCACATCTTTCGGCAGCTGGCCTGCTTTCGTTAAATTGCCGCTCAAAATGGCAGTAGCGTGGACTTTCACTTTTCACGGTTTCAACTCGCTGAGGTTCTTGACGTGGGATATGGCGAGAGGGATCACGAATAAGGGGGTGGCGCAGACTGGGTGGGCGGTTGTGGGGGTGTCTTTTGTGAGCGCGTTGGCGTTGGCCACTTTGGCGTAGGAAAGGAGCATTGGAGTCAGTGGTACAAAGGGAAATGGAATTCTCATGATAATTCACGGGCATCGACTGACACCCAGTCTGAAACGGACTCCAAGCTACAACATGCTGCTTTCGAATTGTACGCCTCTTAAGGTAATTTACGAAGTCCCTTTCCAATCCCAACCTTCGACTTGCCGCCAATTCTACAAGAACAGTTTCGTTGGCGTGTTGTATAGCATATCGCTGAAAACTTTTTTCGGCATGAAGCCCTCCAACCACTTCAACTCAGCCGTCTCATTGACTTTCAAGAAATCTCCAGGTTTCAGACCAGTTGCCGTCGAATTGACATGAGGCCAATCGGAGCCCCAGATCAAGCGATGTGGTCCGGCGTCGATCAAATACTCGATGACTTGCTGCATGGCCTCTTCGTTGCCACGGAGTCCTCGACGATGAAGAGCGTTGATCTTGACCGTAAGAACATCGTCCTCCAACAGTTTAACAAGCGTCTGCAATCCGCGCTGTGAGGGTGCATTCAGCGGTACATTGACCGAGCCGAGATGCTCCGCGATGACCGGAATACCAGGCAATTTCTCCTTGAAAGGAAAGTCTTCAAGCAGAGTCCAAACAGCCGGTGCCAGCTGGAACGAAACAGCCCAGCCGTACCTCCTCGCGATGTCGCCCATGCTTCCTTCAAGCAATGCCTTCATCTCATTGGCCGTAGCCCGCGTATCATTGGACGTGCGAGCATAACCGCGCAGCACCCGAACGCCCGCATCGTGGAAAGTCTGCAATTGCGCTTCCGAGTAGTTGGAGTCTGCGCCGTAGATGATCTCGCCACGGACGACGTTTCCGGGTTCAAGTTCGGATTGGAGGTCTTGCAGGTGAGCTAGCAGGCCTTCGGTGCCGTTTTCGACGGAGGCTTGGACGAGGAGGAAGCTTTCGCCGGGCGAGGAGGCGAGGAGTTCTGCTGGGGTTGCTGCTTTCGGGGTGTAGGAGCGGGTGGAGGAGAGTGGGAAGCGCGAGGGAGAGAAGAGGTGGACGTGTGTGTCCCATGTGAGTGGTTGTGAGGAGTTGGTGCATTGGGCCATTGTGGTGGAGACTGCTAGGGCAGTGGCCAGATATGTTGTGAGAAGCTTCGTGTGGATCATCGTGTTTTATGTCTTCTTCTTCTTCCCGTTGTGTTGTGTGTTTGCTTTAAAGCTTATGGTCATAAGCTTGCAAAGACGGAAAACTTGAGGAATACCATTGATAGACGGACGATCTTACTTATGAAGCAACTTGGCACCTCCTTCTTGCCATTGGTAATGTTGCCAAGGTCGATCGTGCAAAGACATCATCAAGTCAACATTCTAGCGAAGATCTGACGGTTCGGACATCCGCCGTTGCGGCCTTGTACCGAAACCTAAAAGCAACTCAATCCTTCGGTGCTTCGGACAGCCAAGAAGACTATACTTTCCAAGTACTATATGCCACAAGAAGAAAGACGAACCATGAAGGTTGAGGTTACTATAGCTCGGTCCAATTGCAACATTGAACCATATTCTGAGACAAGATACACGTAACGTACGTTTTACTTGCAACGGAGTAAATAGGGTTAGTGCTGAGACCAGTTTTGCATGATTTTTTGACACCTCCGAATATTACTCAACCTTTGAAAGGATAACTCTCAAGAATGCCACTTCTTTATGACCTCTTACACAAGTGTGTATGTGCATTAAGACAACATAAGAGCAGCCATGTCCGTGCATCAGTATAGTGTGTATATGCAGTACTAGATAGTCGTGCACGTGGCATTGTTATGCACGACGCGGTGTGGCTGACTAAGGTCTCAATGCTGTACTGCTGGCCACCGTCCTAGTCATCCAGGCATAACTACTTCATCGATCATTTAGTCTCAAGAAAAAGCGTAAAAGTATAAAGACGAATAAGCCCAAATCAGGCACAAAGGTATGCTCGACTGACTAACCCGGCCTCTAAGAACCCAAACCATGAATTCATCAATGCATATGCACAACCAAAGCTAACATATGACTTCACAACCAACCAAGACCGCACATCCACACCCTCACACCACTACCACAACATGCCCTCCGGAAGCTGCTTCTGCGGCAACGTCAAAATCAACTACACCACCGAGCGCATCACAGCCGTACGTCCAATTCGTGCTCACATCGAAACCCGTACACATCTCCTCGCCACCTACTGATCCGTCAATTCACAACCAGGGTCTTTGCCACTGCCTCGACTGCCGCAAACTAAGCGGCTCGCCCTACACCTACAACTTCATCGCCCACCGCTCCGAGATCAAAGTCACCGGAACGCCGGGCAAAGTCACCAAGACAGCCGACAGCGACAACACTGTTGTGAATTACTTTTGCTCGGACTGCGGTGAGATTGACCTTAAAACTCAGCACTGGACTCGATAAAAGTTTGTGAAGAAACATTGCTGATTCATGATAGGTTCGCCATTATACGGAGGTGCTTTGTCGGACAATGGAGAACTTGAGACTGTTGTCATGAGAGCGGGAACTTTCGACGATCAAGATCTGTTGCACCAGTGCAAGCCTATCGTTGAGATTTATACGTGTCAGAGGCTGAAGTGGATTGCTCCGGTGGAGGGCTGTCAGCAGTTTGAGGGGATGCTGCCTTCGCAGTGAGCACGCAGGCATTGGAAGATAGATTTTGCGCGAATCGATCGCACCGTATCGTGGAGCGCTGTGTGTAGTATAATAACTTTGTACATACATACAACAAGAACACACTCAACAGCTTCTCGCACCTTGATGTTACATACCAGGCGCCGCCCAATCCACATTCCCCAAATTGTCAAGGAAAGACAAATCCTCCAGATTGACAGGGTAGTTCGGATCCAGATACGTGCCGAAGATATCATCGATGCCTTCGAACAAGCCCTGCCCGTCATCCAATTGAACCGGAGCAGTTGCGTCAGTCTCGTCAGCAGGCCTAGCCATGTCGCGAAGAAGCAAGTTGTGGTCTGTAGTAGGTAGCGGCTCGAGGTCGACATTCCTCTGTCCGTCGACGACTGGCTCGCCGTGGTCCCGGCAGGCGGTTGCAAAGCCCGCTAGCTCACGCTGGTCCTTTGAGGGACGACTGATGCGGAAATGCGATAAGTTGGGAGCGCGCCGCAGCTCATCGGTCACTTTCTGTGCGAGAGTCGCCATTGCGTCAGACGAGGAGAAAGTAAGACGAATTTCATGCAGGATGGCGCAACAGGCCTCGAAGTCTTCTCGTGCGTCTTCCTGCTCGTGGCGGAGCTGATCTTGTCGGAGTCGCTGATAGGACACAGAGAGCGCCAGGGATATTGCATATGGTAGCATAGGCAAAGCATGAAGCGACGCGAGCCGTTCCCGCTTCATCATCCGCGTGATCTGGATAGCAGCCAGAGTCTGTCGGACGTAGGAAGGCGTTGTCAGGCTTTGCACATCTCTGACACCTCTGCTTCTGTGTGATAATATCGCGGTCACCAGGTATGCGATATGAAGTGTTGCCAGAAGCGAAGGCGATAAATCCCACCCATTCAAGTCGTCAATGATTTCTTCAAAACCAGGGAAGACTTCCTCCCATCCGGTTACAGTCGGAGGGTTGCCTGGTCGGTAGAAATCGATGACATCGTTCATAATGTGAGCAATCTTGAGCAGAATCTCGAATGCAGGAAATTCGCTTTCGCCTTTCTCGAAGGGCTCGATGGCTATGTCCTGGTCTGCCATGATGATCGGGCGGCCATTGATAGCGGCGTTGAAGCGATCCAGGGTCCATACTGTCCAGAATAGCAGCTTCATGGGCCTGGTACTTCTTGTTGGCAGGCTTGATTGTTGACCTAGATGGAGCCCTAGAGTCTGACAATGGTGCATCGCCTGCGTCACGAACATCGATGCATCCTCGGCACCATCAGGCCCTTCGATGTGAAAGGAGATCAGTGAACTCATTCTGATGAGGGTCAATCTGTCGTAGCGGCCTGAGACAGCAAGCGCTCCCTTCACAGAAGATTGTAGACTGCTACAGAAATCCCTAGGCGCCACAGGCTTCTCTGTATCTGGAAAATGCAGATACGGCTCCGCATCCTTGTCTTTAGCAGCGACAATACAGATAGCATGCAGGTAAGGCTCTGGAACAGTTCCAGCAGCATATGCTTCTCGAAATTCGAGCTCGTCGATCAAAGGCAGCATGGGATGTATCTTCCGGAAGTACACGTCCACTAGTCCTGAGATCTGTGCCGACGTCGGTCTAGGCAACTGTTGAGTGGCAGCAGCAGGTCCTTCTAGCTGGCCATTGCTCGTGGTACCATTAGTGGCATCTCTCTGCCTGATAAGCTCATTCCATTCTTGCCTGTCGACCCAAACACCCACATTGGCCGTTGCTTTGGCGCCTGGGTGCCGTGGACGAGACGAGTTACGTTCGAGGAATCCTGCTTCAGGGTGAAGATCGCTGATGAACTGCTGGGCGGTCGAATCCATCAGAGCTGACAAGGACATTCGTCGGTGAGTACGTTTTCGGCCGTTCGAGGTCCCATCGGCCAGGCTTCGTGGCGTGCCGTTGTCCCCAGAGAAAGCAGGAGAAGTGTTCGCCGCGGTAGAGTCATTTCTTGAGCCATCAGTGGCAGGGGAGTTCAGGTCATTATTGCGACCTGGGTTCTTCTCAGTGGCAAAATGCACGCATCGTTTCTGGAGATACAATGTCAGCACGGCGTTAACGGCGCGTTGTGTCGGACAGAATAAGTTGTACCTTGCGTGAGCGACACGTTTCGCATGCTTTGGCGAGTCTTCGACGTTTAGGCCCATCGCCCGAGAACTGCGATACAAATGTGTAGTCCATCTCCCAACCTGACCATCAAAGTCCTTGAATAAGTGTCCAGAGCATTTATGAACGTCTTGGACGCGTATTGGTCGACAGCAAAGAGACTCAGGCCGCATGGGCCAAGGTGGCCTCCACTCGAGATTGATCAGCTGCGCCCTAGCGCGGAGCGAACACGTGCACCGGACTGACCAGTCGCTAAGGAGAGATGTGCATGTATGTCGTAGGATCAATAACACCCGTATTAATCCGAAGCGATCTAGGCAAAAGGGAACAAGTCGCGATGAAATGCGCAATGCCGACATCGTGTGGAGCTGCAGAACGAGGAGGCGTTCTTGGCTGACATCGCTGATTGGCTGCATGCCTTGGTGCCACCTTCCATCTCTTTTATATTCTCGACAACGATAGCTCAGACACTTTTGCCTGTTCATCACACAGGCTGCTAGTGAGCAAACGACAATCACATGATCAACTGAGACTAATACCGTGTGACCGCTCTATCACCCTTCAACCCTCAACCCAAAATTCACTCTCCCAATTGACCCCCAAACCAACACAACACGCCACCAAACCATGCCCGCCTCCAAAAACATCCTCATAATCGGCGGCACCGGCCTGATAGGCGAGCACATCAGCAATGCTATCGTCGCCTCCCGTCAGCACTTCTCCCGCATCGCCCTCTTCACCTCCGCCAACACCCTCTTCACCAAATCCGCCTTCGTCGACGGCCTCAAAGCGCAGAACGTCGAGATCATCGTCGGCGACATCAAACTCGCGGACGATGTGCGCGAAGCCTACACCGGTTTCGACACCGTCATCTCCTGCGTCGGCCGCCAGGTGATTTCCGCCCAGCTGGAATTGATCAGACTTGCGGACAAGCACCTCGACATCAAACGGTTTTTCCCCTCGGAGTACGGCACTGACGTCGAGCATAATGCTTCCAGCGCCGCGGAGCTGCCGCATCAAGCGAAGCTCAAAGTGCGCGCCGCGCTGGCTGCGAGTGAGAACTTGGAGTATACTTACATCGTCACGGGGCCGTATGCGAATGCTGAGCGTGGTTTATATTTAAGCGCCTCGCCACCGGAGACGGAAGCCAGTGGTTCGTTCGACGTGAAGCGCAAGCGCGCCGTCCTCCTCGGCGATCCAGACGCGAAGATCAATCTGACGACGATGAGAGATGTGGGAAAGCTTGTTGTGGCGGCTCTGCGGTTCCCTGAAGAATCGAAGAACAGGGCATTGCTGTGCAATTCGTTTATGGCGACGCCGAAAGCGATTCTGGAGGAATTTGAGAGGCAGACTGGTGGTGAGAAGTGGGAAGTTGATGTTACTGGACTTGAGACGCTGAAGCAGCTTGAGAAGGATGCGTGGGCGAAGCAGGATGCTCGTGCTGTGCCGCTTTCGCTCAGGCGGATTTGGAGTGAGGGTGGGACGCTGTATGGGGAGCCGCGACACAATGGGCTCGTTGGGATGGAGGAGGGTGTTGACTCGTTGCAGAGTGCTGTTGAGCAGGCTATCAAGGTGCAGACGGAGTGAAGACGGCCCCCAATGCATGGGTAGGTATCAGACACGCCAACTTACGAGAGGAGATAAGCGAAACGATTTTGCTACGTACGGTTCCTCAGGCGTGCGAGACTGAGGACGACAGCACTAGACTTAAGATATACTAGACACCACAGCATAGAGGCCATCTCGACATGTATAGCTAACGAAATACACGAAACCACAGTCCACCCACAGTGGACGTAATGAAGCAACGTTCAAGATGGCATGGCACCAATCTCAAGACTTCTCTCGACAGGGGGTCTCACCTTCGCTTTCTCTTTTTCCAGCCACTGATCAGGCGTCTTGACTAACAGATACTTGAAAGCCTCTCCCCAACCCCGAGGATCCGCAACTCCTATCGTGACCCAGTTGTAATTATCGTCCAGGACCTTCTCACCAGTCCCCGGTTCTTCGTGGCAGACAGTGAATCGTCTGAAATTGCTGGCATTCATGAAAGCCCAGCCTGCAAACCAGTTCACGATATAATCCGTCGCCTTCGCTCGGTCGGTCTGTAGCAGGGCCTGGAACGTGGGAAGCTGTTCCGGAGCCAGAGAGATGACGTCGGAGAACTCTGATGGATGTCCCGGATACAGCTCATTCTCCTTGTCGATCGGACACAACTTCCAGATCTCGGTGAGCAGCATTGACAGTCTCGGGTCGTCTGTGCCTTCTTTCTGTTTGATCACAAGATCTGCGAGCCACGCCTTGATTCCTGGACGTGTGGCGATCTTGTTCCTTGTTGCACCAAGAGGCTTGGCTTTATTGTTTTTGTTGATCTTGTCGATGATCGCCAAGACCTTTCCTGGTTTGTGCAGGAAGACGTCGTCGGTGAGGAAGACTACATCACCCATGGGGAATAAGCGTCGACAAGTAGCATGCGGGTCGCTCTCGTCTGTGGTGGTAAAAGTTGGTTTCAGATTTATAGAGAAGATACGGAAGCTGCGATCGTGGAGCACTTTTCCCAGATGATCAACATCCCAGAGAAGCACGTCCGGATGTATAAGCAGCAGGCAAGCGCTTGATTTGAGGCACGCTTCCCAGCTGCCAGGCTCGAGTGAGGTCCAGACCTTGCAGTTTCTGCCTTTGTAGTCAGATTGCTTGAAGCGTTCTTCGAACATCTTAGCGATGAGCTTGATCTCGGAGGCCCTGGACTCCGGCATCATGATGAACACCTTGTCCTCCTTCCTGACGTCGCTGACATTGAGCAGTCGCTCCATGTTCGTGGTGAGTATATCTTTTGCAGACATCGATGAAGGTTTTGTGACGGATGTGTCTGTCTGACGGTTTCCAGGTACGTGTGTAAGCGCATCCGAAGGCAAGGTGTTGTCTAATGTGACCGCGGGAGCAGTATTGTGAGCGGAAGCGGGCTTCACGACCTGCTTATGAACCGATGAAGAAGGCTTCTGAGCAACTGGCACTGCATTTGAGGATGTTGCTGGTGCGCCTAGCGAAAGGCCATCATCCGTGACCATCGCATCCCCAGCAAATGAGTCGACGGCACGTGACTCATTAAGTGACTGCCGTCGAGAACCGGTTTCATTGAGTGAAGCTGCATTAGTCTTACTGGAGGCATCACCGGCTATAGGCACGTACGTAGTAAGTCCCGAGCTTGGTGGACCGGCGCGCCACTCGGTAAGATGATGTGCAAAGGAGCAACTGTCACCTTTGGAACATTTGCTATTGAGGAAGAAGTAACAGGTCACAAATTGCTCGGGCGGTCTTTGCTTGTTAGAATAAGAAACGCTCGAAGGACGAGTGTTTGCAGCCTCCGTGGGCAGTCGCGCATCGCGCTCACCAGAGGAATCAGCGGCGAATGGCTTGTAATGGATCACACCCGATCCAACTTGTTCGATACGATACTCGGTGAGACGGTGTGCAAAGACACATCGGTCATGCTTGTTGCAACCATCGTTGGCCCAGAAGAAGCAAGTCACATCCTTGAGACCGATATCGACACCTGTCTGTCGATGCGCCTGTCTGCACTTGTCGTCGCTGTATCTACAAATGCCCCTCAGCCAATCTCGACATGTTATGTCTTTCATATAGATGATGCTTGGCCGGTCGGGATTTGTCATCTTAGGACGCGAATCGAGCGGACCAGTCGCACTGCGGCGTTCCAGAGGTTTCGGAGTCTCTTCATGTGCATGCGAAGGAGCAGGATGTGGTGGACTCATGCCTGAGACTTGATGCATTGGCGACTGCTGGACGCTTGGCGGACTCATTCCTGACATTTGGTGAATTGGTGACTGCTGAACGCTCAGCGGTAGCCTCGATGCACCATTGGACAGCGGGAACATTGGCGCACGATCTCTGGCATCAATGAGGATTGGATCGCGTCCCTCACGATGATCGAATCTGCAGTCTCTCTCCGCCTTAGTGCACTCGCCGCGTCTCCAATCTGGACAAGTGATATAGTGGTGAGCAAAAGTGCACCTGTCGTTCTGGCACACGCTGTCGCGCCAATTCCAGCAGACCTTGAGGTAAGGGGTTGTGTTATCGTCGCCAGATGCGGAAGGCGCAGGAATCTTCGGAGCAGGAGGCGATATGCTTCTTTTCCTCGTGGGCGCAGGAGCCTCACGCCTCCCGAAAACACTAGGTATCGTACTCGCTGAAGAGGGGCCTGCTGCGCGAGATGATGAAGCCAACGCCTGAGCAGCGGGCTCGTCGAATTTTCCTGTCACGGCATTAAATGTACCAAGCATGCTGGGATCAGGAGCAGCTTCCTTCCTAGAGTGTTTGAGAAATCGATTTTGCTCAGACAGATTCGTGTACCGCAGGTGTCGAGGGTCGCTTTCGCTAATTCGGCGTGATCTGGGACCCGGAGCAGATTTCAGGGTCATCGAAATGTTGCCTGTTGACTTCCGCTGTGGAGGGTCGGTGGGTAGAATAGGTAGTCTTGTCGAGGCCGCAGGGGCGGATGGGCCAAATGAGGCGGTCGACGGGGCGCTTTTGCGTGCTGATGCGCTTGGGAGTGCGCGGTCGGCAAGCCTGGGGTTCGCAGAGGATGTAGAAGCAGTAGTCCTGCGAGCAGACACTGGTTTCTGTACAGATGAAGCGGTTTTGGTGACTCGGTTGGCTGCTACTGGGGCTGCAGTAGTGCTGCTGCCACGTGCTCTCGAGCGTGCAGCCGTCCTTGATGCTGCTGGCGCCGGTTGATTGCCATTTTTGCTGGCACGCTGTTGATTCCTGGTTTCCTCAACAAGAGAATCATCACTGATGGACATGTCATCGTCGCTGTTAGCGTCGCTGCTAGAATCCGCAGCAGCCGCTGGCCTATTCGAGCCTTTCGCAACCTTGACAGCAACACCCGTGCGCTTCGGAATCGCCGTCTTCACCCTCTTCTGACGAGCAGTAGCAGCTAGCGGCTCATCCTCTTCAGAACCCTCATCGCCATCCTGCATAGCAACAACATTAGCAGAAGCATCACTAGTACTCCCGCTCAGCAGCCCCCTCTTCCTCCTCTTCGCGACCCTCCTGCGATGCCTCTCCGCCTTCTCAGCGATATAATTCTCCTGCGCCTCATCAAACTCCAGCACATCAAAAGGCTCTCTCTTACCAGCCTCGACTTCTCGCTTCTCAGCTTCCCAGTTGGACAGCAGCTGCGCTCCGATGAGATTCTCCGCCGGCTCCCATGTTGCGGAGTGGAGGGGATAGCCTTCCCACTTAAGCAGGTATTCCCTCGCACCGTTGTCGAGGGTGTTCTCGGCGAGGATCTTCTCGACGTTGTATTCGGCTTCTGGGTCGCTGGCTTGGGTGGAGGTGATGGAGATGGAGTCCTCGTCTGAGGAGGCTACCTCTTCGAACGGGAGCACCATGTTGTGTCAAAGACTTTTTTTGTTTAGTACCTAGACGCGCCGGGTTGGAGCTTGTTGTGGCGGTTACGCGTGGCGGCAAACGCAAGCTCAGCTCACGGATGGCACACCTTGGATGTCTCCATGGCTGTACCGATTTTGTTGCAAAGGAATGAAAGTGTCGTAGTGCGATGTTTGTCGCCGAGCTTTGGAATTGTAAATTCCCTAGGCAGCTATTGCAGTTGTTGCAGTAGTGTCGTGCATGAAGTTAAGATGGAAGGCGCGCCATGCTCGAAGTGGGGTCGCTTGCTTCCTTGCACTCTATTTTGTAACCACACCTGTTTGCGTTTATTGACATAGCCAAAATTAATACTGATCAATACGAGATCTTCGACTGGATTACTACCTAAATATAACAGAAAGAAAAGGATAATGGTATATACGCTCAAAACGAGAAATTCAAGACACCCCCAACAACAACTATCCAACAGAGAAATAATCCCAAGCATTACGAAAAGGGTAACAACATCCCCCCCCCCCCCTGGCTCGCCGCTATGCTTGGAAAAAACAACAAAAAATTCATAAAACACACACACAGAGAGAGAGAGAGACAGCATCTCGTTAATATCATGGCCACCCAGCGGCGATTTTGGCGCACTCGATTAAGTAATGCATTTTTTGGTTTTCTTTTTTTTTGGCACACGCTCAGCACGCTCGCTTAGGTGTAGGTGCTTCCTGCGGATGTGGGCATGGGCCAGTCGTCCTCGGTGATGCTGGACCAGAATACCCAGATCATGATGACGGAGAGCAGGGTGAAGAGGGTAGAGAAGAAACCGCCGTTGATGGCGCCGTTCGAGCCGTTGCAGATGTGCACGCTGATCACGTACTGGAAGATCTGGCTGATGGCGAAGAGAAGACCGGCAGCGGTGAGGTATACTGGAAAATTGTTAGTGAATTTTCGAAAGACAGAGTCGGCAGCTTCATGCAACCTACTCATTGGGCGGACTTCGCCGAGCACGCGGAGAACCAGGACAGCCTCCAAGATGAAGAAGACCACAATGAAGATGAGTGGCACGAGCTGGTAAAGGGTGTAGAGAGCATATGCTCTGTTGGACGGGCTCGTGACGGTGTCCTGCCAGTAATCGGTGAAAGCAAATCCAGTATCAAGCGCAATGTAGCCGGTGCCGACAAAGAGTGCAGCTGCAGAGCCGAAAATGAGGCCAATGGAGGCAATGGTTCCGTCGTCGAGTATTTGGTAGCCGACTACAGCGTTCATGAGCAGAATCCAAAGAGTGGCCACGATAGATGCAATGTGGACGGCCGTGAATCCGATGCGCACGCGACCATTGAGTGGAAACCAGCCAATTGTGAAGATTTCGCATATCGAGATGATGATGTAGCCGAGGAGGAAGAGCTGCATTTCTCTGTTCGCGAAGGTCAGCCATTGTTCGTCCTGGTAGAGTTCACTGCTTTGCGTTTTCTTACCTCCTACCGACAGCAGCTCGCTTCATGTTGGATCGCAAGATTAGGAAGACCGCAGTCAAGATCGCGAGGCCAGCACATAGTATTGAGCCTGGCTGTTTGTCAGTGGTGTACACTTCTATACTTCGAGCGGCAGCACAACATACCCAAATTGGCCAAACTCCTTCCTCCACTTAGGTTGATTCCCTCCAGGTTACAGCCGCCGAAGCCATCGCCGCCTCTTGAAGGAGAGCCATTAAACAGGTTGCACACGGGTAGTGTAGAGTGTATGCTGCCGGTGTCGCGACAGAAGTCGTGAAAGTTGCCGTAGGCGGTCGACATGGTCGCGGTAGATGTGACGCGCAGGGTGTGCTCAGGTCGATCGGTGGATAGGTCGACGTGTGGGTTCGGTCGTCAGCGCAGGGCTGGGAGGTGGAGGAGGAGTGGCTGAGTCGAGTCGAGTCGAGGGAAGCGAGTGGGTAGGTTGCGCAGTGAGTGGTCGCAATCGCGGTCGGTCGCGGTGTTCGTGCAGCACTTTCGCTCTGGCTCTGGTGAGGCTGGGAGTAGCGAGGGTTTCTGGTTGAGGATGCTGGTTCGCAGAGGAGCGGCCGGTCGGTGCGCAGGCAGGAGATTATTACACGGACGGCACGGCGGCTCTCTCAAACAACGTGAGGCTCTTGGGCTGGAAGCACAAGCCCCGGAGAGCAAGGAGCTGTCTGGCTGCCGCTGTGATGAAGCGCTAGACTCTGCTAGCCACCACCAAAAGTGCTAAAGTGCTGCTACCAACGCGTGACTGGAGCTTTCGATCGACGGCCTGACGTTTTGTTGTTGATGTTTGACGCGATCGGTATTTTTCTTCTCGTTGCAGCGCGACGCTTCTAGAATAGACAATATTATGTACAACACATGCAGGTGCGTGTCAGATCCAAGAAGCACGAATGCCACGTCTCATTCGTATCGCCACGCGCCACGCCCAGTCTGATGCATCGCCTACGCAAATGCTGGCACCCCCGTCGCGAATCTTGGTTACAGTCGCGCTATGGCGCCTCAGCCGAAGGTGGGTCCAGAGGAAATGACTTCACAGAGCCAATCCCAGCTGCCATCTTCCCTGGCTCCAAGGGCCGTGCCCGAACCACGATGGACGCGCAGATCATCAGCCTGGAACGACATCACTGCACCGTGAAACCACAGCGGGGGATGCATGCTGTTGCTTCTTGGGAGGAGTGATGGTTACACTATGTCATCTTCGAGCTTCTCTTCGGTGTGGCATGCGTCACGCGATGGAGGAAGAGTTTGATTTTTGCTTGAACCTGAGAGACTTTGGTCTGCAGAGAGACAGTACTTCCAAGGGGCATGCAGCTCGCGTGTACGGAAATTGCACTCACAATTTGAGATGGAGACTTAACAAAGCTTCTTTTGACAGCTCTTTCGCGTGGATTTGCGTACAGCTCTACCCTCGTCGATCAGCCATATCTCAGCGGCAAGTATAGTCATATTTGAAGCCGAATTTGATGATACCAGCATAACAAATGCTAAGATACAAGTTAAGGCCGAGAAGCATTTCAATGGCGGTCTCAGTCGAGTTCAAAATTACACTTACATCGATCGAGGATACTCGAGTATCTGATGAGATCGATGTACGAAGACTTGAGGATGCGCAGCGACTGGGGCCACAGCCCTTGCGCATGGCTTTGCGTAACTTAAAGCTTTAGTTCCTCGTTGCCAGTATCTTACAGGCAAACATAGTCGTTTCAAAGGTCTGGGTCTATTGGTACTAGCATAGTAGATGCTGAGATACGATAGCAGAGTCGGAAACCACTCTTCAGGTTGTTGATGGTACTCCGGTAGCTGGCGGGGTCGCTCTACGTGCCTGGTCAATCTCATTGGCAAGCATGGTCATTTCAAAGGTCTAAATCTAATGGTACCAGCACACTAAATCATGAGACACGAATGAAGCTCTCTAGGTATCTCGGTGGCAGCACTGGCTGACTCAGAACCTCAACCTTGCAATAATACCTCGACAGCTGATGAGATCGCTGTACACCGCACAAATATGTTGAAGGTAAGAGCATCATTTCGCATACGAATCTTATGCTAAAGATACCCGTTGCCTCATGTGTCCTGACGTCCAAGTCAGACACAACTCGTCTTTCCGTCAACCCTCGAGGGTACTACCATTGTTGGCAAAATGGCAATCGTGATATCCCTGATATGCCTTATGCCTAACCAGTCAATCTGTCCTTCCACCGCCTATCTGTGGCTCTTAACAAGCGCCTCCCACGCCGGGTCCAACTCAGTCTTAACATACTCCTTAACCTCCTCAAGGCAGGTTCTAAGCAAAGCCTGCAGGGCCTTCTGCGTCGCCTCATCCAAGTCCGCAGTATCGCAGTCCTGGTCAAACGTCGACAAGAAGCGGCTGAAGACCTCGCCCACCGCCTTGATCATGCCGTCTTTTGTACTCGCCACCAAGCTCTTGAAGTCCTGTTCTAGAGCCGCACATGTGTTCGACCAAATGCCGTCGATCGCAGTGACCTCTGCTTTGAAGCGGAGGTGGCGCTCTGGGCCCCAGCCTATTTTGGGCTTTTCCATGATTTTGTCTTTGCCGCCTGTGCTGATCGTCAGTATGCGAATGGATATGTGTAGGGGTAGATCGCCATACCTTTGATGACGCGAACTTTCTCGTAGACCGGGAGCATCTCCTTGACCAGGTACGCATCCTCGACCTCGGTCGTCATGTTCGCCTTGATCACGTCGATATCGGCGAAGAAGCCTTTCCCGCGGTTCGTGATGATCAGTTTCATGATGGGTCTCTCGGAGTTGAGATAGTCAAGGAAGGGCTGGATATTCACAAGTGCCGCACTGTCGTCCCCTATGGAATCGTGTTAGTGGAGGTTGAGATCATATGGAAAGGGACGACTCACTGTTGATGTCTTTGCGCATGTCTCCAATGAGAGAGATGATGTCCTGGCAAACTGCTTGGAATTCCTCGCGTAATGTTTTGTTCGTAGTGTTCGAGAAGATGGCGGAAACCGAGGGTCCGGCGATCTCTACGAGCTTGCCGCTGAGGTTGATAGCACCCGATTTCCTGTTGTTTCTCTTTAGGCCGTTGCGGTTCATCAAGGCAAGGAATGGCGAAGACTTATATTCGGGCTTCCAGTCGTCGCAGAGCTTCCCGGCATTGTTGACCCATGCGTCCTCGATGCTTCGCACGTGCGTGAGGACGTCAAGTTCGATGTGTTCCAACACACGGTCAAAGGCATTTCCAATGATTGGTTCGTACCGCTTGGTAGCGCGTTCGACATGAGCGACGACGTCGGCCTTCCGATCGGAGGCATTCCTCGCGCTAAAGAGCTCGACTCTCTGGATCGCAGATGGCAGGAGGGCCTTGAAAAGGTGGTGAATCTCGGAGAGTCTGGCTTCGTTAGGGAATTGTGCAAACAATCGGCGCACTTCCGGGATCTGTGTCTGCTCTACAGACAAGGTTGGTGCTTGTATGGTGTTGTATCCTGCCAGGTGCTTTTGGTAGTCCAAGTTCGAGACCGAGATAACTGGGATGGGGACTGGTGAACCAGTGATATCCATGAGCTTTTCTTGCAGTCTGGCCCTTGTATGCTCGCTCCGCATCGCGATTCTGGCCGCTCTCTCCGCATTCTGTACCTTGTGCAAACGAAGATCAAGGAGAAGCTTCTTTCGGAAAGCCTCCACGTCGCCTGACGCGAGATTGAACATGAGGGCGTTAGACTCGTTCTGTAGCCTCTCGACAAGAGCTCTCAGTTGGGTGACACGCTGACGCTCTGCATTGTTGCCTCCAACAAGAGTGTTAGGGTCGACATCGTCGCTGCCAGTCACAATCACAACTACTCGGCCTTCGCCTTTCCCCTTGGTGGCATTTACCTCTTTGGATACATTGCTCTCGCTGTTTGCGCGAGCTGCACTGACAACGACAGCGGCATGCGAGCACTCTCGCTTGAGTGCAAGCGCCGTTTCGCGTCGGATGTGGTTGTCCGAAGATCCAGGTGCATCAAGGATGCTGACCCCCATCCTGCTGAGCGGGTTGTCAAAGTGTACCTTGATCAACTTGACCAGTGGCCACATTGAGAGTACACGCTGGTTTTCGTCGTCGTCGGTGATCTCTGTCGAGTATACTTCGACCTTCTTCAGCATTTCCTGTGGGGTTGAAGCTTCAAGCAGGACAAACTCGTGATCCCTAGCGACATTGCAGATGAGCTTCTCAGCCCACTTGTTGAGCAGCTTCAGAACTTCCTTGTCTTCCTCCGACCTGGCGGACTTGAGGAACTCTCGCGTCTTACGCTTTGTCTTGCATTCCTTGTGCTCAAGGAAGAGAGAATGAATTGCTTCTGTAACCGTGTCCCGGGTATCGATGTCGTCGTCATCTCCGTTCGTCCTCCTTGGGCTCATGTCGCCATCGTCCAGATCGTCCTGGCATCCAGCGCGGTAGAACGCAGCAAGCTCAGCTGCAAAGAATCTCTGGCGTTCTTGTTGATTGAAGAACTGGACCTCGACCATGAACTTCTTGGTTTGGTCCGTGAGAGGGCCACAGTACAGATGCGGTACCAGCGTAACGCTTGAACCTGACTTGTCCTGAAGTATCACAGTCAGTGGAAGAACGAAATTATGCACCATCGTAGAAACTCACAGAGCGGGCGATCATGCCAACGCTGAAGATCGAATTTATCGTGCTGCTCTTCCCTACGAGGTGTCAGTATGTTCCTTCCCACATCGCGCACAGGATACATACCAGATCCCATGTTGCCACCGATAGTGACCATGATACTCTCTGGGACATTTGCCGTAAGTCTCTGCTCCGTCAGATTTACTACCTTCACGACAGAGGAAGCACCACAGTATTCGGATTTCTTGAGAGGGTCGGTGATGCGACGGGCAACATGCTTAATTCCTTTCTGAAGTTTGTTGTACTCGTCGCTTGTCACGACAGACTTAGCAGAGGTTTCTTTGGTAACGTCGTACGGCGGGACTTGCACAGGGCCCGCGTCGTCTTTCTCGAGATCCGAGATCTCGTCGGCCTTGCGTTTGCTGGCCATGATGCGCTATTTGTTGCCGCGGAGAGTGGCCGTGGTCGTGTTGTAGACAAAGCAGGCAGTGTTAAGTTGTGGTAACAGGTGTTGTGGAAGGTGGATGGTGGACAATGGTCGTGTTGCGAAGTGGATGGTAAGGGATGGCGTTGGTGGCAGGGCGAAGGGTAGTACTTATAATTCGTGCTGGTGCGCGAAGCATGTGATAATGCCATGCTATTGGTAAGATGAGGCATTCACGTGCCTCGCTGTGAGCTCGTGTTAGTTGTGATGAAAGCACGTGTAAGGTAAACTGAGGAGGTGAAGTGAAATTTAAGGTCCGGTGTCAAAACAAGCTTACTGTGACCTCGCTGCATCCAGCCGCACATGTACTCAGCACCCGAGCGTCATGAGCGCTTCATTACCAGTGAGATACTCCAATTTGTAGCTTCGCCGTGAACCCGTGTGCGTAGTGACGGAATCACATGTGAGGCACATCGGTGTGGTGAAGTGGAATTGAGAGGTGACGTTGAAACAAGCTTGCCGTGACCTCGCTGCAAGCAACCATACTCAGCACCCGAACACCACGAAAGCCCTGTTGCCAGTGAGATACTTCTTCTGAACAATTTCGCCGTGACCCCGCTGCAAGCAGCTGTACTCAGCACCCGACCATCGTGAACACCCTTCTGCCAGTGAAATAATCCCTATCAACAGTTCCGTCGAGTGCTCGTGCTCGAAGTGGTGATCGCGTGTCCGAGGCACATTAGTGTGATGAAGTGAAATTGAATGGTGACTGGCTCTGAAATCGCTGCAAGCGACCGTACTCCGCACCCACGCATCATGAATGCCCTGTTGCCAGAGAGATAAGAACCTATCACCAATCCATGTCTTGTATTATTCGCGACGTCGGACTGAATATCATGTATGGCTGCCGCCGAAACAATGGTCATATCTCCGCAACGAACGTTGTTCCGAGAGGGAGTATCAGCGACCTTGGTTGATTTATCTAAGAGGCGTGCCATTGAAATACTCCATTTCAGCGACTTCCCCGTGAGCCCCGTTTTTTTAGCAATAGATGTGTGAGACACCGATATGGTTAAGTGAGATCTGAGGTCTGATGATGGAACAAGCTTACTGTTACATTACTGCAAAAAGCAGCTTTAACCGGCGCCCGAACGCAATGAATATGCTTGTGCCAATGAGTTACTCCGTCTCAGCAGCAGCCACCCGCCGCTCCCTTCTTGCTTCCATTCGCATTATTGCCTCCCCCTAGGGTGACCGTTCTGTTTCCGCCACCTGCCCCAGGGCCCTTCACACCACTTCGTTTGTCGTTCAGATCATAACGACCACTTTCGATCCTCTGGTATATCCTCTCAGACACTTCCAAGAAAGCCCTCTCCACACCTTCTCCGCTCTTTGCGCTCGTCTCCACGTATTGCATGACCTTGTTTTCTTTGCACCAAGCTTCTGCTTCTTCTCTCGTAACTTGCCGTTGATTTGGCTTCGATTTGTCCGCTGCGACTGTGGATGAGGGCGCCAGGTCGGCTTTGTTGCCAACAAGGACTACTACGATGTCTTCTTCCGCGATTTGCCGTAGGTCGTTCAGCCAGGATGTTGCGCTGTTGAATGTGTTTCGCCGGGTGATATCAAACACGAGCAATGCACCCGAACTTCCTCTGAAGTAAGACCTCGTGATTGATTTGTAAGTCTCTTGCCCTGCAGTATCCCACAACGAAAGTTTCATGAATTTTTGCAATGGCTCCTTGGGTGCCTGTTGCTGTCCAGCTTTGCCCTTGCTTTTGCCCTTCGGCGCATCATTCTGTGGTTGGGGCGCGGGCGCAGGTTGACTACCGCCAGGATTGTTGATATTGTATTCCAGACTCGCCGGAGGTCCTACGGGGACTATGCGGGATCCGAACTCGACGCCAATGGTGACATCGTGATGTGAGACGAAGCGGCCTTCGCAGAGGCGGATGGTCAGCTACAGGGAATCAGCGCGGGTGCTGGGAGCGAGCATTGCAGCAAGCATTGGGAAGAGTCGCAGACATACACTTGATTTGCCGGAGCCAGAGTCGCCGATAGTGACTATCTTGCTGATGAAGCTGTATGGGTGGGTTGGTTGGGCCATGATGGCCGAGGCCGGGTGTCCAAGTTTCCGAGCTATGCGAACAGTCGCCACGGGATTTCGAATGGAATGCTGGGGAACTTGAGTACAAGAATACAATTTCCAGGTCGTGAGCAGGTTATCAGTAAGTGCAGTGGGAGTGATTAGGTCACGCTACCTCAAGGGAAAGGTACAGGCCAGGACTCGGCTAGAGTCGCTAGACTGCGCAGCACAGACGGGGAAGCTTGCTCAGGTTCGGTCTTGTCTTCATCTTCACGTCAGCCTCCAAGTCAGCGAGCCCTTTGACATCATGCAGGTCCCCGCTCGTCGATCCGGAATGGGAGGCGAGGCGAGATTCAGCCTCAGCTGTGAGTACCTTAACATTGGTGACAAGGTAAGTTACTTGGTACGATACCGACGGGATACCGAGACACACGCCTGTCCCATGACTGGTGACGGTTACTCGAAGTCACCTGCAAATGCGAGGCAGCGCCTGAACACGTGGTTCCATCTACGGTCCGGCAGCGAGCCAAGAGTAGAAGTTAAGTAAGGTAGACATTAACTTAGTCATTGATCCAAGATCTAAGCCTACTCATTCGCCCCTCCGGACTGTGTTTACATATACCCGTCACTTGAGTCATCATCGACTACCGAATCACCTGTAAACAACCAGACCCCCCACTTCCTACACGACTCGACGCTTCCTGCTCGAGTAACACCAAGCACCATCCTTCAACGAACATTGCATACCACAAGGCTCTTGCCTTCTTACTTACGTCCTTACCAACACAGGACAAGTCTTCAACACACAACACATAAACTCAACCCAGCGCGACTCGCAACCATGTCCTCAGCAATCCCCCAACAAGTCTATCACGACTCCAGCAACGGCACGCCCGTCCCCGACAGCCCCTCCAAACCCCCAACCGTCTGCGTCTTGTAAGTACACCCCAGCTCATCTTCCAAACTCCCCAACACTAACAACCTGCGCAGCTGCGGCGCCTCCCCAGGAACCTCCCCCGCCCACCTCGCCGCCGCCCGCGACCTCGCCCGTGCGCTCCACGAAAACGGCATGAACCTCGTCTACGGCGGCGGCACCGTCGGCATCATGGGCGAAGTCGCAAAGACCCTCGTCTCGCTCTCCGGCCCCGACGCCGTGCACGGCATCATCCCAGAAGCCCTCATGCGCTTCGAGCGCAAATTCGACGAGAACGGCGTCGAAGACGAAGGAGACCGCTCCGCTTCGAGGATCATCGACGAGAGGCTGTTCGGAAAGACGACGGTAGTTAAGGACATGCACACGCGCAAGCAGATGATGGCCAGGGAGGTTATTGAGGGCGGGGCCGGGGGTGGGTTTGTGGCGCTGAGCGGGGGGTATGGGACGCTGGAGGAGCTGATGGAGGTTGTTACATGGAATCAGTTGGGGATTCACTCGAGGGGGATTGTGGCGTTTAATGTTGAGGGGTATTGGGATGGGTTGCTGCAGTGGGTGAGGACGGCTGTGAGCAGTGGGTTTATCAGCCAGAGCAACGAGGGCATCATGATCGAGGCGAAGGAGGCCAACGAGGTGATTGACGCTTTGCGCGGATACACGAACTCGGAGGGCCGCTTCAAGCTGCACTGGGGCGAGAAGTGAGCCTAGTTCCTTTGAGAGAGCAGGTGTCGCACTGCATGGCGGCTGAAAGCGAGGTTACGTCCGGCACAAGATGGTGGATCTGGACGCATGAACGTAGATGACGAAAGGATACGAAGCATGACATGGCACGGGCTTGGAACGCGCATTATCGCATGAAGATAAAGGGCCGACACAAGGCATACAAGATAGATCGAGTCTGATGACATGGCACACAGGAAGGATGCGGTCCTGGGTCCGAAAGAGGCAAATACAGCCGCTTCATGAAGGCGGAGAGCTACATACAGCTATGTACTCGTCGGCGTGTGATGGAAGATTCTGTGGTTCAGAAAGCGAACGTGTAGAAGTAAACAAGTAAAGGCAGAAAAAATATTGATAATGATGTTCAAGAACATAGGAGATCGTGAGTGCCGCTGGCTGAAAATCATTCCTGGATATCATCGCTCAAGTATTCACGCCGCCGTGACTTGACAAAGTTGTAAGATATGGAGTAAAGGCATGTGGTAATGCTGAAAAAGGCAAAAGAAGACAGAAGTTCCAGGCCGTTATGAGGAGAGTTGTCGCTCATGATTCGTATTTCGTCAGGTTCAAGATGTTCCGTAGTTTCCAGGGCATGCTATACATCAGTCTTGAATAGCAGCCGCGCAGCCTTCGCAGAGGCTTGCTTGGTAAGAGCAGGTGCGCGTAGCACATTGTCGTACTTGTCGTCGATGTACTCATACTCCATGTCCTCGAATCGAACGAGTACGAACGGAGTCTCTTCATCGTCGTCCGTAAGATCTTCTCGTCGGGCGAGGACCTCATCAGCGAAAGCTTGCTGATCTAGAATGCTGACGCTTTGCTCGTCGGAGTCTTCTGGCTCACAGATAACGACAACGACGGCCGCAGCTTGCTCGATAAAAGCAACGTGGGTGTCGGTGATGCCGATTCTGGGCAAGTAAGGCACATGTCGGAGGCGGTGGTGATGCTTGCTGAGCTCACGACCCAAGGCTTCGAACGGATCGGTTGTGTTTGAGTCCAAGTTGGAGTGATCTAAATGGGCCGGCGCAAGCACAGGAGTGAGAAGGAGGACCAAAGAGGTCGGTGGCAAAGACCTGAGCGCGCCCAAGCTGCGTGAGGATAGACGCATCACTTCGCAATCGTCAATTCGATCACCAGCAAGGAAGGTTCCGAAGTCGAACTTGTCAAGGACGTCGCTGCTGTCAACGGTTGCTGGCATGACACCAGACTCGGGGGACTGTGAGCGAGTCTCGTAGCTTGGAGGTGGGTTACCAGACTCTTGGTGCTTGAACCGGAGGGAGAAAGTGTTGGACCAGGCGTGAGTGTAGTTAGGATCTCTCATATCTCAACGAAAGGCGGTGCCGGTGAGGATGAAGAGGGAACGTGAATATCACGCAGGTCGGCTTGAGATGTCCGTACCAAGAAGAAGTATCCTGGCTCTGAGGCTTGCGATTTCATGGGAACCAACCTTGGGGGTGAGCCGATAGTAGGCGTGAGGAGTGGTGCTGATGGTGAAACGTGAATTTAGTTGTTCCAACAAGCTGGTGAGTCGTAGATGTGGCCGGCGAATAGCGGCAAATGCCTGACCCAGGCAATACGATGCCACCGGAAGAAGCCACCCAAGTGCGCACAAGGTCGTGAAGAGGGCTGCTTTGCTGTGACCGAGCGAGCGCAACCGCGGCGCTAGACGACCGGGCTCGCTTAGATTAATGACACACGAAGATGGTTGGTTACGCAGCAGAAAATTGTCGCACAATTGTATCGACGGCTGAACAGCAAAGACGGGATGGAGAGAAATCAAGGTATGAGAGGCGGAAAAAGAGTAGCCTACCATGCTGTCCGGGGTAAGATGCAGCATGTTGGATACACGACGGCAGCAGGCTACGGCGAGCATGACTGTTGCGGCCTATCGGCCGATGTGTGAGGCGTCTTGCGTTCTAGGTTTGAATTCCGTACTCGCCTCTGAGCGGCACGAGGAGTAGCACGCACTTTGATGGTAGACCACGAGGGCGTGTAGCTGCCGGAGTGACTTATCATATACTTGCAAGAAAGAAACAATACCCATGCCTTCAACGCATACATAATTGATGCTTCATCTGGTTCAGATTAGTCGAAGGATATCAGGTCTGCATACCATTGATTAGCAAACAGGAGTGCTTCATCATCGGCCTCATGCATATTGCAGCACCCCGCAGCGGCGAACAATTGTGCCCAAACGGTCGTGCGACTGCGCTTCGGCGTAGGCGGACGGACGAAGCGAGGCTCATGGGTACCAGAGAAAGCGATCAGTAGCATGAGCTCGCCGGGACCAGTAGCAAGCCTTCCGCGATGCGAACTCAGCGCGCGAGCCGACACCTGGGGAGCTGGGCGAAGTTGTGTAACATTGCCAGCAGCATTGTTTTGCTTTGTGTATGGTGGAATAGACGTGACAGGGGCCAGACGGCATGGCTCCATGGGTGGCTGCGAGCCGACGACGCCGCGCATCACGCAGACTTGCATATGCCTGCAGATAACCGCATACAATAATACCTCCACTGACGGGCGTTACGGACACGGAGGTTGCGGGCGATGTTGTGATAATGCTGTGCAACACATCCTCCAAGCTTCCAGAAGTCGTTTTTCATAGGTCGTCGGCTTCATGGGCATGTCAAGGTAGCATCTGCTTGTGAGAGAGGGGACCACAATGTATCCGCTGCACATAAACTATGCATAGCGGCTTTGGACACCATGTCTGACATCAGAATTGTGATATCGCGTGCAGGCGGTCTGCGGATTGTCTTGGTATTCTTGAAGTCGATGGATACCAATGGCCTGAGCTATGTCTGTCAAGAATACAGACGGCGATATATATATATGCGGTGGTTGATGCGAGGGCGAGACATTGCTAGGGAAGAAAGCAACATTCTCAAGAACCTAAAGAGTAGAAAGGCAAATGCCGCTTCACGCCTGAGGCATGAATCGTCGGCACTTTCCTTATTCCCCAGCAAAGGCGCCGCTCGAGATGCGAACGCTTGATGATTGGGTCACGAGTGTGTCAGAACGACGAAACATGATTCGACTATGGACAAACTCTAACATACCTCACATATTCGTCACTCTCGGTCAAACTACAGTACAACATACCGACATTCGACTATCCGCTAGCATTACAACACTGTGATGGTGCGACGCTGTGTGTCAGCCATCCCTCGCGGCCATCACTCGTTCGAAAGCCGTTTTCCTGGCAAGCGGCGAGTCGTCGACGAGGGCTTGCCACCGTTAGCACCATGGCGATCAAACTTGGTGCGAGGATTGCCGGACAGATTGAAAACAATGCACTAATCAGATGTAGACCGCACTATCACAACAACACAATCTTTACTTCGTTGCGCACGGCCCCAATATCTACGTTTACGAGCCAGAGTTTCCAGAGCAAACACTTCACGCTCCTGTGCTCGTCGTGCCATCACAGCCTTCTTCGCCAGACCTGAGAGGATACTTGGATCGCGATGAGCCTCATTGTATCAACTACCTGGTCGTGCAGAGATTGGGCAAGGATGAGATCATCGCAAATGTCAGAGATGATGGTGATGTCGAAGTCTTCCTTGTCCGACACATTGTCCACGCCATCAGTACTCTTGTCAACCGCCACGACCTCAGCAAAGACCCGGTGGCCGATAACGTGAAGCCGTTGTTTTTGAGGAATGTGGGCATCAGCGCTTGGGGTCTTGCAATACACACCGAAGCCCGCATCATCGCCGTGAGCTCAAATCGTCACGAGGTCACAATTTTTCGCTTCGGACTAGTTGACGAATTCGACGAGGTCGACACTCCTCGTAAGCAAGCCAAGTCAACAGACGACGGCCATTCCAGCAAATGGGATAAAGAGCGCAGAGAAGACAACGTGGACGCACGACCAGAACGCAAGACAGACGTCACACGACAAGTCCTAAACGGAGAGGCCAATATACCACATATTGCTTTCTGCAACACTGGAGACGATCCAGACGGCCGTTGGCTACTTACTACCGATATCAGTGGCGTATGCCGTGCGATAGATTTGCACAATTTCACACTGGTGCAAGCATTCCGCTTTGGGCCATCATTCATTGCACCCAACGGAGGACCCTACGATAGAATGAATGCTGGCTGGGGCATCATGTTTCTTGACACAAGGTCATTCATTTCTCCAGACAGCATACATAATGCATTGGGCCTGGAAAACGGCGAGATGCTGCCCGATGCAAAGAGCGATACGCGAATATGGGATCTTAGCAAGACCCTACGACACTTACCAGACTATTCGAAAGCTTTCAGGGCAGTGAAGTCGAAACCTTCACAAAACACAGCTTCACCATCAGCCACCGAAGCAAGCAGTAACACTAGCTCACCACGGCTCTCTGGCAATGCGGACAACGTACACCAACAGAGCACAGTCGACCCCTCTTCAGATGACGACGACTACGTGGATGATTCGGGTGTACTCCTCGAACCCAGTGTGCTTTCTCCACCCGAATCTCCAGCCCCAGATGCTCCGCAGGAAGACGAAACCGAACACGATGTAGAGCTGTGGTCTGACCTCGACGATTCTGATGGCGAAAACACCGAAGACTTCATTTCTCAATCCGCTTACTACGGTGGTGGGCGCATCTGCGGCAACACGCCACACTTCGTCCGCCAATCGAATCTGTGCGAAGACCTGCCTTGTCCTATCCTTCACACATCGATACGTAACGTGTATCTCCTACAGCCTTCCAAGCAACGACTGAGTGCTGATCAGCCATTTATGCCTCCGCTGGTTGGGATGGCAGCACCCCTGAAACAAAGCATCCAGATCGAAGCTAGAGGCCTCAATATGTTTGACCGCTTGAGCATGCACGCATACATTCCCGATCTAGGTGTTGTCGTTCTCGCTTCGCAGAAAGGCCGTGCGATCGTCTTCTCCCTTGCGCGAGTACCTCAAAGTATGGAATACCCTGAGGGAATTGATCCTTCGCTTGGCCAGAAAACAGTTTACACGCTGCGAGCGGAGTGCATATTGCCCTACGAGAGTCAAGAGAAAGCAGGCCAGCGACCGTTCTCACCACTGCATGGTATTGCAGTGGGACCCATCCAAGGAACAGAGAATGGCAAGAATGGAGGCAAAACGCGATGGCGTCTGATTATGATGTACCAGGACTACTCAATACTCAGCTACGAACTTCAGCGGGCCAAAGGAGCTGAACTTGGTGTTGGAGATTTTGTCGTTTGAGACGAAACCAGTCGTTCGTTTGGATGGCAAATGTATAATATGTATAACAAGCCAGCGCAGTCGTTAGGCTATCACGCAAAGTCTTCGTATGGAGATTAGCTTGTCCTCCAACTTCGACTCACTATTTCAGAACTGCCGCCAACCCTCTCCACCAACGACTTGCCCAGCATGCTGTTTTCTGCCTTCTTCGGATTTACCTACCCACACCGTCGTCGCATCTTCCACCCTCTGCAACCCAAATCGTTCAACGAGGAAGTCTTTCGTCGCGTCAAGCTCCCTTCGACTCTCCTTCTCCAAAGCCGACAAATCCCCCTTCTTCTCTTTCCGCAAACTCTCAACCCTCCGAATGAACGCCACGCCACCATCCAACCCGCCCTCCTCATCTGGCCAGACAGATCGAAAGATATCACTATCTTTCACATCCCCATACCATGCTTCCGCATTCCTGTAGTCGCCTTCCACGCGGTGCAGTATGCCATGGACGAACATACCCTCGACCGCAGGTTTTGCTTCCATGTGGCGAACGAGGAAATGTGCGGACGACAGATCTGAATTGAAAATATGGAGGAGGGCTTCCAGCGTGGGATGCACAGCTAGAGAAGATATCGCATGGCTCAGGTCTGGGTTTCTGGGATGAGGAGAGGCGGAGGGGAGGACGGGGTAAGGTTGATTCGTGGTGATGTGGGTGTAGATGTCGGCGAATGTGGGGTTTTGAGGGAGTGCCATTGTTGTCACTATTGCTGTTGGTGAGTGACGGTAGTTAATTCGGCTAATTGTCGTTATTGAAATTTGAAGTCTATTAGTGTGCAGGTGACAGGGCTGTCGCGTACGAAAATCAGGTTATAAGGTCGAGAAACATGGAAGCCGTTGCGAGTACGTCTCCACGGGTGTGTCAAGATCTCCGTCGTCATGATCGGAATTTGAACCAGATCAGCCCTGAACTCCAGCCCTGATCAGCCTTACTGTCGGGAGAGCACAGAACGCGAAGCTGATGCTTTCTTTTATCGGCTCTCAAGTTGTCCATGAGAGTGGCTTAATGGATTAACCATGTACGTTTTCGCTTTCTCTTTCTTCGATTGATTGTTGTCAAGAGCTACCATGCCACAGCCGCGACGTCATTGTTAAATCGGCTCGATCCAGAAGACCTGCTGGAGTTTATACCGATGATCCGGCCTTGTCGGCAAAACAGACGCTCGGTCCGCAGGCAACGAACCCCAAATCGACCATAGCTTTCTTTAAGCTGCAGGAACATACACGCGGTGCTCTCCGCGGGCGCGTCATCAGTCGCCGAGGAGTCGTCTTCTTGGCCAAGATTGCCAAACAGCTTGACCAAGAAACCTTGGTCGTTCTCTGCTCCTCTTAGCAGGTGGTGGGCATACTTACACTCGTTCTTCATTTGCGTCGTACTTCAATCCTTGTCCGTCAATCAATTCCATTGTCCTCGCACGTCTCGTTGTGCAGTTGCGAGCATGGTCGGCAAACGCTCTATGTCCTTCTGGGGCAGTGGTAACGACAACAACTCAAGCAGTCGTCCGACAACCCCTGCAAGCCCAAGCGCAAGGCTTAGGAACGGCAGACGACAGGACAACGATGACATTGAATCTGGAATGGGCAACGCTTCCAACGGCGATGCCAAACCCCGACCTGGTCTCATGAACGGAAAGCACTCCAATGCTTCCCTACGTAAGGACCATGGTAGCACCAAACCGAAGCCTAAAGTCTGGCGGTTCAGGGACGCTGTCAACACAGCGATGGAGGATCGTCGCCGAGAAGAGCTTAAGGAGGCTATTTTGCATGGCATCAACAGGGATGAGCTGGAGGACTTCCGCAAGAGCGACGAGGAGCTTAAAGAGATGAAGAACAAGGGAGTCCGTCAATTCTACGAGAAGCAAAACGATCGTCTGAACGACTGGCTCGAGGTTGATGCTATCGTCACGGCTGTCGCGGACGATGTGCTCGAGTCGATGGATCCTGATCCAGACAACGATGGCGACCGCGAGAGAGGAGGCGGGTTGCAGAGCATGCACGGCAACATCTATGAGTTCCTCCCTGATGAGGAGAAGGACAGGCGTGCGAACGCCGAGTGGAAGGCCAAGTGGGCGATCAATATCAACGTGATTGCCAACATTATCTTGCTTATTGCTAAGATTGTTGCGGCATTCTTCTCGGGCTCTTTGTCTTTGATTGCTTCTCTGGTCGACTCTGGTCTGGATTTGCTCTGCACGTTGATCGTGTGGACCACCAACCGCCTAGTCTCATGGCGCTTGAGCGCTCTGCAGAGGAAGTTCCCTGTTGGTCGCAAGCGCATTGAACCATTGGGTATCCTCGTGTTCAGTATCCTCATGGTCATCTCTTTCCTTCAAATTCTGCAGGAGTCTGTCGAGAAGCTCATGCCTCTGGAAGGCACGGCCGAAGCTTTGCCATGGATTGCCGTTGGTGCGCTCTTGGCCACTATCGTAGTAAAGGGCATCATTTGGTTCGGTTGCATCCCGATCAAGACGACCCAAGTACAAGCCCTGGCACAGGATTGCCAGACGGACGTTATCTTCAACACCTTCTCACTGCTGTTCCCGTTCATCGGCTACAAGGCAGACCTCTGGTGGCTAGACCCTGCAGGCGCCGGTCTGCTCTCCCTCTTCATCATTTACGACTGGGGCCACACCTGCTTCGACAACGTCACCCGCCTTTCAGGCGAGGCCGCTGATGAGCAGACCCTTAAGAAGCTCCTGTATCTGGCGTACCGTTTCTCTCCAGTGGTGGAAGGCTTCAAGAGCGTCACTGCTTACCACGCCGGCGACTCCATCTGGGTGGAGTTCGATATCTTGCTCAAGGAGGACACTCCTTTGTCGCGTGTTCACGACATTGTGGAGACCTTGCAATACTGTTGCGAAGGCCTAAAGGAGGTTGATCGTTGCTTCGTCAGCGCTGACTACAGCGAGGCTGGTCCTTCTGGGCATGCGCTGGACGCTGAGAGGACTTAAGAGTGTATAGTAAGAAGTTACATTGTTGCATTTGCATTTGCATGGTATTAGGGGTTGGGAAAAGTTTCCTGTATGTAATGATTATTTGGCCGAGGTGTATTTACTCAGAATGCTATGCTATTATGTTCAGACTTGGAAACACATTTCCGTCTCTAGCATGCTTACTAGAGACAAGTTTCATTTGTCCTGCCTTTGCTTGTGATTTAGCGTCGGCCACTTTTGTTATATACATGTATACTATCACGTTCATCGTGGCCATTCTGCATTCCTAAGTACCAGTTTCATGCTATTATATGCCGATGTAAGCATGACTGGCGTAGCGGGTGTGACGATCGACTTTGGGTCAGCTAGTTTCACATTGTTTTTGGTGTTCTATCTAAACGGAAGCTCTCAATTGTCGAGTCGAACAAGGTTAAAAGACCTTCCGCGACCATAAAAGTTCTACCCAGATAGTAGAGATCGATTGGTGTCCTAGCTTTCTTGAGGGCCTTCTCACCTTTAGCGCTTGTGTTGCAACAGACTTGATCGTGGATTCAACGTGATTGTTTTATTGCCACAACCCTAACCCGCACATAGCACCCGTGTGAGTGGTTCAAAGTCAAGAGTGGAAGGAAAGAGTTCGAAACCTACGCATGGTCAACGATCTGTGTACTTTAAATCCTGTTAAGGCTCGAGCCTATGATCTTTAGGGTTGTGAGAAACGACGATATCACTTACATGTGGGCAAATCGACGCAAGGGTCCAAGGTCGTCCTTCCACGAGCGAGCACACGCAGACATGCGTAGATGTATACAAGCAGTCTCGGTGGCAGTTTCCTTGTGTTACCAAATTTGGACCGGAGCTCAAACACTCTCATTCATGTACCCGTACACGAACCTCCGTTCCCCACTGGTCTAGTCGCGATACCTTAGTACAGTATATACTACAGGAGTAGCAAGCCCTGTGGCGCCAGATGAGCAAGTTTGCGTCCCGGAGGAACGATGTGGGCTGTATAAAGGTCTGCTCCAATTCCCGTCGATGAGCCTCGGCCATCCAACCTTTGCATTCCCCAACTGCTTTAAGAACATATTGCGTTGCATTGAGCATCAACGGACACAAAGGTCTTCATAACACAGCGACAAAGAGATCCGGCATGACCACTATCGA
Organism: Cladosporium sp. SL-16; assembly: GCA_002921095.1. NCBI lineage: Eukaryota > Fungi > Ascomycota > Dothideomycetes > Cladosporiales > Cladosporiaceae > Cladosporium > Cladosporium sp. SL-16. The sequence continues at coordinate 240,356 of PEGC01000023.1, forward strand.
CTAAATAACGCACCGCTCACCTCGATCAGCGATACCAACCCTAGCACTTCGCTCCGAAAGCTCTTTTCACTACGATCAATTGTTACCGCCGGCAGAACTCATGGCAGCCAAGTCATCAACACCGACAGATTGCGCCGTGGTTTCTCACTAGGGCCTTTCGCTTGCGCGATCTGAGGCGTTCCGCTCGTTTCACGCCAAGAGACCGACCCACACGGGACCCGCGCCGACTTCACGTCTCGAACAACCTCCTCAATATATCTGCAACTCTTGGCATACCATTAATCACAAGGATTTAGAGCACCACCAATAGATGAAAATGAAGATCTTTGCCTGTCCATGGACGGAATGCCGGAGCTAATACTTCTAACGCCAGATCGGAATAAGCCCGGTCCACGTCAAGTAATTGTAACACCAGGATCTTGAACACGCCGACTAGAGTATTGACAAGATGGGTAACAACACTGTGGTGTTCAGCTGACCGTGCTGGTCGTTACACGTTAGTGTTCGTCTCAGTTTCATGATCACACGGCCGAATACCGCAACTCGCATGCAAGCTCCGCCTCTTTACCCGTTGCCTGTGTATCCACAAAACCACATGTGCCTGGCCTCTATACCCATGCGGCCATGCTAGGAAGGCTTTGATGTTCCCTCGCAATGTATCCACTGCAGCCGAACCACCGCCAGGATCTGAGGAGCCGCCTTGGTTTCGCATGCTGGTAGATTGGCACAAGGTAATGACATCGACCCGTGCCAGGCGGCACAGTCAGAGTATATAGGATTGCAACTGCGCGCAGTCTCTTGTCGTCTTCCAAACACCATCAAATCTTCTTTCCAATCACTACTTTCATTCACCAGAGACCGTTGACCGGCTCATCCTTTCGCTTTCAAAACCCAACAAAACTTCAAAACACACTATACAACCCTTTTACAACAACCACAATCAACATGTCTTTCAAGATGAATGCCGCCAGCGCTGCTGCCATCCTCGCAGCCATTGCTGTCATTCCTGCCGTCTCTGCTCACGGTCACGTCAAGAGTATCACTGCCGACGGCAAGACCGTTGACAACACCACCCCCGAGTGGATCTACAACGAGTCCAACACTCCCGGCTGGTACGCCAAGAACCAGGACAACGGTTAGCATATCCGTCGCAAGAATGTCGCATATTTGCAAGATCTGACATCAAACTATAGGTTTTGTTGAGCCTAACTCATTCGGCGAGGCCGACATCATCTGCCACAAGGTATTTTGCAACCTGTGAACGATCACACGACTCATCTGACTTCGTTACAGGAAGCTACTCCTGGCAAGACCTCTGTCTCGGTCAAGGCTGGCAGCGACATCACCCTTGGCTGGGACACCTGGCCCGAGTCTCACCACGGCCCCGTCTTGGACTACCTGGCCAAGTGCGATGGCGACTGCAGCGCTGCTAAGAAGGAGAGCCTCAAGTTCTTCAAGCTCGATGGCGCTGGTGTCCTCGATGCCGCCTCCAACCAGTGGGCCTCTGACAAGCTCATCGGTATGTTCAGCCAAGTTCACCACGAATCCTTCCAAAACCAAGACTAACATCAATTTGAGCCGACGGCAACGAGTGGACCCTCACCATCCCCGAGTCCCTCGCCCCGGGCAACTACGTCCTCCGTCACGAGATCATCGCCCTCCACTCCGCTGGCCAGGAGAACGGCGCCCAGGCCTACCCCCAGTGCATCAACATTGAGGTCACCGGCTCTGGCTCCACCGACCCCTGCGCCGACGGTGCTGACTGTGTTGCCGGCACCGCCCTTTACAAGGCTGCTGACGCTGGTATCAAGTACGATATCTACGGTGGTGACATCTCCAGCTACCCCATCCCCGGCCCCAAGGCCTGGGCCGGTGCTGCCGCCAAGGTCAAGAGGACTATCGCTCGTGCCTTCTTTGCTTAGATGTATCATCTTCAAAGGACCGCAGAGATCGACATTGTGAATCAGAGCCTGGTGCTTTGGTCATGGTTAGAAATAGATAGATACACAAGCTACACAGTGGTTGTGTATTGAGATTTGTGTGGATTTCACTTTCGTGCATCTTGTACTTGTGCGGTATATGCACAGCATCACGTACGATGCAGTATGGCGTTAGGAAAGTAGCGAGCACAATCTCCTAAAATCATTGCTTCTGGAGAAGCGACTAGCAGCCCCGGTACTCTAGCGCGGCATTGGCAACATCACGACAATTGAGATCGTCTGCGAGAACATTCAGAAGACTATACTGGACTCACTAACAGAACTGGTGGACATGGTACGCAGCTACCCACCACTTAGTACTGCAATGGTGATACCAGAAATGTGAGCTTCTAACTATCTACTGCACAAAGATTCAACTACTGACAACGCAGAAGACATGGTTCAAAGCGAAGGCGTCTTGACTGCGCATACCTTCGTTTCAGCCCAGAGTATTGGGACCGCTAGCTGTAGGAAGCAGGCAAAGCATGGCGATCGAGCTGCCAAAAGCCGGGCAAGGGAAAGTTTCTCTGCCAAATTCAAAGACGAATGCTTCATTGATGATATAGATACTTCATTGAAGTTATGACTTGACCGCTTCTACCATGAGATCGGTGGTGACGGGTACCCCTGCCAGTGTGAACGTCGTTTCGGCAGTCCAAGAGATGCAGCATACCACATCTTCAGGGCAACAGAATACTACATCAAGTTTCACCATCGCTGCCGCGGCAAAGCTGAGTCGCCGACATCGATTCTAACGAGCTCACGCTGGCTCAAATGCGGCGTGGACACTGGAGGCAGACAATAGATCGACAGGGCAATACGTGCTGAAGTATGACGAACTCAAGAAAAAGACCACGAAACTCACAATCTCATACGGGAATATACCATGGATGGAGGATAATTGGATCTTCGTCGACCGGAATTCAATGTCTGACCGTGAAGGAACGAGCAAGGAGAACTTCGTATATCAAATTATGAGTGGGTTCTTATATCTTCTGGACACGAAGAGAGATATGACAGTCTTCAGGGCAGGGAGCAATGCGTCGAGTTTGTTTCCGGCGATGCCTCTCCCAACAGCAATCGCAAGACTGTTGGACAGCAGCTTCATACCAGATATGAGCGACGCAACAATCGATGGAGTGAGCGAAAACCGGGCGAAGAAGATCACAAGCTGCATCAAAGACACATGCAGGTTGTTTGAACTGATATACTACGCAGTGGGAGACCGTGTGGTAGTATGAATGTCGGGTGGATTGGGCTCGTCTGCAGGATTTCTGGCATCATTCGCTGCAGCGTGCAACGAAGAGATTCCGTTCACACTTATCATTTATTTCGGTACGATGGAGGCTTCAGTCTGCACGAAGAACTATCCCGGTGCGCCATCAACGAGCCAGTGGAAATAGTTATGCGAAAGAGGCGGGCATCGTATTGCTTGGACGGAAAACCACAGCTGGTTCAAACTGTCAAGCGCAGAATTGCAAGGAATGTTCGCAAAAACAAACCAAACAACGTTTGGTTTAGGGCTACGGAATATATTCAAGCAGTTACAAGACAACAAGATGTGAGGAACAAGCGGGTTTGGCAACTTACTGCCTCAACAAAACAGAGATGCGTAAGACATAGCGGCAGTGTTACAGTACGACGCGGTACATGGAGACAAAGCGCGCGAGTTGATGACTACAACAGAGACAGACTCATGAGAGCTTCCCTCCCCCCCCTCCCCCAACACAGTTACACCGCTACGGCAGCGATGATTCTCCAAGACAGTCAGAATCTCTATATCAACGAGATGACAAGAGATGATGAAGCACCTGAGCAGGCATTTATAGAGGAAGGAGTGCAAAGATGGTCAACAATGGAACGAGCATCAAGTTGGACTTGATGAGGTAATTCAAGGACGGTGGCTCCTCACGAAAGCAACTTGAAGTAAAGCCCAGAAGAGAACAAAACGCGGAACCATACTTGTGTGAGACGTAGCTATAGATTGAAGGATTACATGGGTAGTCTGAATGATATCACAATGTTGCTCACACCGTAGAGACTAACCAGACACTGGATTGGTAAGATGTGACTTTGAATGAACTGCTTACAATGAAACAGTATGCATTACCACGTGATACAGATTCGGCTTGCAAAAGACATCGCACCGACCATGTTGGAACCAAACAGCAGCACATTCGGCAAAGCCGTAAACATGTTTTCAAAAGTCAGACAAGATAGAAAGGATTGGTTTCAGAATGTGAGGTCTGGAACAAGAGACAGCGACGATCAACAAGCTTGGATGGAGATCTGGGAGATGTATGGCAAGAAAGCCCGCGAGTTGATAGCCGTGCGCGCGAAGAATAGTGACGGGTATCTCGATGGTATCCCTGGCGCTTTAGGAAACGTGCCTGCAGAGACCACCATGAATTGTAATTATTGAGGTCGCGGTGTGCATGTTCCCCATGGCCATGGATTCATCTGGATTTGAAGTTACATTCACTGTCTGCAGTGTAATTCTTTGCCTCGCCTTCGAAAGCAGGTGAGAAAAGAAAATCAGTTCCTGTACAACCGCCGCTCATTGCACAACTTTCCAAGAATTACCGATTCTCTACAACTTGTGCTTCTTCGCACCGCTCGCGATTTTCGCAAACTCAGCCTGAGGGACTCCGGACATGAACCTCTCCAAACCCCCAAAGACCTCGGCCACTCCCTGTGCGTCCATGATCTCGCGCTCAGGCTTGCGAATGAGCGCCTTGATCTTGGTCAAAGAATCGCTGACCAAGTGGTCGCCAAGCTTGTCGTCGACTTCCTTGAGCACAAGGCCCAAGAACTTCTCCTGCTCGTTGGGCTTGGTGTCAAAGATCTGGTTGACGAAACCGCACTGGACGAGCTCTTGAGAAGTGATGCGCTTGGACATGATGAGAGCCTCGTTGGCTTTGGCGATGCCCATCCTCTCTACGAAGCCCCTGCTTGCGCCGCCTTCGGCAACGAGACCCAGACTGGAGAACGGAGTGAGGATGAATGTGTGTGGGGCGGCGTAGATGAAGTCGGAGAAGCCGATCAGAGCCGCAGAGAGACCGACAGCAGGACCGTTGAGGGCGGTCACGAGGATCTTGGGGTGGGTGTAGAAGGCTTGGGTGATGTTGAGGTTGTTTGCCACGAAGTTCTGGAGCCACTGCTTGTAAGGGTCCACTCCCTCTTGGGCAGCACGTGAAATGGAGACGTCGGCGCCGCTATGATGTGTTAGCACGTTCTCGTTGCTCTGGAACACTGCTTTAACTTACGCGCTGAAGAAACGCCCCTTGGCTGTAAGCACCGTCACGTAGACCTCGTCCTTCTTGGCCACCTCACGCATGAGTTGCGCCAGGCGGAAGTACAGATCTTGGGTCATGGCGTTGAGCTTCTTCTCATTGCAAAGAGTGATGATGGCGACTTTGCCGCGAACCTCAAGGGTCACGGCGGTCTCTGGGTTGATGGCGGACATGGTGAATGTGTTCTGTTGCCGTGGACGTGCAAGGAGAAGTAGATTGGGTGTTACAAGAAATCAGCTGGGTAGATAAGTGGGCTGGCAAGGATCAAGCGGCGGTTCCAACAGTTAACAGACCAGAGTAACTGTTTTGCTTACATGGTATGATTGTCTTCACTGGCAAGATGCGGCGATTTGATAGCCGCCAATCCTACAACCTCGCCAGGCCGAAAGTGAAGCAGGAGCCGAGGTTCGTTTAATGATTCCCCACGCTTGATGGGAATACGGCGATAAGATTAGATCTGCAAGATCAGAGCTAGGCCCGTTCAGGAGTCTTGAGATCGCTGCGGCAAACTGCGGCCTCCTCCGTGTCTGCTACATCATAGATTCACATACCAACTGCTCAGCAATTTTTGGCGCACGAAGCTATTCATCTAAACGAAAGTCAAGGCTTCGCGACAGTAAATCACACAAAATGGGTGGCCCCAATCTCGAGGTGTTCAAGGTGAGCATCAACCATCCCAGAGCATTTGCGCAAACAGATATTAATTCCTGTCCAGTTCGGCATGTACATCATGTTCCCGATCGGCATCATGTACTACTTCGGCACAAACCTGGACTCACGCTTCGCTGTACCGGACTTCTGGCCCAAGCCTGGACAAACCCACACTCTGCCGTATGAACGAGAGGAGATCTCGGAAGAGCTGGAGCGCTTGAAGCAGAGACGATTGGCGATTCGTGCGCAGAGGATGGCGGCAGAGCAGAGAGGAGAACCCACACAGCACTTCGAGCACAGGCAAGCAGAGGCCCAGCAGCCCAGTCCCGAGATTCTGGACCGCGTGAAGCTGGATCAGCCCGAGAAGAGCCAGGTTGCGAAGGCCAATGGGTCTAGCTGGTTCGGAAAGTAAAGAGGGAGCCGGCGAGAAGATCAACACCTTCATCGGCCCACAAGGAAGCCTCTTCATGACTTTGGGAATGCCTTACGACCCCTTACGACAATATTCGGACATCAGCAACATCAATTTGATATCGAGGACATTGAGGACGTCTTCAGGCCTTGATCTCGAAGTGCCTTCTTTGTATAAGGGGCCGCCAGCGAATCCAGGCTATGGCCAGATAAACGACACTCAGGTGGCGTATAGACCTCGCCACAAGAGGACCTAAGGATTCCATTTTGGCCGGTTGCAGCGGAGACGTTCACTACCGGACGGAACTTCTTTTCAAATGTAAAACAACTTGTACGATATCAGTGGGACGCAGAAGTTTGTCAAGAGGAATTGCTGATAGGACAGAGATGGCGCGACTAGAGATTTCTGTAAATTCTGCTTCTAGCTGTGCTACTACCACTCCCCTTCACCAGCCAAAATTGAATATCGATCTTTTGACGAATGATTTTCTCCTTGCCACAAGACCGCAGTCTCTTCTTCATCTGCGACCAAGCTTGCTATAATCAGTCTCAGCTCAACCTGGCCCTGCACCTTCTCGCATCGCATCTCAACTGCCACTCGCCGTTCCCCTTTTGTTCGACCGTAAGGCTGCCGAATTGGGCGCTGCACTGGATTTTCGGGCAAGACTCCGGAAGAGTTCTCACCGACGTGGCGAGGCGCTGCATGATACCTTCCTTATGCTCAAGTTTTCCCTCCGCCATCTGTCGCCCCGAATTGGCGACGAAGATCTTGCTTCCTGCGTCTGCTTTGGCGCTCGCTACCGACTGTTGCAATGCCGCCTTCTCCGCTTCGAGGGTCGAGGTGTTCATGTCCCTCTCAATTTCAAGGTCGGCAATCCTGTTAGCAAGTACCCCGAAAATGTCAGCGATGCTATCCTGTACATCCGGCTCGCAAAGAGCGGCCGAGAAGTTCGGGTCAAGAGCAAGCTTCGGCGCATAGCGCGCGACGAGTGAGAGAAATCCAGAGCGTAGCGAGCTGTCGTACGAGTACCCAGCCGAGCCGTCGTCCCGCATGGTTGTCTTGCAGACCTCCCGAGCGACTTTGTCGAAACCCTCTAGGTCGGTGTCTTCGAGCTCGTGATTCGCAACGCTTATGAAGCAGCCGTAAGCGTGGTCGCGTAGTTCCGGCATGTCATAGTAGTCGGCTAAGCCGCAGACCCGAGCATGGATGACCCATTTGTCCGTGGTCGAGAGGTCGGCTGGCTCTTCTTCGGACATCGTTGCACCGGCATCAGCTTGGTCTTGTGGGAGTGTGACACCACCGGCAGTTGGCGCGTCTTCTATCGCCAGCGAGTCAATGCCTGTGAATGAGTCTTCAATCTCCTCAGCAGGCTCGACGTCTGATTGAGGACACAGGATAGCTTTGTGAACCTTGAACCGACGTTCTTGACAGACGATAGTCAGGTCGGAGTACTTCTCGCTCCTGAGTAGTTTTCCGGCAGTTGTGCTGTCGCTTTTGCCGACGAGGGCGGTGCTGTTGGTCTCCATCGCTGCGGTGTGATTGATGTGGATATGCCGGTGAGAGAGTTCGGAGGAGTAACACATTATATATCTCTCTGTTGCTTAGTTATGTGAGGCTAGAGATTACTTTGTCACGGATGCCGTTCAGAAATGTCTTCCAAACATTCAAGCAAATGATCTCCATTGTCTTCACGACTACGCGCAGTGTTTGCCAGCCAGTGAAGCTGCAATGGGAGAACGTCTACTATGTAGGCTTGTCTTCTTTGTCTTGATGAAATTTTGCATATGTGAAACAGCAATACAGCGTAACGAGCAAACATCACATCAGAGAATCAAAAAAGAGAAGTGCAGTCTTTCATTATTGTGGAGATAGAGCAGGTATCTGAATATCGCTGCAGTATACTCACCGTGAGCACCATGAACCCATGCTGCTAATGGGCCAAAGTTTCCTGACCAGGAATTGCTAGAAGTACATTTTCGGTCCAGATTGAGCATCTAGATCCCTTGGGATGCTGTTCAAGTTCTGCCGAACACTGTCATAGTTGATCACTGGGATCCTTTGTACTTCGCCTTCACTGCTTGAAGGATCTGGTTCGCCTCCTCCCACTCGAAGAGTAGTACCGGAAGGAGCTCTCGCAGCTCTTCTCTGGCAGCCGCCTCCTCCTCATCAACGATCTTGCTGTCGAGCACTCCATCGACAGCAAGATACATTTGATTAAGAAGTTGCTCGATCACGCGCTGCACACGCTTAGTGACGTGTCGCTTGTCCGTACTGAGGAACTTGACGGTGACATGGCGAGCCACAGCTGTGAAGGCGGAGTTCTTGCCTTGTTCGGAAAGGAATGTTTCGATGCGATCGATCGAGCGCTTTGTGACGCCGTTGCCACTGTCGTTTTGGCACGCTTTGTAGACTGCTTGCATCTTCTCGCTGAAGGTGTTCTTGTTGTTGTCTTGGGATACGTCCAGAAGGACGTTACTACATGGTGTCAGTGGTATAATTCTTCACCGAAAGCGGAGGATTGACGAGCTTACCGGACGTCCTTGGTGTACTCTTCTTCGTCTGCAGCGAATGCATAACGTACACCGCGGATGTAGGTCTCGATAGAACTTGTGAGTTGATCTTTCGGCAAGGGTGCCGGGAAATCTGCGTCTTGTTAGCCAACTGTTTCTGCCAGAGGCCCAGAGGCTCGTCTCGCTTACCCTTGATCTTATTCAAGAACTCGTTCAAGTCATCGACAACACCACGTTCAAGCTTAGTCGTATGTAGCTCTCGTGTCGGCGTAAGCGAAGCCTCGCATTTCCCGACAACCTCAGCGAAATGCTTCGAGAAGTTCTCATTCCACGATTCCTTAGGACACATACGTGTGGCGTAATTTCCATTCTTTCGAATGAAAGCCATGATCGTCGAGGGATGCTTTTGCCTTTTCTTCTCCAGTTGGCTAAGTGCTTTCTGCGAGGCCTCGGAGATAGCCGGTATGAGAGTCCCCTCAGCGGCAGCCTGGATGTCCTTCGCAAAGGTACTCAGGCGGTGCTCAAATGCAGGGGTGGCGTTAGCCTGTGGCCGCTTGGCTAAATCAAGGATTTCTGGCCTGCAGTCGATTGATGCGCAATGCAGCCATAGCTGAAGGTCTTTCAGCATGGCCTGAATGCTGAAAGTGGTGTAGTGATCCAGTGTTTTCATCAACCGAGGCGCCATGAGTGCAAGTGTGTTGGCACGGAGTTGTAGGATCCCAGTAGAGGCAGCGGAAAGGCGGGGGCCATTGACTTTACTGCCTTTCAGGCCAGCATAGTGGTAGTTGGAAACGCAATGGACTTCAAGGATTTGTCCGTCGGGCATGTGGTTTTGCATTCCTTCCTGCAATCGTTCAGTGATCAAAGAGTTTCGTGTCGCGACGAGGAACTCGAAGCGTTCTGCTTCAAGCTGTGCAAATTGCTCTTTCAGCCCCTTCAAAGTTTCCTCCTCCTCGTGGACCTCCACCATTTGTGCTTTTGTGGCCTTCTTCTTGCGTTTCTTGGTTGCTGTGACTTTGGCGTTGAGCTGTGTGATTTCAGCTTTCTTTGCCTTCATCTTGTCACTCAACTCGTGATACAGTTCGACATCTTTGTCCTCTTGCTGAAGGTGGTTGACCATCTTGCGTTCGGAGCCTATAAGGCCTGCATCCGAGTGGGTACAGATGACACTGACCATGCCTTTGAAGGCTTTTCCGTAGCGTGAAAGTAGCTGGTAGACTGTGGTGTCGTCAACTACACGGCTGATCGGGGCGACCACCCATACATAGTCGCATGTTTTGATGTAGTCGTGCGTCAACTCGACTCGGGCCTGGTTCGTGTCCGTTATCCCTGTGTCCGATTAGCACGAGCAATCGAATATCTGGTTATGGTCGTTCGGCCTACCTGGAAGATCCACAAGGATCACCTTTTCGAGCACACGCGAATCTCGAACTCCGATGCTACCACAAAGTCAGTCGATCAAAACTATCGGGAATAGTGCAATGGGGACAAATCTTACCGGACCTGCCGTGTCAGAGGCCACAATGACGGCTTCTTGGAGTCACCGGTCGAAGTCATGAGAGGATCGATGATCTTCCTCAACGTACCAAGACTGCTCGCGCCATGGTACTCAGAGTAGTCCTTGCTTGCAGCATACTTGAGTTTGGACTCGCAGTCTCGGACAAGCTCGTCCAGGAGAGGGTCTGTGCCCATGTCGTACGAAGCTTTCAAGCGGATCTTTGCTTCTGCTTTGCTTTTGAAGTCTGGGAGGTTGTTGAACAGCGTGAGAAACACCTTGAAAGCATTTTCATTCGCTTTCTTCGCAGTTGTGCGTGTGTCTTCGTCCCACTCCTCATCTTGCTCGAAGGCGTATGTGTTGTAGTCTTTGAGTGTCTCACTGAGCATTTTCCTGATTTGGTCGGGCTTGATGTACTGGATCGAGGCAGCGAAGTCATGTGTCTGCTTCGGGAAGATGTTGTGGTACTCAGTCGGCACACATGTGCAGCTCTGGCCGCCACTGAGCTATACTCATGTTAGCATATCGGCATTGATAAGGTAGTGAAAGCAACCTTACAGATTTGGCAAGATCGTGTTTTCCCGTGATAGCATTTAGCAGGGAGCTTTTGCCGGCCCCCGCACCACCAAGGATCGCGATCCTGATCTTCTCTGTCTTCGGAATTTTGCTGAGTTCATCGGCCTTGCTCTTATGAGCGGCGACGGTTGCGCTGCTGGAGTCGTGTTCTTCTAGCAGGTCGTGTACGCGCTCAGCGATCGAAGTAAGTTTCTCGTCAACGTCGTCGATCGCTTCGTCGTAGTACGCGCATTCTGGAAACGGCTCATCGGACTCGTCATGCTTGGGATAATTGGCAGTGTCCTCAACAGCATCCTCGTCTTCCTCATCGCTGTCGTCTCGTTCGTCGCCGCTTTCTCCCTCGGACTCGTAGTCGTCCGGGACCAGGGTGTTTGTGTCCACTTTGGCTCCTCCGTTATATTCTACGTCTTCATCGTTGGTCTTGATTTTCTTCTCACTCTCAATTTCGCTCTTGACCTCATTCTTGATATCGCTTTTCACATCGGTTCTCTCGTCCTCGCGCTTGCGCTTCTGCCCCACCTGTACAAGTGGAGGCTGCTCGCTAGGAGCAGGCGAAGCCATTGTGGGATAGTTGTTCGGATTGAGTGTGATGCCAGAGGTGTAAGATGTGTTGGAGTTGTCGTTCAATGTTAGTGGTAGGAAAAAGTGGGATGTTGTGGGAAGAAAGAGAGCAGGGTGGGCCGGCGAAGATATAGGCGGCAAGAGGGCTCTTACACGTGATTGCATGTGGTTGAAGAGTACACCGGTCTTCTCCCATCACTCTCGTCTTCACTTGGACAGATGTTATGGTGCAAGGTAAGCTCACTGCAGACTTGAAATCTGCAGGCACGTGACAGTGATAGACTCTATCACCAGCTCACATCGCTTGGCTTAGAGAGAGAATATTTGCCTTACAAGATTCACTATCGCTTCACATCGGCGCTCTCACCACGGCGGTCACGTATGTCCGGCTCCTCGAGTGATTTATAGATGGCCTGGAGGGCAAGCGGTGAAGACTTACAATTGGGACTTGCCATAGATGTGCGAAGAGCTTCTCAGATACTCTGGTCGGTAGCATCATCAATCTCCAGAGTCTTGCCACCTCTTGAGGGTCAGGTAGCGCCGCCATTCGTGTACTCCAAGTCCGGGTTTGAGTAGCTTTTCGGTCCACTCTCGAAGTACTCGACTTAATTGTGGACGAACTTGCGGCTGTAAATCGGAAGGTTGGAGTGTCGGATCGTCTTGCTGTTCGGGCATAGCGTTTAAATGTGTCGTAGTCGTGTTTGCTAAGGCATACAGTGGCCTTGGCTGCAGATGCGTCCATGATCTCCCGGGGGATCTTGTCGACACTCTTCAGAATACGGGCCGGCATTTCATCTCAGGGTGGGCGGGAACCGTAGTCTTTCAGCTTTCGCATCGCCAAAGGTCGCAAATCGAAAGTGAGAGCGTCTTATGATCCGATCTGATCTCGTTTGGCTCGGTGCGTGTGAGCCATGTCTGATTGAAGCAACGATGCTCAGCTTGGGCGGTTCACCATTGAGAGATGCGGAGAGAATGCAGTCAGACCATTAGTGTTTAGAGCAACGATATCTTGCGTGGTTATTCGGGGTGAAGAGTTATGGCCAAGAAGACGAAACCGACATCTCAATGGCAAGTATAATCGATTCTAGGTCGAAACCAAATGGTATTAGTACAAGAAATACTAAGAAAATCCAAAGCTACAGAGTAATTTCAGTGGAAATTTTGGCTGATATAGAAACTACACCTGTCAATACTTGCCAAAGTCCCAGTGAGATTGGTACCCATGAACGTATGCGCAGCGACTGTAAGCTTCGTCGGCAGCATGTTGCAATCACGCTTTCTGTTGATTCGTGAGATGAACGCTGAGACGACACTCGTGCACAGCATCAGCATGCCGAGAAATATTTTCGAAGCGTAGGCCGAAGTAGGCTGCAGTCGAAAAATATGAGGTCTTTTGACAAGCTTGGAGCAACGATAGTAAACATTGTCGTTCAACCAGAGTTGTGGCCAAGGAAACGAACACCAGATGGCAGAAAGCCGTCCCATGAAGTCAGAAGCCGAGAACGCTGACCAACTTCTCCAACCTGAGGCAACCACTCGCTCCCGACAAGCAGTTGCTACTTGCCAAATACATAATCCAAAGCAATCCCACCGGATCTCTAAGCAACAAACTATTCTTCCCGAGGCCATGCAATAATCTGAAAAGCGACAGTCCGCCTCGCCTCGCGCGCAACCCCGACCCTGACCGACACAACCATGTTCTGCCTTAGAAGCTGGGTACCACTACTTATCTTCCTGTAATAGAAACTCTCTAGACACCCTCAGCCTAAAGACTAACGACAATCCCAGCACCAATGCGTCCCCAATTTACGTCCTCCTCTTCCTGACCGGAACCTACTGGCTACAACGGCCCTGCGTCTACTGCTCCATCCTCCTCTTCGTCCTGGTCTTCTCGCTATTCGACTTCAACGCCGACTGGTTCGCGCCAAGATGGCCCAGCGGCGCAATCGTGCCTTCAGAAGCCGCATCGTCATACTTCAGCGGTAATGCGACATTCACAGAAACCCTCATGGAGACGGCGGGAATGGCGATCACAGCGATCAATGGCACGGGAGGCGCACTGGCAAGTGTAGCTATGGATGGCGTCAAGCAAAGGATGGGATACGGAGGAGTGAATGCTACTGCGAGTGGAAGCGGCTTCGAGCTGGTTAGAGGGCTCTTGGAGAAGAAGCAGGTCCGGATACCTTGCGTGGACGTAGTCGTGCGCTTATGAGGGATATGGGAAGAGATTCTGTACATACATCACGACGCCAGGAGGATACTATGAGTGGACGGGACAAGGGCATCTTTGGCGCTATGCATTGCTTGGGGAGTTATGATTTTGGAAGGACCCTGATATTGAACGAGCATGTATGATTTTGCTGGACGGTCGCTGCAAATATGCATATGGATTGCCTAATAGCCTGAAATACACAAGACTGCCAACCACATTTGAGGAGATTTTAAGAGATGGCAACCAAACATCGGCATGATTGACACACATCACTTCGATCACGTGCCTCTTCCGTCTAGGCGCCGCTAAAAGCCTGTCAGGGCTGGAAGCGAGGATCATCAAATTATTGGCGGTTGCTCCCCTTTCCATCTTTATATCCATTACCGTTGACAAGCAAAACATCCAATCGCCCCAGCTGTTGCACTGCATGTCGCGGCCTTTGGTGCGCGCGCTATGCCGCGAAGGTGGTGCATTCGGTGCATCGCTCAGGAACAGCAACGGCAGCGGCTTAAGAGGTGGAGCCGTCTCGATTCGGAAGGTGCCCTTGGTGGGATTGATTGCTCCTGCCCCGCGATGTTCGAGTGGAGGTGCACCATTCCCTCGCCTTCGTAATAAAAACACCACCACTCCTCGCTTTCCTTTAACAAACCCTTGGAATACCACCACCAGACACTGCTCTAGTCACGCGTCCAGCAGTCTTGTCAAGATGGCAACCGACCGTGACATCCTCTCGGACGAGTATGTTTCCTTGCCGGCTTTCATACCACTTTCGATCTTGAGCTTCGAAATCGCTAATAACTTTTTTTCACAGTGTTAAGCCGACCAACTATAGCATCTCTCTGTTCGATCTTCAGCCTAAGGCACCCTGGTCATACCAAGGTCGCGTTGCAATCGATCTTGCTGTGAAGAAATCCACAAAGTCCATCACACTCAACACCCACGAGCTCAAGCTTCACTCCGCCGAGATTGCTGTCGATGCCGGCAAGAACGATTCCAGCATCAAGGCCTCCAATATCAGCTACGATGAGAAGAATCAGCGCTGCACCCTCTCCTTCGACCAGGAGCTTCCCCAAAGTGAGAAGGCCGTCCTGTCGATCACCTTCCAGGGTACCATGAACAACACCATGGCTGGCTTCTACCGCTCCAAGTACACTCCCACCGTCGAGCCCTCGAAGGGCGTCGCCAAAGACGATGAGCACCACTACATGTTCTCTACACAGTTCGAGTCCTCCGACGCCCGCCGCGCCTTCCCTTGTTTCGACGAGCCCAACCTGAAGGCTACTTTCGACTTCGAGATGGAAGTGCCCGAGGACCTGACCGCCTTGTCCAATATGCCTGAGAAGGAAACCAAGAAGAGCAAGAACGCAGGGCACAAGATCGTGAGCTTCGAGAGGACACCGGTCATGTCGACCTACTTGTTGGCGTGGGCGTTTGGTGACTTTGAGTACATCGAGGACTTCACCAGGAGGAAGTACAACGGCAAGAACTTGCCCGTCAGAGTCTACACCACCCGTGGCTTGAAGGAGCAGGGTAAGCTGGCGCTTGAAAGTGCTCACCAGGTCGTCGACTACTTCTCAGAGGTATGCATGAATCTTGCGAGAATCAATAGTGCTTCAGCTAACGATTGCATAGATCTTCCAGATCGAGTACCCTCTGCCCAAGGTTGATCTTGTGGCTGTCCACGAATTTGTAAGTTGATCCAGAACGATGAAGGGCTCTGAGCTGATGCGCCAAGCCCATCATATGTCCCCCTCTCCAGTGCATTGGTCGATGTATCGGCCTGTTGTGCTCAATCAAGTGATGTTCTCCGCTGACCTTCATTTCCTAGTCACACGGCGCCATGGAGAACTGGGGTCTCATCACATACCGTACCACAGCTGTTCTGTTCGATGAACAGAACTCCGATCAGAAGTACCGCAACCGTGTTGTCTACGTCGTCGCCCACGAGCTTGCTCACCAGTGGTTCGGCAACCTGGTCACCATGGACTGGTGGAACGAGCTTTGGCTCAACGAGGGTTTCGCTACCTGGGTCGGCTGGTATGCCGTGGATCACTTGCACCCCGACTGGAACGTCTGGGGCCAATTCGTCACCGAGTCGATGCAAACAGCATTCCAGCTTGACGGCCTGAGGACCTCTCACCCTATTGAGGTTCCCGTGAAGAACGCACTTGAGGTCGACCAGATCTTCGATCACATCAGCTACTTGAAGGGAAGCTCAGTCATCCGCATGCTGGCTGCCCACCTCGGCGTTGAGACCTTCCTCAATGGTGTTTCCGACTACCTCAAGGCCCACCAGTACAGCAACGCCAGGACTGGCGATCTCTGGAGCGCTTTGAGCAAGGCTTCCGGACAGGATGTCAAGGCCTTCATGGACCCCTGGATCTTGAAAATCGGATTCCCTGTTGTGACCGTCGCTGAGGAGCCTGGCCAATTCAGCGTTAGACAGTCTCGCTTCCTCAGTGGTGGCGAGGTCAAGCCCGAAGAGGACCAGACCACGTGGTGGATTCCTATGGGTCTCAAGACTGGACCCCAAGCCACCGAAGCCAAGCGCGAGCCTTTCACCACCAAGGAGGAGACATACCGTGACGTTGACACCGACTTCTACAAGGTCAACAGCGACCAGACTGGCTTCTACCGCACCAACCTTCCCGCACAGCGTCTCGTCAGCCTTAGCAGCGCTCTTGACAAGCTGTCTGTGCAAGACAAGATCGGTCTCATCGGTGATGCTGCCGCCCTTGCTGTCTCGGGTGACGGTACCACTGCTGGTGTTCTTGCTTTCTTGGAGGGTTTCTCAAGCGAAGACAACTACCTTGTCTGGAGCGAAGTCCTCGCAAGCTTGGGCAAGATCCGCTCCGTATTCTCACACGACAAGGAGCTTAGCGAAGGTCTCCGCAAGTACACGCTGAAGCTGGTGACTGCCGCGACCGACAAGGTTGGCTGGGAGTTCGGCCCTCAGGACGACTACCTCAAGGGTCAGCTGCGTGCTCTCCTCCTTCGCACTGCTGGTCTCGCTGGCCACGAGGGCGTTGTTGCCGAGGCCAAGAAGCGCTTCGATGCATTTGTTGCTGGTGACAAGAAGGCTATCCACCCATCTCTTCGTGCTGCAGTCTACAAGATTGGCATCAAGAACGGCGGCAAGCCCGCCTACGAGGCCATCAAGAACGAGTACCTCACCACAACTTCGATCGACGGTCGTGAAATCACACTTCAATCTCTCGGTCAGGTGCAGACAGCAGAGCTCGCGCAGGAGTACCTCAAGTTCGGCTTCAGCGGCAAGGTCGCCATCCAGGACGTCCACAGCGTCGGCGTGTCCCTCGCAAACAACGCCAAGGTCCGCAACGAGGTCTGGGAGTACATCAAGGCCAACTGGGACATGATCTTCGAGCGTCTCAGCGGCAACATGGTTGTCCTCGAGCGCTTTGTGCGCATGTGTCTGCAGAAGTACGCCTCGTATGAGGTTGAGAAGGATATTGAGAAGTTCTTCGCGGACAAGGACAACACTGGTTACGACCGTGGTCTTGCCGTTGTCAGCGATACCATCAAGGGTAACGCGCGATACAGGGAGAGCGACGCTGAGATCATCAGGGAGTGGCTTTCGGCGCACGACTACCTGAAGTAAATGTAGCAGAGGGTGTTCTCGCGAGCCTATGCCCGCACGCGAGAGCCTGCTTTCTTTTCTCTTTCGCTAATGATAGATTCAGGTAGGAAGTTTAGCTGAGTGAATTACGCCGCTTACAACAGACCCAGATCTACCGCTACAAGCTTCAGATCATCCTCGATAGCCTGTTCCCACACATCCTCGCCTTTCAGCGGTTTCCATCCAAGGCTGTGAGCAACATTCGAAATCGTCCTAGCGTTGAACGCTATAACGCTTTCGATGATCTGAGGACCTGCGGCCGAGATTTGCTCTGTCGTGAAAAACCCTCCTATGTGCGGCAGGATCTCGCGAGCACCGACCTCTGGGCTGAGGTGCTCGACGACTGTTTTGTCGGGTATTAAGCCAAGCTTGTGTCCAGCAGCGGCTACTAGCTTCGCTTCACGAATCTTCGAATGTTCGCCGTGGCCACTGAAAATGATGCCCTTCGTTCCTGAGGGCAGGTGTTCGCCGTTGCTGCTGAGGATGTCGAGCAGCACGAGCTTATACAGCGCTGCTAAGTCTGCAATGTGCACGTGGCCGTGACGCTCTCGCCCTTCCCAATGACGGAAGCCTTCTTCCTATGCAGAACGACTTTGAGGAAGAGAGTCTGCGCGCTCGATTGGTTGAAGAGGCCTGTGCCGTGACCGTAGATCGTCGGGCTCATAATGCTGAGCGTGTTGACGCCGAGCGCGAGACCGCTGTCGATGACGCCGAGCTCTGTTGTACGTTGGGCGTAGGGCTGCGCGGCTTCAAGAGCTTTCTGGTAAGCGTAGATATTGTCGGCCGAGTCATCGAAGACACGAATTTCTCCCTCACTAGGACTTGTGATGGGTTTGTCGCCGATGTTAGAGACGCCCGACGTGTGGATCATCCAGACTGTGCGGCCTCTGCCTATCGAGGCTTGACGCTTTGCGAGGCCTTTGACTAGGGCTTCTGCTGGAGGAGGATGGAAGCCCATTGTGGCATTGATGACGATGTCGTGTCGAGCGGCGACGGCGACGATAGTGTCTAGATCGTCGTTGCCCAAGAAGATGATAGGCTAAACACGATCACCGTATGCTAACGACAATCTCTCGGCGCGGTCAGCGCCGCTACGGAGCAAGCAGGAGATCTGCGCGTTCCTGATAGCTGGCTCTGGCGAGTCGAGGAGGTGGGATAGTATACTGCCACCAAGGAAGCCGGTCGCGCCGGTGAGGAGGATTTTCTTATTTTCGGGAGCCATTGTGTTCGTGTAGTAGGTATGCTTGTCGGGTCGGTATGATGAGTGTCGAGTTATCTTTGTTGGGCTGGGATATACTCATTGTTGACTTACTTGGTTGACCTAGGCCGTTCCTATACTGCTCTACAACGGGAAAAACGTGATCGATGGTTTCGTAAGCGCCGCGGAGTTTCATCTTAGATTCGACCTTTTGCTCCTGTGGAATTCATAAGCAGTTACTTCCAATCAATCTTAACGTTCAGGATGCCTCGTCTTTGGTTCATATTAGGGGTGTGATGTGGCATATTTTGGGTTTATAAGTCCTATCAAGCAGGACGCCTCAAAGCTCACGAGGAGCGGAGGACGGCTTCAATGGACGTTCCGGTCTCCGAGTGAATCTGCAATGTATGTTGTTGCAGCGACTGACAAAATCAATGCTTTGCGAGAATGAAGTACAGTATTCTCTTACCCGTTCTTTTCCACACTTTTTTGATACCAGACATGCTTATTTCTTCGCTCTTGTCATACATGATAGCCGCATTACCAAATCCCCCCTGGCTTTCGTAGCAGCAGTATCTGCACATCTAAAGTGATGCTCACAGTGAAATCAACGTTGAACATGGAATCACTCTGTAGATGTACATGTAGTAAATTCGATGGGCCACCGCAGACCACAACTACAACCACAACAAACGTGCGGCTTTCTTGCGGAGCTACTATAGTGAAGTCTGTGTGATCGTTTCTCAATGCGTCCTACCGGTGAGAGGAGAGCGGCAAGCGGTGAAGCGCAGCTGACAAAGGCCGCCCTTTGTCGTCGCCAGCCGCAAATAGCAAAACAAGCACCACGTGACGAGGATCGTGTGCGAGGCATCACCTCATAGCAGGCAGCAAACGAGTCACCCACTCCTCAAAGGAATTCACTGTCTCTCATATGCTGCGTGGTGATTTCATGGTTCAGACTTAAAGTCACTCATTCACTGGTCATCCACAAGTGCCTGCAGCTGATAAGCAACTCAAGTTGACTAGTGCGCCCTCATCTACCCCACACCGTCGTCCCTGCCGCCTGCACCCAGCTGCCTTCCAACCACTCGCTCGCCTGCCACAACACAACCTCCACCCAAACACACCACAACCACCCGATCCAACCTACAGATTCCAACCAACAGCCTCATCAACCACCCAGCGCCACAACACCCGCCAACATGCGCTCCAAGTTCAAGGACGAGCACCCTTTCGAGAAGCGCAAGGCTGAGGCCGAGCGCATCAGGCAGAAGTACGCCGACCGCATCCCGGTGAGTAACCAGCTATCCCATCCACGCCGCGACAACAAGCAGCTCGTACTCCTCACCGCTGAACATATTGACTGACATCTCTCGCCATACAGGTCATCTGCGAGAAGGTGGAGAAGTCGGACATCGCAACCATCGACAAGAAGAAGTACCTGGTCCCCGCCGACCTCACCGTCGGCCAGTTCGTCTACGTGATCCGCAAGCGCATCAAGCTCTCGCCCGAGAAGGCCATCTTCATCTTTGTTGATGAGGTCCTCCCGCCGACCGCCGCGCTGATGTCCTCCATCTACGAGGAGCACAAGGACGAGGACGGCTTCTTGTACATCACGTAAGCATTTCGCCACCTTGATGACACTCCACTGCAAGACAAACAAGCTAACATTCTTGATACAGCTACTCCGGCGAGAACACCTTCGGCGCTTGAACGTGACCGGCGAACGCCACCGATACCAGGCGGTCGCACGATTACACCCATCCAGCAGCCCAAGCACCTTTTCCCTATGCCCCCGGATTTCCTTACGTTACACACAGGCGTTGAATTGAAGACCCAGAGTCTTTGTGCTTTCTGATTATTGGGAGGGAGGAGAGAGTTGAGAGAGGCGAGAAGGATTATTGGGCTTCAACACATGTTTACGAAGAAGACGCGAACACCGAGAACGAAACAAACCCAGCAGGACAAATGATAACCCGGGTGGAGGAAGGGCACGAAATGGCGGTGAACAGGAAATCCACAGATTACAGAATACCGAGCGTGCTTCTCTAGTTTCCTCAAGACCTTGATTAGGCTGTTCAAATAGCTCGCCCGGTGTAGTAGTTTCCTATAGCTGGAGTAAATGCCCCTCCTCTGCCTTCACACACCTGACTACCCCATGTGCACGTGAAAGCCCACCACCAAGCTCATTACTTCCAGCCCGTGACAGCCAACCTAACCCGCCGTGACACATCCAAAGCTCTCGTAATCACGTCTGGCTGTAGACCTCCTGACTGGCCACCTCTGCCAGGTCGCGGGATACCTGGTGTAAGTCACTGTGCCTCGTTGGCCGCGCGCGTGGGCGTGGCGTGCTTTAGCCTCGCTCTCACATGACAGCCTGAGCCCCGGTGGCGTCATCTCATGGGTCGACTCCGCAAACGGTGTTAGAAGCTTGGACTGCGGACTTGTGGTTTTGGCGCTAGCTGGAGTGGGAGAGGTGGATTTTGGGAGACCGAGGCGCGCGCGTGAAGTTGAGCTGGGAGTTGTTCGACATTGATCGCAAAGCCGGAATACGAAGATTGAAAGCCGCAGCTATTGAGCATTGAAAAGAAGAGCTACAACCAAAAATAGGAACCATGTCCTACCCATTTCTCATCTCCAGGTGCGCATCGCCAACACTACACTCCTTCCTCAAAAGCGCGCGCGCGCAAACTCCCGGGACAGACAGAACAATCAATCAATTCTAACTTCATGTCGCGCAGGACTCTGGATCCCATTTTCGCGGTCTCGGTCGGCATCACGGCTGCTGTTGTCAGGATTAATAGGGAGGAGAAGGAGAAGGGAAAGAGCTTTGAGGAGTCGAAGGCTAGTCTCCAGAGGAGGGCAGCGTTGGCTTGGAGGGAGATTATGGGTGAGGAGGAGGGGAACGGGGCTGTGAAAGGTAGTGGATGATGATGAGGAAGATTTTGTGTGCGAGATGTTTGCAACGCATTGTGGGGGGCTGGGGCGGTTTTGGAGAGATGAAGGGCCTTGGGAGCTTGCTGGGCGATGACGAGGAGAGCCAGGCGATTATGGATACTGGATGCTGGACGATTGGTACTCAAGGGTGCTCGTCCAACAAGACAACAAAAACCTGCGGAGGGTTTGATGCTCTTGGACCTTGGAGTATTGTTGTGTAGTGGCTGTTAGGCCTTCACAAACACGCATCTTGCCAAAGCTCTGTCTGGCGACAACGCAACGAGGCAAACGACCCGGAGACCGTGAAGCTGTTAATGGCCAGCTCTGATACATTGGAGGTCATTCAGCGCATTTGCCATTATCTGAAGAGCAAGGAAGAGCCATTTACTCGACATGGCCTTAGGCTTTGGCAGCGGCTCAAATATGGCGAACTGTATCTATGGAGAAGACCACGCACACTTCTACCACAAATTACATTACCCTCTTTGCGATAAAGCATACCAGCTTTGCCATTGTTTCCAACCATCGTAATGTCTTATTGTTTCTTCTATGCTGCCTCAGTACCTTAAAGATGTAGCTCATACGCAACAAGACCCTTATTCAACCTCTAATTTACGTACCCCGCGAAGCGCGTACTGTAACGCGACAGCTTCCATGAACTTCGCGACCTCACTGTGCTGTGAAACCACACCTCTAACAAATTGCAATTCACACAAATTGTGCTATACGGATTTGGTCGAGCACTGGCTCACAAACCTCAGCCATGTACATCTAGCTTGTCCCATCGCAATCGTCATTTGGAATGCTGAGCCGTACGGTCCAAATCCACAAATCATGGCGCGGGCTCAACAGCACGAAGTCATTGACCTGATCTCCGACAGCGAAGACGAATCTCCGAGGAAAGCAGCAAGTTCTACTCTTCAGGCTTTTGTTCCGCGTAAAGAGAAGGCAGCTCCAAAAGCCCCGAGAGCGATTGCGCCGGCCGCAAGCAAGCCGCAACCCACAAATCACACGCCGATAGCACAAAAGCCGCTTGCGCCAGCTCCTGCGCCGAATCCTACAAATGGCTGGTCGAACATTCCCCCAAATGCTTCTATTGCAGAGATACTGAGCCACGGCTTGCAAAGCGCAGCGAGGAGTGCTGGGTTACTCCCGTCGCAACTACAACAACAACAGCCGCAGCAGCAGCCCCAACTTAAGCCTTTGGCTTCTCAGCCTAGCAATGTGGTTAATTCATTTCACCGCAACGGCGCGCCTCCCGGACGGCCATACAACCTTGTGAATTCGGGCTCAATTCAAAAACACTCGAAGAGCCCCGTTCAGTCCAAGCCATCTCCTACGGCCACACAACCACGAGTTCCACGCACAAATGGCCCGTTGCATGAAGAGCGCGAGCGACGATTCATTCAGTACCATCAGAAAGAGGCAGAGCGGAAGGGTACAAAGGTCTCTTCACAGGAGCTTGGGCAGGCGGTAGATAACAAGGCTGGAACGGTAGTGGAACCTCCTAGTAATGGAGTCACTACACAGCAAAGCGCATTGCCTTCAAGTCAGCCGAATGCGAAAGCATCATGGCAGACACGGTCTCCACAAACAGATGGCCCAGAGGCGAAACGTCGTAAATTTGAGCATGAAGCGGTGGTCGACAAGGTCGCCACTGGCATGTCAGAAGCTCGACGACTTTCCGCTGCTGCTATAACTGCGAGGTCCGGGTCAGTCACTCATTCACATGGACATCCTCGAACAATATCCAATCCTAGCCCGTCCGCACTTGTCGGGAATGACAAAGGTGCTCCGGCGGTCGCAATATCACACCGTGAAAGCATCGATCTGACGGAAAGAATGGATTTGTGTATTAACGACAGCCAACCATCGATTGTTGCCACGAGTAAGCAAGACTCTGACAGGGATAACTTGAATCTGGCTACGTCTACAAGCCCACATAAAGTTGCGGATGCAGACGAGAGTGATTCGCCAGACGAGATTCCCGCCAAACCTGTGCGTGGGCGCCCTGCTACTGTGACACGAGAGGAACTCTTACGTGATATGCTTCGTGCACCCGGTTACGCTCCACCTAATGCATTGGCCATGCCTAAGGATAACTCCACTTTGGACATTGATCTTCAAATCGACCTTGAGACACGGAATGACCTCCTGGTAATGCCCAAGGTCCTTGGGTTCGCTGGAAAAGGGAAAGGCAACCATGGCGTTCCTTATAGCGCGGAAGAGGATAGTTTGCTTGTTCACCTCAGGGAAGATCTAGGCATTGGGTGGGATGCGATGCCCAAGTATTTCTGTGGCAGAACTCAGGGATCTCTCCAGGTGCGATACTCCTCGAAACTCAAGAACAGAAACTCGGTTCCGACGAAATCCCAGTCTTCGGGCTTGCCAAAACCCATGTTGGGCGTGGCAGCAGTGCGACCAGAGTACAATGCACCATCTCGTCGACACCATAAAGCGTCACATCGGGACGATAACTTCGTGTCGTGGGCCGAGCTGAAAGCCCAGAGACGGGAAGACAGAGCTGTTGTCAAGTCAGCTACTCCTCCTACATGCCGGAAAGCTGCTACACCCATACCCGGTCTAGGACTGGATGTTGCCCATCCTGCTCCATTTCCTCGGATCCTACGTGCTCGGGAACTGGGCAACACAGGCCGCCGCAACTGGTCTTCTACAGCCAGGTTGAACGTATCAGATGAACTGCAGAATCACGTCCTCGATACCTTGGGACCGAGAAGATACTTCCACGGTGCTTCCCGCGACGTTACTTGCGTTGCATGGGCTGCCGATGGTAACAAATTTGCGGCCGGTGCGATTGCTATCGACGACGAAAGAAGCATGCAGTACAATAGACCGAACAACCTCCTTCTTGGCAATCTGGCACAGAACAGCTTACATGAGTTGCCAGAACACCATGTATCTCGGCCTATCGTAAGTGACTCTCGAAACGTCAATTCGCTTCACGCTATGCAAGAGACTCAAGATGCGCGCCTTTTCAAGACAGTGGCGGCTGTTTGCTTCTCCGAAGACAGCCGTGCGCTTTACTCTGCGGGTGCTGATGGCGTTGTGCGGATGTATGATGCTTCGAGCGGGATTTGCCTTTCATCTCTGAACCAAGAGGCTGAGCTTGCACTGCTCACTTCAAATTCGAAAGGTCTTCTGGCATCAGGTAGCCATCGCTCAGATGACAGTAGCATCTCCGTGATTCGCTCTCATAGTGACAGATTGGAGTGCTTGCACCAATTTGGCCCGACTCGTGCTGATGTCCAATCATCGCTTCCAATCTTTCCTACCGCGCTCAAATGGGGCGCCGGAATGCACAGTCATCTGTTACTGGCAGGTTTCGCTAGTGATTCATATGAAGACGATCGCTTAGCTGCTGGCGAGGTCTTTTTGTGGGATTCGACGGCAGACCAAAAGATCGAACTTCCCGCAGCGCGTAATGTCTTCGATGTCGCCTGGAACCCTATTCCCAGTTCCAAGGCGAGTCTTTTTGCTGTCGCTAGCGCTAGTTCTGGTAGGAATCACCGCAGCTCAGTACAATGTTTTGCCCCGAACCAAGGCCGCGCTTCTCGTGTACTCGAGTGGGACTGTCCGGCTTTCGACATCAACGATCTAATATACTGTCCGCATGACGACAACTTAATCGCTGCAGGAGCGACTGATGGGAAAGTCTACATATGGGACAAACGAGTAGTGAGTCGCGGGTCAGAGCCACTACACACCCTATCGCATGGGAAAACCAAGAATGTACTCGATCACGACCGGGATGTGGAGATCGCAGACACGGGCGTGCGCTTCCTCTCATGGTCGGCCACAGGGAACCGCCTGTACTCTGGATCGTCGGATGGAACGGTCAAGGTTTGGAATCCGTATCGGACTACCAAAGATGCTCTGGTCAAGGAGGTGGCCACTTTCAACTCTGCTGTCATGTCCGGAGCTTTCAGCCCGGACTTCCGCGACCTTCTCATTGGAGAGGACGCGGGACAGCTCAACCTTTTGGGAATTGACAGAGAGGCGCGATCAGTGAGAGCTGCGAAGAAGTTCGACTACTACCCGGCTCCAGCACCTACGCCTACTTTGGACGAGGACAAATTTGCGCCAGCACGCGAACTATTTGCAAGTGGACAGGTGGAAGTGCGGCCAATGGGCGTCTTGCCAGTCAAACAAGTCGTGCAAGGGCCGAACTATCAGGGACCTTTCGCTGGCCCTTCTGCCGAACAAATGGGCCGCCTTGAAGCAGAATCTAATGTATTACTGAGTAAGCAAACGGTTGCAGAGCAATTGCATCGCGCCGACCCACAGGACCCAGAGCTAGAGAAGATTTTCAAGGCAGCCAGCTCACAGATCATTTTCTCCGCAGAAGCTTCGATCAAATTGTCGGAGAAGCGCCAGAACTACGAAGCCCTACGACGAAAGGCATCGATATTGCAACAGAAGTTTCACCAATCACGATGCGCGCACGAGAATGCTTTCGGCGAGGCAAACAGTTGCGAACTTGATTGCAACTACCTGCCCGCTGCTGGCGACGAGGACGGGGAAGCGCCAGACAACCAACGCCACGAACAACGCATTCCGGATAGACTTCGTTCTCAAGGCAGAATTCACAACACTTCCGACTTGACCAACGCAGAAATTGCAGGTGCCGGTCTCACAAGCAAGTGTTCTGCGTGCATGGGTCCTGCGGCAAAGTCGAAGTCGAAGCGACACCCGCCGGTCTGTGGAATATGCACCCTCGTGCGATCTGGACTTACTGCTCGCTGCGAGAAGTGTGCAGCACCCATTCGCCCAAACATCGACGAGGTCGTTCGACGAAACATCTGTGAGCGCTGCAATTTCCACTGCTTCCGCTGCGGATGTATCGCTACTGTTTCGCCTACGGGTGATACCGTTACGTGCCAGACCTGTGATATGCAATGGGAAGCAGGTGTACTTGGCTATGAAGTGAAGACGAAGTCAAGCAATCTGCCTGTTCGTGTGAAGGAGGATCAGAACCACGAGCAAATTATGGAGAGCTTGGATGAACGCATGGGAAGGTTGCTTGGTGATGATGAGAGAGAGAGGCTCGCAGGAGGATGGAGAGTCGCGCTTGTTGATGGCTGCTGAAGATAGGATCTCAATGGCGAGCGCTGTCCACGGTTGATCGGTCTCCGTGTGAAGAAGCACAGGTGAACATCAGTCAGAGAGGCTTATGGATCACGGCTTACTTCGCTACTGAATGTATTATCTCAATGGCAAGCATCATCCACGATTGGTCGGTCTCTGAGTGAAGAAACGCATGTCCGAATGAGGAAGGACATCTTCACTTTGAATCGACAATTTCATTTCCGTCCCTCACTTACAGGAGATACGATCACGTGCTGATGTTAAAAGTAGTAAGAGCACCGCAACTCCGTCATTCGCTGCCCGAATTGCGGCCTGCTGTGAACATAGATACACCATCTTCCGTCTTATTTCTTGCTAACCACTACCACACAATTCTACACACAGAAAACATCAACTTCTGCCTATTCGCTACATCCTTTGTGGCAACACCAATACACCATGAGTTCCGCACCGGGACTCGACAGGAAACCTGTCAAGCGCAAGTACGAAAGCGACGACGACGACGGACCCACCCAAAAGCGCTCTCACATCCCAACAAGTAGCGAGGGAAGCGAAGATGATGCTTCCTCGGACGAGGAAGAATGTGCGAGCGAAGAGATCTACGACGCCAGCGACGAGCAATTTCCGATCCATACGGCCTTTGACCCAGGCCTCAAACACATTACTGCCACTGCATCGAAGCTTATCCAGGAGGCGCACAACAACCTGAAGAAACATGCGTCTAAGAGCACGACCCTGCGGAACATGCAGAAGAATGCCGAGGAGAGTCTGTTTCCACCCAAAGCTGAACCCCCGAAGATTGCTTTCGTGGGTCCGACAGGAAAAGGTATGTAACGCTACGGACTTAATTGAAACGGTGTGCTGACCATGAGCAGGCAAAAGTTCTGCTGGCAATGCCATCCTTGGTGTGAAAGGCTTGATGCGAACGGTAAGGTGTACATCTATCGAACTTTGAGATTGACAACTGACATTGCAAGGGCTCTGCTGGTTCGAGCATTACGAACGTAGCGACCATCTCCCAATGGTCGTTTCCAGACCAGAAGCTGAGATACGCTGCCATCATCTCGTACCGGTCTCTGGCAGACTGCTGCGTTGTTCTGGAAGATCTCCTGACATGCTACAAGCAAAACTCTCTGGAAGCAGAGGAAGAATGCGACAAAGAGCAAAAGTCTACGTATGAGATGCACAGCTAAGAGGCCATCAAGATCTTCGTTGGCCTGTTCAGCGGGAAAGTCGGGTTCAGAGATCGAACAGAGGCTGAGAAGACTCTTGATGAGCAAGTCGGTTCGGACGGGGCACTTATTGTTGAGAGGATGCTTGCCTGGTGTCAAGAGTTTCTTGCGACTCTCGAAAATAAGGATGATGTCTCTTCCATCTATGTCGAGGCCGATGATCCTGCAGACTTGGACAATACCATTCGGCCCTTTACAGCTGATTCGCGCAAGAACAGGGAACCGGCGCGATGGCCGTTGGTTCAAGAAGTTCGGTATGTCTGAAAACTATTAACACGTCTATAGTCTAGCATGGCTGCTAACGCTCAAGACAGAGTTGGGACTTCTGAGTCTAGGTTCCTCGAGTACGCGAACCTCGTCGATCTTCCCGGTACGTACAATCATTACGTACAAAGGTGCACACTCTAATGTAGCACCTCTAATGTTATTCTCACAGGTCAATCAGACACCAACCCGATCCGAAGTCGTACGGCGGACGATCACATTCGCAGATGCCACGGGCTCTATGTCTTCGCCGATATCAAGCGAGCGGTGACCGATCCGAGTCTACACAGAATTATCAGCTTGTACGCCGAGCGTTTCCCATCCACCCTCGTGATTGTCATTACCAAGATTGACCAGGGCGTTGACGCGAGCCTCTTGGAGTTGATGCGAGACGAAAGTCAAGATATGGCCGAACATGATAGATTGTCCAGCGAGATTTCTCGGCTCAGAAGCGAGACGAAGAAGGCAACCAAGAAGGCGTCGATGCCTGGAAGAAAATCAGCAGAAGACCGCATGCGCCTGTATGATCGGATAGAGGAGCTTGGCAAGGAGCTGACAGATGCTGAAAACAGACCATTCGGCGAGCTCGTCAGTGCTCGCAACAGACACACCACACAAGGGCTCCTGCAGGACAAACATCGGTACTTCGAGCCTGGTGGAGTCTTGCGAGTCGTTCACATTTCTCCCGAGCACTACGAAGTGCACACGTCAAGCGCCCGCAGACGTTGCCCTCTCATGGACGTCACTTTGACCGGAATTCCCGAACTGCGAGACATTGCACTCATGATGGAAGGTCCACCGTTGTGGAAAGCTCAGACTGAGTACCTGGAGTCGCAGGTATCTGTCTTCATCCACGGTCTTCGTCTCTGGTCAGCAGGTTGCGCAGTGCAAGATCGAAGCGGCCTTCTGTCGATTGTCGCAGAGTTGGACTGCAACGAAACGGACTCACCTCTCGGCGGATTGTCCGCCCATCGAGACACTATCATCGAAAAGAAACTTCTTCGATCCCTGCGCACTTTCCGCAAGGAGGCTCGCGAAGGGGCACTCGATCAGCTGAAGGCCCTGGACAACTGGAACCCTCGAAGTTGGATATCGTTCTACCGCCACTTCGGCCAACATAGCACAGATAGCAAAGGCGCCACTTCGTGGAACGAGATGTTCCTGCAGAGCCAAACGCTCGACAAGCTCGACCCATGCTGGCACGAGATGGTCCCAGCATTGCAGGAGACTTTCTACGAAGCCAGAAAACAGGTGGCGGCTTCGATCGAGAAAGTCAAGAAGAAGCTCATGCTGTCCCCAGCTTCTGTCTCGCTGGACAAGACCGTCATCGAGGGTCTGTTCAAGGGTGTCTCGAACGGAATTCAGAACGATTTCGACAGGGTCATCGAAAGCTGCAAGCAGTCCACCTTGGGCATCAAGATGGATGCGACCAAAGACCGCCACAACAGCTTCTTCACCATTGCCATGAATGCCGCCTACGAAGTCGGACTAAACGACCGGGGCGACGGCGTGACCAAACGCTACAAGCAACATCTCCGAAAACACCTGAGCCTACCGCTCCACGACCCGCGCGAATCATTCGCAGTACACCATGGCGCACTTGCCAAAGCTTTGAAGGACGACAGCCGCAAGCACACGCAAGATCTGCAGACCTATGTGCGCACGAGATCCGCAGAGATCTACCGAGAGTTTCAACTAATCACTGAACAAAAGCCTGAGACACCTGCGGAGGCTTCTGCGAGGAAGGCGATCAAGCCCTTTCTGGTTCGCGCACTTCGTGATATCGGACGCATTGAGACTGTTCTCGAGCAGATTCGTCTGAAATATCCGTCTTGCTAAGCTGACACAGACTTCTCAGCGAAGGATCAGCACTGGATTGGGATGGTTATGTTGTTGGTTCGGCTTCTGTTCTCGGTAAGGCTACAGTCCTGGTTTGTACGATGAGCACGGCGGACAAGGACTACTAGAATGCCACATGTTGTAGCTGCCATCTCTAGATGTGATTCCAATGACAATTCTTACCTGTTTACAAAGCTCTTTCAACGTGATCAACGCTTTAAATATGTAGTGATCTTACATGTAGCCGCATGGTAATTACAGGACCTTTTTATGTGGTTAGGGTATCTAACCCTACTACACAAGTCTTGTCACAATTCTGGACCTCCTAGGTGAGATGCTGCCTTATCTTGACAACTACATGTAACAAGACCGCGAACACATCCTGGCTCTCGAAGGTCGTCTCAATGAAGTCACGGAAAAGCTGTGCGAGCATTTCAGGTTGCACGCTAACCACACGCCCGAAACGCCAGAAGAGGCTCTCGCGCGCCACGACTTCAAAGTTGTCTTCGACCGTCACGACTCTGGGATCCTTGACCCGATCGAATCAGCTGATAGAATCGCCGGGGCAGGAGAGAAAGAGTGAAGAAGAAGACGGGAGGGAGAGACTTGTAGGTGGTTGGAGAGTCACACTGGCAGATGGCTCACTTGGCCACTGATTCTAGCATCTCGATGGCGGGAGTGAGCTACAGTAGCTCGGTCTCCGAATGAAGAAGCACACGCGAAGACGAGAGAATGAGACCTGTAGGTGATTGGAATGTTGAACATGCTAATGGTCCAGTTGGATACTGATTTTGATATCTCAATGGCAAGCGCTACTGACGATTAGTTGATCTCCGAGTGAAGAAGCACACGTGAGGATAAGAGGGAAAGGCTCGCAGCCGGTTGGAGCAATGCACTTGTTGACAGCTCATTTGGCTACTGATTTTACTATCTCAATGGTAAGGACCCCGCTACGACAGCTTGTCTCTGATTGAAGAAGCACATGTGAATATGAGAGTGAGAGGCTTGCATGTGATTTGGGATTTGCACTTATTGATGGCGCAACTGGCTGCTGACTTTAGTATCTCTGAGATAATGGTATGAAGGCCGCCGTAGCCGCTCGCCTCTGAACGAGGAAGCACACGTGAAGACAAGAGTGAGAGGCTTACAGGTGAATGGAGAGTTGCATTTGTCGATGGCTCATTTGGCTCCTAAACTTGGTATCTCAATGGTGGGAACGCCGCCACGACAGCTTGTTTCCGAATGAAGGGGCACATCATCACTTCGAATTGCCAGCTTCACTCACATGTGTCACATGTCAGGGCTGGACTGTGAACACGGTCCGCTTGTGATCACATGCTGTTATTTGGGCCTCAGGCCTAGTCCCTGGTGTGTATATAGTACCTCATTCCTGCCCTAATTCTTTTTGGAGACCATCACCACCCACACTCAACACCCATCTACACAGAACACACATACACACGCACGAACACATATCCACCATACATCTGCCCCTACTCTTTCTCCACAACCATACACAAGCACTGGCACTTCTGCGTTTTACCAGCAATCACATACCGCAGTACCAACGATGGATTTCCAATCCTCGAAATCCGACAATCCTGCGAAGCGGAGACGTCTCAATGATCAATTTCCCGAGGAGGGACTCTTCATGTCTCAATCTCCAGGTCCAGACGCCAGAAACGAGTACAGCTCCATGAACGACATCCTGGACGTGTCTGACGATGACTCCGACGATGGCGACTGCGACGGACCGGTGTACGAGGAATCCGAAGAGAGTCTCCCGAACTATCCGGCCTTCAACCCAGCCATCGATGATCTTACTACCAAAGCTGAGACCGCAGTGCAAAAGCTGTATGATGTGCTGGAACAGCACGCGTCTGTCAACGACAATCTGAAGAACATGCTTTCAAAAACCGCTGTGGTTCTGGAGTCCAGAGCTGGTGATCCGCTCATGGTAGCACTTCTTGGTGGCACTGGTGCTGGTGAATTAAAACGGGAAGAGTGACTTTTGTACATATACTGATGAGAAGCAGGCAAGAGTTCCTTACTCAACTCTGTGACGGATACTCCTGGTGTTGCAAAAGAGGTATGATCTTTGCATTCTAACATACAACGAGCACTTACTAACTATTTCAGCTGTCCGCCGGCGAAAGCTGTACCAATGTTCCTACGCTCTACATGCACAAGTTGCCTGGCCAAGAACAGCCGCTGGCTGCAGAGATCTTGTACTACTCCGTTTCCAAGTGCCGCGAGCTTCTGGAGATGCTGCTGGAGCAATACAACCTTTACACATTCAACTACGAAAACGAATGGACCGAGGTGGAAGCCAACGAGTACGCTCAACAGGCGGAGACTGCAGAGATGGCCTTCCGACGCCTCTTCTGCGACAAACAGGAGTTCGAGTCTCCCAGGGCTCTTGAAAACACGCTGTCTCAGGTTTTCGACCAAGGCGACCCTTCGAACTTCATCAGCAAGATGACATCTTGGTGCTAAGAGCACCTCCGGGATCACGACAAGGAAGGAGGCGCCAGCTACACTTTCTGCGAAGGCGAGACCGTGACAGAACTGAACGCCCTGCTCGACCCACTCATCTTCTCTCAACATGGCTTCGACGTCCCATCACTGTCTCCACTGGTTGAGCAAGTCCGTATCGGTGTCCCTGGATCTAGGGTACTTCGCTACGTCACGCTCGTCGATCTTCCAGGTAAGTCGATACCGTAGCAGCACGCAGGGCTATTTGCTAATATTTACTGCAGGTGTCACCGACACGAACAGGATGAGAGTCAACGCCACGCATGATCAGATCCGCAAGTGCCAGGCGCTCTGGTATGTTGCCGCTGTGGATCGTCCGTGTACAGACCCAGATCTGGATAGGGCTGTCAGCATCTACGCCAAACGCTTTCCTGGAACCCTTGCTGTGATCATCACGAAGACCGATAGTGGCATCACCAATGCTCTTGCGCTTGACATGAAGAACAACAAAGGTCAGAGTATCGGCGACTTTCTGGAGCTCAAAGACTTCATCGCAGATCGCAAGGGGCATCTCAAGATCATTCGCAGCAAACTGAAGAAGGCGTCCAACATCAAGAAGAAGAACCATCTCAGAGACTGTGAGGGGGGCCTTCTCACGGAAATCGACAAGCTTGAGTCAGACGCTCTGGAGTGTGTTGTCGATGCGCGCAACTCTTACATCAAGTCTCGCCTGAAGAAAGACAAGGCCAAATACCTGCCTGAAGGAGCAGATCTGCCCGTTTACTGCGTTTCGAACCTGCACTACGCCGTCTGCAAGGGTACCGTCACCAAGGACGGGCCACTCTTGACTGTCAATTCTACGGAAATCCTGGATCTACGCTCGTACACACTCGGTCTTGCAGCACCCACGCTATGGGAGAACTGCAAAGACATGCTCCAGCACAGGCTCGAAGTGCACTCCCACGGCATCCACGGCTGGGCGCAAAACAACCCCGAGAAGGACAACAGAGGTCTACCCGACATCGTCAAGCGCGCCAGCGATCTGTGGGATCTTGTCTCAGACTCCTCTGTGTAAAAGTCTTTTGAAGGGTTTTCAGAGGCTGTCATCCAAATGATTCGTGACAATCTCGGAAACTCCCTTCGGGCCGCTGTGTGGTACTTTACTGAAATTACAGATACTTCCAAGTGGAAGTCTGTTTCCTTCCTGGCCTTCTTCCACAAGGATGGAAGACACTCCACTCGCGCCGTCGGAGAGCACTCTTGGAACGAGCGCTTCATCGAGTGGCAAATCAAGAATGTTCTCGACCCGGCCTGGAACTCGTGGCCAAACCCACAAGACTCTTTCGACGACGGTGTCAAGAAGGTCGTCGCCAGTCTGAATGATGCTACGGGGGAGTTGGAGGCCATGCCAGAGTCGATTCCCCTGCCGATGGCTTCCTTTAAAACCATGCTGGCTGGCCAAATAGCGTTGATCGAGGCCACCCTGCTCAGGAACAAGCGCAAGTACCAGGAAGAGTACGCAAACATCAAGCTGGACGCTTGCCACAACCAGCACACTGGGCACTTCGCCCAAGCCATGCAGCCTTGCTACGACTTTGGCAAGAACGACAAGGGAACAGGCGTTTGCGCGCGTGTCAAGAAGCTCCTCTGGGATCACCTCAACTACAACGAACCTCTGAGCGAGGCGACCAACAAGCTCGAAAAGGCTTTTCAGGTGGTGGCATCATCTCAGGTGTTCAACCTTCACACTGAGATCAGACAGCATCTCGAAGAGACTCAGCGCCAGTTTGTGCTGATCTTGCGCAAAGAGTCTGAGACGCATGAGGAGACTGGGGCGCGCGCAAAGATCAATGAGGTGCTCTCGGAACTCATGCCTGAAATCGAGCGTATCGAGCTTGGTCTGAAGGCGATTGAGCACAGTAACTGAGTCGATTGATACAGTGATCAACATAAACGGAGAGATAGTGTTTGAGCGGCCGTGGCATGAACAATGCCTGCGAGCTGGAAGCGGATATTCAAGATATCTGCGCGGATGACTGTGTGTGGACCTGACATGCTTGGATTCTGAAAGACTTGCAAACCAAATTACATTAAGAAGCTGAACTCAAAGCGTATGTACACTAGATACCAATAATCAGCTTGAAACCATTCACAATCCGTAATCTCAAAGGTGCCTTCCAAGATTCGTGAAGTGCTACATGGCCTCATTCCCGACGTTGCGCGCATCGAAACCGACCTCATGGCGATCGAGAAAAAGTACCAGCGAGATGCGGAACACTCGTGCTTGTTCACTAAACTGACAAACTTTTCTTAGACCACAAATTCAACGTGATCAATTACGATCGCAACGTGCGTCGACAGAGAAACTGGCCAGCGTGAAAAGGTTGCATCTCGATGGCGACCACGCCCAGATCACAGATGATGCAGATTGCCTGCTAGCAATGCTGTATAGAGGTTTCTGAGAGAGAATAGTTAGCATGATATCATAATCTTTAATTGGGCTTCCTCCGGATGGCAGGAATCATAGCAGACAATCTCACAACGCTCGGGGATCACATTCCTACGTATCTGCCCTCTCTCATATGCTATCACGATCGAACACGGGTTTTTCGAATCAGATGAGTACCACAGCTCAAAGGTGCAGTAGGAGTATCTTCTCTTAATCTTCGTGGTATTATTACAAAGCATGGATCAGGAATATTGGCCCTTGCCGCTGAGACAGCTGTTATGCTGTTATATGTCGCACGGTGACCAATGATGCCAGTTTGATACTTCTCACTACCAGAAGGAAATGCAAATCTCTCTCGAACCACAGATTCAACGTGATCAATGACATTTCGCAACATGCTATCGTAAAGTAGTTAACAGAAAAGAGATTACCGCAATCGCAGACATGCCGCCAGGTTCCTCGGTCAAACGCCAGACGCCCGTCGCGGCAAACCTCCAATTACTCGTTCTCGTCCACCGCGCCAAATCATCTCTCGTGTAGCTCGCTGGCGTGGGAGGAACGTCGGTGTGTCCGGCCTGCCTGTGTCATCGAATCCTCTAACTCCTGGTCGTTCGCAAATGTCTCGTGTACTGTATGAGGTGCTCCGGAAGGCGTGTAGCTTAGCAACATTGTCCTTTGCGTGTGGCATCTCCAGGAGGGTTTGAAGGACCCAGAGGGACTGATGTGCCGGGACCGGGTGCGCTGCTGGCCTCGCCCTGATCGAGCGCCTTGGAGGAGACGATGCGGTAGATCTCTGTGCCATTTGTCAGTAGACTGTATCCTCGTGCTCATGCTCACGCAACTGCGCGCAGCTGTCCAACGTACCTGTGAGTTCGTTCTGGAAAGCTAACTCAACATTGCTCGCGTCGAGAGCTGAAGTCTCAATAAAGCTCAGACCATTTTCACTAGCGAACGCCTTGGCCTGAAGGGAGGAGAGAAGTCAGCATGCGTCTCGGACATCATGTTGGGTTGCGCCCTTTGGTCACGTACCTCTTCTGTGGGCACAGCCCGAAGGTGCCTCAAATCGCTCTTGTTTCCCACCAGCATGATGACAATGTTTGTGTCGGCATGATCGCGGAGCTCTTTCAGCCAGCGTGTGACGTTCTCGTAGGTCTGGTGCTTGGAGATGTCGTAGACGAGGAGGGCGCCGACTGCGCCACGGTAGTAGGCGCTGGTGATGGCGCGGTAGCGCTCCTGGCCGGCGGTATCCCAGATCTGCGCCTTGATGGTCTTGTTGTCGACCTGGATGCTGCGAGTGGCGAATTCGACGCCGATGGTGGACTTGCTGTCGAGGTTGAATTCGTTGCGGGTGAAACGCGAGAGAAGGTTCGATTTACCAACGCCAGAGTCTCCAATAAGGACCACCTTGAAGAGGAACTGCGGGTGGTTGTTAGTACTGGTATTGGTGATCACATGGCACTAGCCACATGGAGCAGTAGTGGCGAGCAGGGCGCACATACATCGTACTCGTCGTTAGCCATGGTCGCGGTGGGTGGTGTGAGGTGCTTGTGGTGGAGCGGTGGAGGGGTCAGACGCTACAGCGGTCTCGTTGGCGGGCTCTACGCTGCTGGGCGCAGGACGGTGGCGGAGCGGAGGGCGGTGATCGAGGGGCGGACAATGGGGGTGGTATGCGCCAAGAGGAGTGGTTGCGGTCGGGTGGGTGGTGAGATAGGGATAGCGGGCGGGTTGTTTGTCTAGACTGCTGGTGCCTCACAAGCCAACGTTGCGCTGCTGTTCTTTGACCGTCACCTCCCCAGACTCGCGACCCTGACTGCCAAGCTCACGTGACTCGCTGAGCAAACCGTCCAACCACCACCTGCAGCAGCCAAAGCCGACTTCACCTCAGCATGCAACGCTGCAATGGGCTGAAAAACATATCATCACATTAGGGCAGCAACTGCTGTACCTTTCACGCGAATTTTCCAATCAAGGATTCATGGTGACTCAGCAAATCAGGACTTCTCCAAAATAAGCTTCAAAACATTCAAAGAAACACGCCACATCCGACAACATGGCCGACTCTTCGGACGACGAGGTCGTCACTGGAAAAGGGCGAGCTGCCGCAAACCCAAAACGAGCCCGCGCGATATGGGAGAATCTCGCGACCAACACGCACGATCTGGGGGATGCAAATGGGAACATGGAAGGGGTGCTT
The DNA here is from genome assembly GCA_002921095.1 of Cladosporium sp. SL-16. NCBI lineage: Eukaryota > Fungi > Ascomycota > Dothideomycetes > Cladosporiales > Cladosporiaceae > Cladosporium > Cladosporium sp. SL-16. Next base: position 277,376 of record PEGC01000023.1, read on the forward strand.
GGCGGCATCGAGGAAGCAAACAAGCGAAGACGGTATATCTCATCAATCTGGTTCATGAAGATTTGACCACGTGGCTAACGAATCTACGCAGATTACTCAAAGATACAACCCCTCTTCAAAGAGGTATCATCCGGCACACTCTTCTCGTCCTCGATCTTTCAGTGGCCATGAACGAGAAGGACCTCCGACCCACACGATACCTGCTCACCATCACAAACGCTGTCAACTTCATCCGAGAATACTTTGAGCAAAATCCGATCTCGCAACTTGGAATTCTGGGCATGCGAGAAGGCATCGCCACCCGCGTGAGCGACATGAGTGGCAACCCGAATGATCACATCACGGCCGTCCGCAATCTTCGCAGTCTTGAGCCCAAAGGCAACCCTTCTCTACAAAACGCTCTCGAGATGGCTCGAGCAGCACTCTATCACACGCCTTCACATGGCACTCGAGAAGTCGTCATCATCCTAGGCGCTCTCCTCACCAGCGACCCTGGCGACATCCACGACACCATCAAAGCATGCATCAAAGACCGTGTACACGTCAGCATCATCGGCCTCGCAGCACAAATGCACATTTGCGCTGAAATCTGTCGTAAAACCAACGCAGGCGATGAGAGCTGCTACAGCGTCGCCATCGACGAGGTACACTACCGCGAACTATTAATGGGAATCACAACCCCACCCGTAATGCGTGCAACCGATACAGAACTCCAAAAACGCAACCAAGCAGCCCTCCTGATGATGGGCTTCCCATCACGCATCACCGAAGAGAAAGCCACGCTCTGCGCTTGCCACGGCCAGCTCACCCGTGGCGGCTACTTATGCTCACGCTGCAAAGCCAAAGTCTGCAACCTTCCCGCCACCTGCCCGACATGCGACCTGACGCTCATCCTGTCCACACACTTGGCGCGTTCATATCACCATCTCTTCCCCCTCCGCAACTGGATCGAGGTCTCCTGGCAACGAGCTCGCGAGAAGCACTCCACGCAATGTTTCGGCTGCTTGGCGGCTTTCCCATCGGCCAGTGAGGGCGCCAACGGCAGCGCAGGCGATGCAGCACGCCCTAAACGAGCCGAAGGAGCTAGCGAGTCGAGCAGGTACGAGTGCGAGACTTGCCAGAATCATTTCTGCATCGATTGCGATGTGTTCTGTCATGAGGTCGTGCACAATTGTCCTGGATGCCAGAGTATTGCGCACTTGCCTGGAGCGGAAGATCATGCGAACGGGGATGGAGACGCGATGGAAGTTTCCGCGGCGTAGCACATACAAGCTGTTGGTTGGAGTAGCTTTCGGTCTGTCCTGTACTTTTTGCTATGATACCAGCAAACCAACGTACTTGGCCATTAATGATTTCGTCATGATATGTGTTTACCCCTACAGCCATTGAGAGTACGAGTAATTCAGATAAGTTGTCTTCATTTTCACTTGTACGCTCGTCAAACCCTATCAGTGGTGTCCACAAGCAAGCAAGCGCCATGCTTGAGGTCCGCCCGCTTGCTTGCTTGATT